>CM069589.1:39710200-40145200 GCA_035771175.1 Paratinospora sagittata
GTTTCCTAATAGAATAATATTATGTCACCGATTTTCAAAACTTAAATTTAAAGTAATAAGAATAAATATTTTCTTTTATCAAGAAAATAGCAAAAAGAAAATCGAGGCGTGAATTATATCCATCTACCTTAACCCTAAAATTTTTACACATGTAAAAAATAAATTTAATAATTTCATTTATATTCCAAATAAGGTTACAAGTTAAGATAGAAGAATACTATTTCAATTTTTATGCCACGGACTATAGATTCCCATTACACAAATTGAATATTGAGCCCTGAGGGTACTTGTCCTTATCCATCCATTATGAACACAACATTTTAAATATATTCATCAAGTAGAATTAACAAGTTCAACTCCAAGGTATATACATATAAAATAACCCATGAAATCTTCAACGACCACTATAATGTTCCAAACGCATTGATTTCTAATACAACCCATTTAATTGATATAATTAATTATTAAATAATTACTCAGTCCTACTACCATAACGCTACTCAAGCCACTAACCCACCCCTACTATTGAGAGACACGTCACGAACTTGCGACTCTATTTTTTCATGTACCTGCATGTGAAAAATAGGGGTGAGCTTGAAAGCCCAATGGGTCATCTAAACCATTCACAACATTTTATTATGATATATACACAAGAACATTACAAACAAGTTTCACACATTAATCGTTGCAACATTTAATTGTTTGAGTTGAGAATTCCATCATGTTCCAAATCACGTACCTTTAGGGAATCAAACCCCAGACGGCAGTACCCAAAATCATAAACTCGTTGCCAATATTCATCATGAATAACTGTCCCATAATAAATATTGACGATATTCCTTTGAATAACTACCCCATAATACTCATTGACGATATTCCTTAGAATAATTGTCTCATACGTATGATTCTTATCTTAATCGTGTTCTTTAATAAAGTCACACCATATATACAACATAAATATGATATGAATTGTACTCACAAGATATGTTTAAACTCTACTACACATAGTATCATGTCACAATGCCACATATAATAGTATTCATGTATGAACTTTATTATAACAATTATGCCAATATTCTCAAGTCAGATGTCTCATTATCAAACATTATAATTTACATATGAATTTTAGTTACCACATGAATTGCATGCATCCAATTAACATCATCAGAACAAAAATCATGCACAGATACATATCATCATACTAACAATCACACCACGGTATGCATACAATCATGTATCATACACATTCACCAGCAATCTAATAATGCTATAAATCTAATTAATTTAATGTTCATATCTATATATCAAAATAAAATATTATGAAGGCATAAAATCTTCCTCACCTGTATCGCTAAATTCTAAAGTGTTCAGACTCCTCGACACTCGATGATGTCCACCTATATAGGTAAAAATTTTACATAAATTAGGCTTTGTATAATCATTTTAGATTTCAGAAATATGGTGTGTCTATCTAAAGGTGAGTAGTGGCTTCGAGGGGTACGCTTAATTGTTGCTCTGTAGCAGTTTTGTCAAAAAAAGCGGCCGCAGCTTTGGTTGAAGCAGCTTTGTTTGAACAAAGCTGTTGCAGTTTTTTGTTGAACTAATTGGCTCATTTCACACGGTTGTAAATGGCTATAAATATAGCTCATTACTCACTACAAAATCATTCCTGGAAATACAAGTTTGCTGCCTCCCGTGGACGTAGGCAATTTGCCGAACCACGTTAAATATTGTTGTCTTATTTTTCTTTCATGCTTTCGCATAAAAAATTGGTATCAGAGCCGATGTTAAGCTTTGGAACAAAAAAAGGACTCTCTGTCGAATTTTTTGAGACTGCGTCGAAATTTCGAGATTCCGTAATAGTGATCAGAATTGTTTTCTGATCACCCGAGGAAGTAGCTCTCGTTTTCAGGAGTTCAACGCAATAAACTGCGAGAGAAACAGACAAGAAACGAGTTCCCAGGAGCCGATCAAAGTTTGTCCAGTTCGGTGCAAATTTTTTTGCAGAAACAGGCGCAGGCGCAGTGAAGGAGACTGATCCGACCTGATACTGTTCATCCTGGCCTGATACTGTTCATCCCGAGTTCATCCTGGCTCGATACTGTTCATCCGGCCCAGCCCAACTATAAGCCCACTTCGGCCCGATACTGTTCATCCAGTCTAGCCCGTTTCGGCCCCGACACTGTTCATCCCGACCCAGCTCATTTCGGCTTGACACTGTTCATCCGGCCCAGCCCACGTGCTCTGCCGTTTCGGCCCGACACTATTTATCCAGCCCCAGTTGACCAAATTCATTTTCGGTTGACCAACCATATCCGGCTCATTTTTCGTCTGATTTCAGCAAAGTCAGACTCGTTTCCACCATTTTCGACCGTTTCGGACGCAACCGTGCAATCAGTTTCTACAGATTCAGCTCCTAAGGTTATTGATATAATTTAGTTGAAGTCATTTATTATTTTTTAAAGTATTTTTCGGCCTCATACATATCTTCGGTCTTAATGGCGGAGGAAATCCCAACCACAACCAGGCCTTGGCAAAGAAGTTCGACGTCCAACGCAAAGTTTGAGGTGGAGAAATTCAACGACACCAACAATTTTGGCATGTGGCAATGCGAAGTTCAAGATCTATTATTCCGGGAAAGATCACATATCGCCTTGGAAACCAAGCCCAAGGATATGTCCGATGATGATTGGAATTTCGTAAATCGTCAAGCTTGTGGAACAATCAGACTCTGTTTGGCAAAAGATCAGAAGTACTTTGTCATGAAAGAGACTATGACAACAAGTCTCTAGAAGAAACTGGAGGACAAATACATGACGAAAAGCGTAGAGAATCGACTCTACCTGAAGAAGAAGCTCTTTCGTTTTCAGTACAAGAAAGGTACTCCCATGATTGAGCATCTTGATAATTTCAACAAGATTCTCGCTGATCTACAGAATCTTGATGTTGAAATTCTTGATGAGGATAAGGCACTATTGTTGTTAAACTCTTTGCCTGAAAGTTATGAACATTTAACAACAACTTTGCTATATGGTAAAGATGATGTTAAATTACGTGATGTTTCAAATGCTTTGGTGAACAACGAGTATCGAAGGAAGGACCAGCTCGATAACAAGGAAGCATTACTAGAAGCCTTGACGGTAACCAGAGGCAGGGCTAACAACAAATCTGATAGATCCAGTGGGCGAGGCCGATCTCGCTCAAAGTCAAAAGGACCTTCATCACGTCAACGTCTTGCAAAGGATGAATGTGCCTATTGTCACCAAAAGGGGCACTGGAGGAAAGATTGTCCAAATAAGGGCAAGACAGATGCAAATGTGGCGCAGAAGGCTGAAGAAGATTCTGCATTCTCAGTTTCATATATAGACAATCAGTCTGATACATGGATATTAGATTCCGGATGTTCCTATCATATGTGTCCGAATCGACATTGGTTCTCAAAATTGGATGAGTTCGATAGAGGAGTCGTGCTCATGGGCAACAACAATACCTGCCAAACAAAGGGTATTGGAACTATACGCCTTAAGATGCATGACGGTACAACAAGACGACTCACGGAAGTCAGATATGTCCCAGATCTGAAGAAAAACCTGATCTCCCTAGGAGTCCTTGATTCCAACGGTTACAAGGTAACCATTGAAGGTGGAGTTCTGAAGGTTGTACGTGGAACACTCTTGGCCATGAAGGGTACTCAGAAAGGAAATCTCTATTTCCTTGATGGACACACAGTAATCGAAAGTGTATCAGCTTGCACCAGTTCTAATGATGTTTCATCGGACACTTCCCGACTTTGGCACATGCGGCTCGGACATGTTGGAGAGAAGGCTCTTCAAACCTTGATAAAACAAGGTTCTCTGAAAGGTGCAAAGACCGGAAACTTGACTTCTGCGAGCACTGTATCTTAGGCAAGCAGACGAGAGTCAAGTTTAGAACTGCAATCCACCGCACAAAAGAAACATTGGATTATGTTCATACCGACGTTTGGGGACTCTCAAAATGCTTCATTGGGAGGTAAACGTTGGTTTGTTACTTTCATTGATGATTTCTCACCCTATGTTTGGGTTTATACCATGAAGCATAAAGATGAAGTATATCTTTCTTATATGGAAGAAAATGGTAGAAACCCAAACGGGAAGGAAGATTAAGAGGCTCAGATCTGATAATGGAGGAGAATACAAGTCAGACCCATTTCAAAAAATTTGTGAGAATGAAGGGATAGTCAGACATTTCACAGTACCAGGCACGCCACAACAAAACGGTGTTACTGAACGCATGAATCGTACTTTGGTAGATAAAGTTCGCTGCATGTTATCTCATTGTGGACTGAGCAAGGCATTTTGGGCTGAAGCTTTGTCATATACCTCTTATATCATCAATAGACTTTCGGCAACAGCACTAGATGACAAAACTCTCAATGAGGTATGGTCTGGACAACCCGTTTAGATTATAATTCTCTCCGCATTTTTGGATGCACTACATATTTCCATGTAAAGGAATCCAAACTGGATCATAGGTCCAAGAAAGCGATTTTCATGGGCTTTAGTGAAGGAGTTAAGGTTTTCTGACTATGGAACCCTTAGTCAAAAAAGATTGTACTAAGTCGAGATGTAACTTTTGATGAATCGATGATGTCAAAGCATACAGTTTCTGATAAAGAAAATCGAGATCCAGATTTGCCTCAGCAGGTGGAATTAGATATTCCAGTAACTCTTGGCAAGTCAGCAGAGATATCCAACCATCCTGAAGAAGCCGAGGAAGAAATCTCAGTTGAGGTGGAGGCTCTAGGACCAGACATCAGTCAACAACCAGAATCAATTGCCACCAGTCGACCAAGAAGAGAAATCTGCAAACCTGCTCGGTACACTGACATGGTTGCATATGCATTTTCAGTCACCGGAGATGATATTCCATACAATTACAAAGATGTTATTCATAGTATGGCACGTGATAAGTGGAAAATGGCAATGAATGAGGAGATGAAATCACTCCACCAGAATCAGACTTGGAAGTTGGTTCCACCTCCGAAAGGAAAGAAACCAATTGGCTGCAAATGGGTTTTCGCTAAGAAGGAAGGCTTTCCCAGCACAGATAGTATCCGATACAAAGCCCGACTGGTAGCAACAGGCTACGCTCAGAGGGAAGGAATTGACTCCAATGAGGTATTCTCACCTGTTGTTAAGCATTCGTCAATTCGAATATTATTGGCTTTGGTTGCACAGTTTGATCTCGGGTTAGCCCAACTTGATGTCAAAACTGCTTTTCTGCATGGTAATTTGGAAGATGAGATATATATGTCTCAACCAGATGGATTCAAAGTACCAGGAAGAGAGAATTGGGCTTGCAAGTTGAGCAAGTCATTATATGGCCTGAAGCAGTCACCGAGACAGTGGTACAAGAGATTTGACAACTTCATCCAAGGGCAGAAATATACCCAGAGTCAGTTTGATCATTGTGTCTACTATTGCAAACTTCAAGATGGTACATTTATCTACTTGCTTTTATATGTAGATGATATGTTAATCGCATCTAAAAGCAAGGTGGAGATCAACAAGCTGAAGGCTCAATTGAGCTCAGAGTTTGAAATGAAGGATCTTGGAGAGGCCAGAAAAATTCTCGGGATGGAGATCACTCGAGACAGGGCCAAAGGCACAATCTGTTTGACTCAGACTCAGTATTTGAAGAAAGTTCTTCAAACTTTTGGCATTGGCAATGACACAAAACCTGTGAGCACACCATTGGCACCACATTTCAAGCTAAGTACATTAATGTCACCAAATTCTGAGGATCAGAAGAAGCAAATGGAGAACATTCCATATGCAAATGCAGTTGGTGCCTTGATGTATGCTATGGTGTGTACCAGACCTGACATTTCACATGCTGTAAGTATGGTAAGTTGTTACATGCACAACCCCGGTAAAGGCCACTGGCAAGCAGTGAAGTGGATTCTACGGTATATTCATGGTATTGTGGATATTGGTTTAAAGTTCGATAGAGATAAGAAAAGTTGTAAGCATCTAGTCGGATATGTGGATTCGGACTATGCTGGAGATCTTGACAAGCACAGATCTACTACTGGTTATGTTTTCACTATGGCAGGAGGACCAGTGAGTTGGAGATCAACACTACAATCAACAGATGCTTTGTCTACTACAGAGGCAGAGTACATGGCAGTAACGGAAGCTTTCAAGGAAGCAATCTGGCTTCATAGATTGACTAAAGACTTGGGAATTGTATAGAAGAATGTTGAAGTTTTCTGCGACAGCCAGAGTGTCATTTGTTTGGCAAAGAACCAAGTTCATCACAGTCGAACGAAGCATATTGATGTTCGTTTTCATTTTGTTCGAGAAATAGTAGAAGAAGGGAGTATTCTTCTGCAAAAGATCAAGACTGCAGATAACCCTGCAGATATGCTTACAAAGGTGGTTACAGGGATCAAGTTCCAACATTGTTTGGACTTGATCAACATCTCACGAGCTCGGAATGCCTAAGGGCACTAATGGAGGCAGCAACAGTTTTTTGAAGGAAACTCGCCAAGGTGGAGATTGTTGCTCTGTAGCAGTTTTGTCAAACAAAGCTGCCGCAGCTTTGTTTGAACATAGCTGCTGCAGTTTTTTGTTGAACTAATTGGCTCATTTCACACGATTGTAAATGACTATAAATATAGCTCATTCCTCACTACAAAATCATCCCTGGAAATACAAGTTTGCTGCCTCCCGTGGACGTAGGCAATTTGCCGAACCACATTAAATATTGTTGTCTTGTTTTTCTTTCATGCTTTCGCATAACATTAATTACTTCTATATCATATTTACATAAGTGGACAATATAATACATGTGCGTATCATAATACATGTGCATATCATACTACATATAATACTTATTATCACATACTTAATATACGTATTATAACATATATTGTAACTTAATATTACATACACATCATATACAAATATATTGATGGTTTTGATTAATAGACATTACATTTAATATAATATACATATATGCTATATGTTGATAGTTATGTTATACATTGATATAATTTCACATAATATAATGCAAAACCATATGAGATAACATAATAATACAAATTATATGATATGACATGTGTAATTAACTAGGTGGGTGATGTTGCGGTGAAATTTTGAAATATATCGTATGCAATATATAGACATATGTTAATGGGTATGTGGTGATGTGTCATATGCAAAACAGGGATTAGGAGAATAGAAGAGGACGACAACAACGACAATGTGGCTGCTGCTTTTGTTGTTCTTTTACGTTGGTTAGAGGAGGAAACATAGAGAAAGGGGAAAGGAAAAAGAAGAGGGTAAAGAAATCAGTTGCAGATGGGTTCATTCATGGCTGCCATCTCCTATACCAAAAACAGAATGATCGATTGTATAATTAATGGAGAAGTAAACTTATAGTGATAAAAGGAAATCACCCCGGGTGATGCTTCAACAATGCGCCGGCGGCCGTCACTCTGTGTGCTCACGCTCTAGGGTTGAGAGTAGAATGAAAAAGATGGGAGGCGGCTGCAAAATTGTTTTATATATTTCTTATAAGCTAGGGTGTGGTGACTTGCATGATTGTGGTCTCTTCATGCATAATTTTGGGAGTACTAGGAATCAAAATACAAGATACCAAAATTATAAAATTTGTGCCTTAGTGTCACGTGTGTATAGAGCCTAATTAAGAATGATAAGATCTCTTAATTTTCTAAATTGCCTTTGTCCACAAAATGGAAAGAATGTGCTAACCGTGGAGTATGAGAGGAATTAATAAAAGGAAGTTGGATATCTTGCCATGTTTAGCATGTGGTGGCTTTATGAGAAGAGATTGCAAAACTATTGATTATTAGAAACTTGCTTTTCATAAATAATAAGATTTATGGTATGTAGATTTTATGAGATTAAAATAGATAGTTTGAATTTACATTTAAGTAGAATAGTCATGAAATTTTGGGAATGCTTGAATCACGTGGATTATCCTATAACTTTATTATTATTATTATCCTTTTATATGACCACTTAAGCCTAGTCGTAGAAATTTAAATTATTATTTTAAATTTGAAGTGATACCGTAATAGGAATTTATATCTAAATAAAATATAATAGCACGTTATATGTAACACATGCCGTGTTTGAGCTCTTTTTGGTCTTAGTGTAAAATTATGAAAATACCTTTAGATTTATAATTTCAAAAATACCCTTAAAAATTTTCAGAATATTATAGTGACAACTGGGAAAAGGTCCTCCTATTAATGTAATAGGATTAGAGTTTTGGGTAGTAATTTGATTTCCAATATTCATCTTGCATGAAGGGAAACTTAGAGTAGATTAAGGAGTAATTTTTAGTTATTTCCAATAAAAAGATTAGAGAATATTGTTGGAAAGGAAAAGAGAGAAAAATATAAATTTTCACGCATGTGACAAATCATTGGCTATTAATAGATTGTTTTGGGGTATTACATATTATTACTTAAGTTTGTTGTTGACGATCTGTTTGGAGTACCCTTCAAATCGATTAGATTGTTGTAGTCTTTGGAGCGAACACCCATTGAACTGTAGTACTGAAAGGGGTGATTTCTTGCTTTCAGTCCTGCACACCTCAATCTCTTTGCCGTTTCATTCAATCTCACCGAGTATTTACATTCCTACAATCTAAAGCAAAAAAGTCTTATAATCATCTATGGTGTTATTAAGACTTGCTGATTTTGTCAAACTTGAGCCTGCCATAATCTCCAAATCCCCGCGCAACAAGAAACTTGAGAAGTTCACAGGAAAAATCTCAAAATATTGCTGCAACAAATGTTGTTCTATTTGACTACATTAAGATTGGCGCACATACTTAAAGAGGATCCTCCTCTTATTGATGATCAAGAAACTAATAATACAAAAAGATAGACATAAAAGAAATGAGAACATTTCGATTTTATGTGTTGGAATTACATCCTTAATGGGTTGGATAGTGTTTTGTACATTGTTTATTCTTGCATTGACAGTGTCAAGAAATTATGGTAATTTCTAGACAAGTATAATCCAAAGACACCGATACAACGAAATTTGTTGTAGGTCATTTTTTGAATTTCAACATAGAAGATTCTCAGTCTATAGTCTCTCAGATGGAAAAGCTACTGGTTATCATTCATGAAATTCATGTTGAAGGCATGATTATTAACGAAAGATTTTAGGTGGCATTTAGAATTGGAAAATTACCACCATCCTGAAAAGACTTCAAAAATATTTAAAATATCATTATACACTCTTTTAACAGGTCTATCACAATTATCTTTGTAAGGATAAATATGTTCAAAAAAATTCTGCATCTCTAGACTCAATTACAGTATTAACGCTAACACAATTTATAACAAATTTAAACACAAGAAATCTGTATACACTATTATTATTAGCATATCCAATAAAAATACAATCAATTGTTTTAGGGCCAAATTTTGTTCTTTTTGGTAATGAAATTTGTACTTTAGCCAAACACCCTTACACTTTCCAGTATTTATAAGAAGGTTTTTTCGTTTCCAAAGTTCATAGGAGTTTTATCATTATTCTTAAAAGTAATTTTATTAAGAATATATATAACATGTTGTTAGTAAAGATTTCCCCCATAATGACTAAGGAACTCCTGAATTAATAAGTAAAACATGTACTATATCTTTAAGAGATTTATTTTTATTTCTGCTATGCCATGTTGTTGTGGAGAATATGGTGCAGTGGTTTGATAAATTATTTCATTTAATTGACAATAATTCAGCAAGTAAAGTAGGCTCATATTCACCACCCCTATCTGATCTTAAAATTTTTATTTTCTTTTCTAATTGGTTTTCAACTTTTGTTTTAAATAAATTAAACTTATCTAGCGTCTCATCTTTATTACTAAGGAGATACACAGTATAATACCTAGTACAATCATCAATAAAAGTTATAAAATATATTTTCCGCCAAGATGAATTAATTCAAGGGGTTGGGTTGATCTTTCAATATTTTTAAAAGGTTTTCTAGCATATTTACATACTTCACATTTTTTAATGTTATCAATGGGTAATTTAAGAATCATACCCATGTTCATCATTCTATAAGTTGATTTTTTATTTACATGGCCTAATCTATCGTGCCATAAATTAAAACAATCAATAATATAAGCAAAAAAGGAAATTTTATTAATATCAAAGGTTACATTGAGCTTAAAAAGCCCATCATCCAAATATCTTTTCCCCACAAACATCTCATTCTTTGTAATAACAAACGTATTAGATTCAAAGACCATTTTGAAGCCTTGCTTACTCAAAAGTAACCCCGAAATAAGATTTTTCTGGATACCAGGGATATTGATCGAGTACATCATTCAGAGTAAGTACTTAGCCATAAGTAAATTTAAGATTTACTTTTCCTTTGTCAGTTTTGGCAGATGTAGGAGAATTCCCCGTACAGAGTTTTTCATCTCCACCTATTGTAATCCCCTGAAAATTTTGAAAATCTACTTTCCAATTTCAAATGTAATCCCCTGAAAATTCTGAAAATATCTACCTTCCAATTTCGAAATTAATCTCGCAATTTCGCTATCGCCGTGACTCTTTGCTCTCTCGCCCTACAATCTTGCAATTTCGCTCTCACCGTGACTCTTTGCTCTCTCGCCCTACAATCTCGCCTCTCTCTTCTCTCTTGCTCGAAACTCCCTATCTCAAAACCCTGAAATCAATCGCGCCTCTCTCTTTCAAAACCCAAAACCCTCAAGCTCGTAACTCCCTCTATCAAAACCTAATCATGCCTCTCTCTCTCTCGAAACCCAAATCGCGCAAACCTTTCCCTCTAAACTCTCCGCTGGTTCGAAAACCGAAACGCGCCTCTTTTCTTCAGCCGTAGAGCATATCATTTGCTATAGAGAAGAAGAAGACGAAGAGGAGGTTGCAACTCGTGAAGCGATTCCTTCAAGAGAAAGCTTATCTGAATCTCTAATATTTTTATTTTTTTCTCTTTTCGATGATCTTTATTTTACTTGATCTTGCGATCTACATTTTGGCCATTCTTCTTGATAGAGAAAGGAATGAGGAGGGAAGAGGTTTTACGAAATCGCTTGCGCTTCGATCAGGGATAGATTTCTTGCACTATCGATCCGTTCGAAAGAGATTTTCTTTTTCTAATCTCTAAGAGTTCGATCGTGTTTCGTTCTTCCTATGAGTGATAGATTCGAAGCGGAAGAGATCGTGTAACACCCCGTAATTTTAATTAAATATATACGTTAAAGTACACGTATATCGAGATGTATAATACACGTATAAGTACATTTAAAGCCATGTGTACATGTGTCAAATGAACTTGAAAATGTCAAAAGTGAGTTCGGAATGTGATTTTAAATAGAACTCGATTTACAACACGTGTATGTCTCATGTGGATTGCGTGTATAAAAGAAGAGGAGGAATGAAGTAAGAAAAAAATAAAATAAAAATACATTACTGTTCATTTGAGGGTACTGTTCACCGAACAGTATCGTGAACAGCACTCATATGGAAAGAAGACAAAAAAAATAAAAATCAAATAAAGGAGAAAAGAAGTCGCTGGAAAGAAAGAAGCAGAGAGAAAGAGAAGACGGAAGAACCGAGAAGAAAGGAAGAGAAAAAGAAGGGAGAACGCGCTATTCGCGCGAAATCGGGACTCGTGGTAAGTGATTTTCACTCTATTTCTTCGTGAAATTAATATCTAAGCTAGATGTAACGATTCTAGCGGAGTATTTTTTGCTATGGGAGCCATTTTACGGCGTTTTCAAAAATTGGGGTTTTGACCCAACGTGAATGAAAATCCGCTAAGAAGGTTGAAAAACACTCCCTGGACTGTCGGGACCCCAAATATGTGGTTAGATTGAATTTATGTGTTCATTCGGAATTTCTATAGCCGTTTGAAGTTTGTTGGAATTTAGAGTTTCGATTGGAGACCATTTGAATCATTTAAAACCCGATGAAACTCTAGTTTAAGGCTATAGAATGGGAGAATAAACTGTTGCGAGCCCATCGGTGCTAATTTCATGATTTTTGGAGATCATTTGACACTTTTAGTAAAAATTTACATCTTTCTAATAAATAGTGACAACTTGAACAGTGACATGAATAGTAAATGGAATTAGAATCCAATGAAACTCCGGTTTGAGATCATAGAATCGTAAAGAACTGAATTCTGGACGTTTCGATGTTAAGAACATGATATTTGGATATGCTTTGATATTTTTAGTAAGATATGATAAATGGTGATTCTCATGATAATCTATGGTTAATTTCAGTCTTTAAATTGAGAGCTTAAGTGCATGGATAAATGCTCTTGAGGAAGCAATTATGATGGACATTTATTATTGCTCGATTTTAGATGATATATTGGCTTAGAAACCCCGTGTAACCATTGTGAGTATCGTTTTCTTGATTTGGTTCTTGTATGGCATTGTACCAATATAAAATGTTTGATTGTATGCATGTTATATTTATATATAATGCATTGAGTTTTATGGATCATACAAACTGATTTTAGCAATTGGAGTTTGTAATGATGTCATTTCGTTAGGAATTAGACCCGGATGAGGTTTTGCGAGTCCTCATTGTCACTAGGTCTGTCCTAACAAGGGTTGCTATCCTTGAAATGACTGTGAATTGGGTAATGAGAGGCTGTGGCTACCTTGTACGACCATACAAGGGTTAGACCCGCTCTCTTGCCTTGAAGGAGGGAGATGGTAAAATATTTATGAATGAGCAATATTGTGTGCACGTATATTATTTTGATGAATGGTGCATATGTGCTTTTGAAATGTTTTAAATCGATTTGATATGCCATGTTTCCTAAAATGCATGCGATTGTCATGTCAAGAACTATGTTCACTGAGCTGTTGTTTGCTCACTCCATTTCCTCCAATATTTCAGGTATTGAGTCGAAGGGAAAAGGAAAAATCCGTGAGGGATAATCACGTGAGCCTTCGTCTGGTATGTGTATGTATGCTTGGAGGAAATAGGTTATATGTTTGTTATTTTGATATGTATAATTATCACATAGATATATTATCACCTAGATGGGTTGTAATAGAAAGTGCGTGGAAAGATCCTTGAAGCTATCTGTTCCACTCACGAAACTAAACCAGATGAATGCTATAGAATGTGTGGACCGTTGTGCATGGGAAAGCTCTCACTGTATTAAATGTTATTACTATTTCTAGAACCTGGAAGTAATTGTGATTGATGAATATCACGTCCAGATCTAGGTTGTGCATTGATACAAAAGGATAGGTTAATTACTTGTGTCTCCAGATATTTGGTAGTGCACGAGAATAACGATCCTGAGAGTAACTACAAATTTGTTGGTAGTTATTTTGAATTAATGAGAGCATTGCCTCTATAATAACAATGTCTCATTATCTTCAGATTTTAAGAGTCTGAAGTAATTATTTGAACGACAAGAAACTGAATATGAGGTAATAAATGTGGCAAGAATTCTTGAAAGATTTGATTTTATATTGAATTATTATCCTGGGAAAGGCCAATATGTTACTGAGGCATTGAGCAGAAAACAGGCTGAAACTGGAGTAGTATCTATCAGTTACCAATAAATGGCGAATGTTGTGAGTGAGAGTTACAGTTATGAGTGTACTCTCTATTACTCCATGTGTTGATATTTGTGCTCGAATGCATGTTCAGCTGATTGATACTCATATTCAGAGAGTAAAATTTATGATGAGACGAGTATAATATCAGTATGAAAGATTATGGAATTGGTAATATGGATTGTGTTAAATGAAGATGGGATTCCAATGGTATCTTATGGGTTATGGGTAGAAATGATACTATTTGGATAACCATTAGTGGACTGATAAGTCTCTATATTCTTCCAATGAACACCAGAATTCTATTGATAGACTGAACATATTGTATATGTGTGAGATAAGGAGATTTGATGGGAGTACTTAGATATTTGTCATGTCGGATTAAGATCCGAAGATTGTGTCGAGATCTGATATATGATGCAGCAGATTCCATCATTGAAATCAGTTTTAACAGTACTATGATCACTTTGACTTGCCCAACATCCTTAAAGATACTATTTAAATTAGTCACGTGATCCAACAATTCTCATCTTAATTATCAAAACTCACATTCACCGAGCTTGACACTCAATCGGTGCTCTCTCAGTGACTACAAATTAATTCTGAGGAGCTATTCATGCTCCTCTTATTTCTTGGAACAAATACACATATCATCATCAAAAACTATGTAATAATCAAGATATGGTTTATATACCCACTGCATCAATCCAATAAACGTGATTGACACATTAATCAAGGTTACCAAAATTTCATAATATCCATATCTTGTCTTAAAATAGTTTGCATTACATCCTTTTCTCGAATTCTTAACTGATGGTGCCTAGATCTCAAAATGATCTTAAAGAAATTTTGGCTCCATGTAGTTAATCGACTTCGACCATCTATCCATGGTAAAGGATATTCATTATTTATTGTTATCATGCTCAGTTAATAGTAATTCATACTTAACCATATTTTACTATACCTTATTTTCCATCTTCTCACAAATGCTCTCCAAGGTAGCATATCAAGGATAATAAATCTTTTGCTCATTAACACATTTACCTACACCTTAAATTCTCACACTTCCTCAGGTATTCTTTAGATGAAGGAATGAAGATACATGTTATACTAGCATCAGTTTTATATGTTATCAATGCTTGGGATGATGGAATGAGATGATCATAGATATTTATCAGGTGAGAATTTAATTTGTAGAATGAATGGAATGAATGTGAGTGGAATGATCATCTATATATATATTTGATTTGATTTGATTTGTGGTATATTAGAAATTTTTGTGAATGTCCGTTGAGGCTGACAGTGTATTGTATACTGTATATGGGTATGTACAATGTATAATATACTGTGCCGGTCATGACGTTAGCCTATGTCAGGGGCGTTGTGACAATATTGGTATCAGAGCCAAGTTTAGGATTAAAAGCCTAAAAGAGTAAAAACTTTATTGTATTATGATTGTTTGTATGGTATACATATGGGTAGTCCTATTATGTTGAGCCTAATTCAATATGTTATCTTGACTGAGAATCACATGTGTCGGTGAATTCCAGATTTGGAAAAGACCAGTCAAGATTAACAATGGAAATTGCTGATCACGAAAGGATCAGAAGGCTGAAAGAAAAAGAATTGGATGTAATCCAGGGATAATAAATATATGGCTAGGAACTACCCAACAACAACGAAATGCACAGCTTATGAGCTTGTGGAAAAGTTGTAATGTGAGAAAGACAGAGGCTTGAACCATTGATAGCTCCAGATGTGGGTGCTAATGGTGTGAGTACTTCTGTAAAAACATATATAGTTAAGACCGAAGTAAAAATAAATAAATAAAAGAAATAGAAGGTCTCAATGATAAGCCAGATGAAATGAAAAGATATGTGAAAGTTAGGAAAACTTTCAAGAGAAGAGACTCTCCTATCTTAACTGGCAGTTTGATAGTAGACATAGTAAAGAATTTGCTACTCTGAGTGGAGACCATCTGAGAGAATGATTAAGTCTCTGAAAATGATAAAGCAAGTTAGCTAAGGTTAAGTTAACTGATGATAAAAGATGATAACAGATTGGGTTAAGGACTCCTGAGATGATTAAGGCATGAGAGTACTTAAAGAGGCTATTTATGAGGGCTTCTATCATCATGATTTAAGGCATGAAAAAGTTTATCTTGTTAAAATGTAGTGACATGCTGAACCATAAATACAAACATGAATTAAATAGACTGGTATAATTTATTTTTGGGATGGATACTCTGAGAATGATAAGTGTAACACCCCGTAAATTTACTTAAATACATACGTTGACGTACACGTATATCGAGATATATAATACACGTATTTTATACGTAGGAGCTAACTATACACTTGATAATACACGTCTTTTATACGTAGGAGCCAAATATACGTGTGTATGAGTAGTAAAGAAGATGATACCTATGGGATCATCTTCTATGGGTGCTTACAAGTTAAACATTAGAGTTGATGTCAATTGCTTAATTTATGGGGTTGGTTAATTAAATATGTGAATTGAGTGTATAGAAGAAGAAAAAGAGGAATAAAGGAAGAAAAAAATAAAATAATAATTTATTACTGTTCATTTGCGGGTACTGTTCACGGAACAGTACCATGAACAGTACTCATATGTAATAAAAAAAGAAAAAAACGAAAAAAAAAACGAAGGAAGTTGCTGGAAAGAGAGAAACATAAGAGGAAGGACCGAGAAGAAGAAAGAGAGGAAAAAGGAAAGAATGCGGGATTCGCGTCCAATCGGGCCTCGCGGTAAGTGATTTTCACTCTTTTTCTTCGTGAAATTACTATCTAAGCTAGATGTAACGATTCTAGCGGACTAATTTTAGCTATGGGAGCCGTTTTACGACGTTTTGACAAATTGGGGTTTTGACCCAACGTGAATAAAAATCCGCGAGGAAGGTAGAAAAACACTCCCTGGACTGTCGGGACCCCGAATATATGGTTAGATTGAATTTCATGGTTTTTGAAGACCGTTTGACAATTTTAGTACAATTTACATCTTTCGAATAAATAGTGACGATGCGAATAGTACTATGAACAGTGATGCGAACAGTGATGTAAATAGTACTATAAACAGTGATGTGAATCCAATGAAACTCCGGTTTGAGATCATAGAATCGTAGAGAATTGAATTTCGGACGTTTCGATGTTAAGATCATGATTTTTGGATATGATTTGATATTTTTAGTATAGTGTTTTGGTGAGTTGAAATGGTGATTCTCATGATAATCTATGGTTAATTTCAGTGTTTAAATTGAGAGCTTAAGTGCATGGAGAAACGTTCTTGAGGAAGCAATGACGTTTATTGTTGCTCGGATATATTGGCTTAGAAACCCCGTGTAACCACTGTGAGTATAGTTTTCTTGATTTGGTTCTTGTATAACATTATACGCATATAAAATGTTTGATTGTATGCATGTTATATTTATATATAATGCATTGAGTTTTATGGATCATGCAAACTGATTTTAGCAATTGGAGTTTGTAATGATGTCATTTCGTTAGGAATTAGACCCGGATGAGGTTTTGCGAGTCCTCATTGTCAGTAGGCCTGTCCTAACAAGGGTTGCGATCCTTGAAATGACTGTGAATTGGGTAATGAGAGGTTGTGGCTACCTTGTAACAGCCATACAAGGGTTAGACTCGCTCTCTTGCCTTGAGAAGGAGGGAGATTGCACATTGTGTTATTGAAAACTCATGCAATTTATGTTGTTGACATGTATAATGTATTCGTTGAATGATGCATGTGTTGAATAAGTGTTTGAAATGATTTTAAATGTCATATTTCTCTAAATGTATATAATTGTCATCTCAAGAACTATATTCACTGAGCTGTTGTTTGCTCACCCCATTTCCTCAAATATTTCAGGTATTGAGTCGAAGGGAAAAGGAAACTTCGTGAGTGATAATCACGTGAGCCTTCGTCTGATATGTGTATGTACGCTTGGAAGAAATAGCTTATATTGTTAGTTTGATATGTATACTTATCACAGATTATATATATATGTATTATCATCTAGATGAGATGTGTGGGTATATATATAGCTTAATATATTAGATGATGAAATGAAATGTGATGTGTGAATGAATGGAATGATATTGGATTTGATTTGTGGTATATTAGGAAAAGAATTTCTGTAAATATTGGGAAGGATTGTGAGACTACGTGAAGGCTAACAGTGTATTATATACTGTATATGTGTATGTACAGTGTATAGTACACTGTGCCGGTCATGACGTCAGCCTACGTCAGGGGCGTCGTGACAATAAAGATCTAGAATAAATTTTGGGATCCTATACGGCAGGTTTGTTAATTGTGTACCCCCGGGATCATTTGTCCATACTATTCACTATTCATGAATAGTATAGGGTCTCCCCCAGAGTTGAACTCACAACCTATAGTTTGAATCCGAACTCTGAGTAACCACTGAGCCAATGGTTCAGTGGCTACTCAGAGTTCGGATTCAAACTATAGGTAATGAGTTCGACTCTAGGGGAGGCCCTGCACTATTCATGAATAGTGAATAGTGTGGACAAATGATCCCGGGGGTACTAGACACTGCGGTGTGCTGCGTACTGAGGTGTGACAAAAATGCCTTATGTATATTGTCACGACGCCCCGTAGGCTGACGTCATGACCGGCACAATGTATTATACACTGTACATACCCATATACAGTATACAATACACTGTCAGCCTCAACGGACATTCACAAAAATTTCTAATATACCACAAATCAAATCAAATATATATATATATATATATATATATATATATATATATATATATATATATATATATATATATATATATATAGATGATCATTCCACTCACATTCATTCCATTCATTCTACAAATTAAATTCTCACCTGATAAATATCTATGATCATCTCATTCCATCATCTCAAGCATTATATAATATTACCACACAACCTATCTAGGTGATAATATATGTCCCAACACTCCATAATTCAATTTCATTTATTCATATCCATTTCCATATTTAATTTCTCAATTCACTTCAAATCACTAATAATAAAGATCCACCTGAAAAATATTATATCTGTGAATTTAAATTTTAACTCTATTTAGGACTCATAAGCAGTTGAAGAAACTATTATCTCGTTTCTGTGGTCAATCTAGATATTTCCACAAGAAAGAACAGTGGAAATAGATTGCCCATTTCATATTTTCACTAATTCTCAGTTTATTTTTCTACTAGAACATATATCAATTCTATTAAAAATCTAGAACATTCCTAAAATTATTCTGTCCACATCGACACGTGCACAATCACTCATTCTATCATTCTACTACCTTCAACAGGTATTTTATTGAGGTTTTACACGTTCGCGAAGGTCACGACAGTGAATTTTACTCACCAAAACTATATATTTAGTTACTAAAAATATCAAATCATATCCAAAAATCACAATCTTAGTATCGAAACGTCCGAAATTCAATTCTCTACGGTTCTATGATCTCAAACCGGAGTTTCATTGGATTCTAATTCTATTTTATTCACTGAATATGATCATAGTACTATTCACGTCATCACTATTCATTAGAAACATGTAAATTTTTGCTAAAATTGTCAAATGGTCTCCAAAAATCATGAACTTAGCATCGATGGACTCGCAACAGTGCATTCTACCATTCTATAGCCTTCAACTGGAGTTTCATTGGGTTTTAATTGATTCAAAAGGTCTCCAATCGAAACTCTAAATTCTAACAAACTTCAAACGGCTATAAAAATTCCAAATGAACACATAAATTCAATCTAACCACATATTTAAGGTTCATACAACCTAGGAAGTATTTTCCAACCTTCCTTGCGAATATTCATTCACGTTGGATAAAAACCCCAATTTTTGAAAACGCCGTAAAACGGCTCTCACAACAAAAATTACTTCGAAAGAAAGGTTATATCTAGCTTAGATATGAATTTCACGAAGAAATAGAGTGAAAATCACTTACCGCGAGTCCGAATTTGACGCGAATCTCGCGTTTCCCCTTTTTCTTCTTTCCTTTCTCTCGTTCTCTGTTTGTTCTTTTCTCTCTCTTCTTCTTCTTCTTTTTATTCTCCTTCTAGCAACTTCTTTCTCTTTTTATTTGTTTTTATTGTTTTATTTTTGTCTTTCCTAAAAGGTGGAGAGAAAAAGATTAAAGAGGGAGAGTTTTTATTTTTATTTTTATTTCTTTATTAAAACGTTGGAGAAAGAGAGAAATAGATTAGAAAATAGAAATCTTTATTTTATTTTTTTTCCATGCTCCTCATGCCACTATTTAATTACTTTAACAACTTTTCATGCACTTCACAACCTCATTTAATTATTTAATCATCAACTCAATTCACATATTTAATTAACCAATCCCATAGATTACTCAATTTAATTCAACTCCATTTTTTAATTATAAACACCCATATTAGATGATCTCATATGCATCATCCTCATTTTATAATTTTATTTATTTACTAATCATACACGCGTATATTTGGCTCATACGTATAAAATACGTGTATTATATATCTCGATATACGCGTAATTCAACGTATGTATTTAATTAAAATTACGGGATGTTACAATATATCTATGTGATAATTATACATATCAAAATAACAAACATATAACCTATTTCCTCCAAGCATACATACACATACCAGATGAAGGCTCACGTGATTATCCCTCACGGATTTTTCCTTTTCCCTTCGACTTAATACCTGAAATATTGGAGGAAATGGAGTGAGAAAACAAACTTGAAGACCCTCAAATTTATTACCCATAATATTTGCTAACCATATCATGGTAGATTCTTTCTCTTGTAGGCATACTCACAATCAATGATGCATTATTATAACAGAAGATAATACAATCTGCCTACTATATTACCAGAGATAAAGGACCAGGTAGATCCAACAATACATCAGAATATACACAATAACACAATGTGATAATACCTGTTATCAACGTCTTACAAATCTCTGGATCTGGTCTTGTATTTACTTTTATTTATTCTCTAAAATTTGGTGGAGTCACATTGATAAAAATATTGGGGCATTCCATATCGACTAACTGGAGATTAACACATCCTGTGTCTTTTTTTTTTTTTTTAGATTGATAATAGACAATTTTAGGTCGAGATACAATTTACTCAGTGTGTGACTCCTGCTCAGGCAATGGAAACCACTTATGATTTTCATAATTCATTAACATCACTTCCCTTTTTCCCATTTTTATTGGGTCAGGTACTAACAAAATTAGAGTCACTAATACTGCCAAAATCTCAACCTTACCCAATGTTTCGCTTTTCTTGAATTTCATATTATTGCCCCAACATTTCCTTACATTACTTCTTTCTCCTTTTACCTAACACTGGTGTTGATGACTCGACTTCTAACGGCAGTGCAAGCTATCTCACTATCAAACCTTTAGAGTGCCATCATTATGCTATTATAATAGCTGTTGATACACATAAGTTTACACACGTAACATCTTCTTTCCAACTTCCACCAAAATTCAAGTATGCCAGACCCGAGCATGCTTGCAAGCATCAAAGTCACTCTCTCAGTCTGTCAGCCAGTCTGAGAATACAATATCACACTGAGAAGGAGAACTTGACATGACAATCGCATGCATTTTAGGAAACATGGCATATCAAATTGATTTAAAACATTTCAAAAGCACATATGCACCATTCATCAAAATAATATACGTGCACACAATATTGCTCATTCATAAATATTTTATCATCTCCCTCCTTCAAGGCAAGAGAGCGAGTCTAACCCTTGTATGGTCGTACAAGGTAGCCACAACCTCTCATTACCCAATTCACAGTCATTTCAAGGATCGCAACCCTTCTTAGGACAGGCCTACTAACAATGAGGGCTCGCAAAACCTCATCCGGGTTACTCCAATATACCAGCTCACCACAGGAATTTTAATCAACTGCATGCCTTATTACGTTACTCTTTGAACTAGCCATATTCTCCATTTCCTCGTCAATAACTATCTTGTCTTAGCTAGAAGATATTAAGGGTATAAATTTCTCGAGATTCAAAATGAATTTTTTTTTACTTATTCAGAATATTACTTCTTTTCGGAGAGACGCTCCACCTGACATGAGAGGTAGCCAGCCAATCATACCCGTCAAAGCATCCAATTCCAGAAATTTCATATTGCGGTGTGCTGTGTACTGGGGTGTGACAGATCGATTGCGGTATCGTTTCATCTTTTTAGGGTTTTGTCAAAGCGTGGAAGTGTGGAGATCAAGTAAGTCGGTTTAAACGTGATTCGTGATTTTCGATGCGTGTTTTAGATCCACTCTGTGACAGGAACTCTAGCATTATCTTACAACATACAAGAAAAGGACGCATCTTGTTTGAGGTCTTTCATTAACTATTCGACTTTTACTCACTTGCATTGGCTTGAGTACTAGGCATAACGAGGAATTTAAGTGATTTGGGATTTAGCGATTCAGGTGGGGAAGATTCTATACCTTTACAATGTTTTATTTTGATATATAGATATGAATGTTAAATTAATTAGGTCTATAGTATTATTAGATTGATCTTGCATGTCTATTTTACATGATTTTATATATACCATGTTGTGATTGTTAATGATGATGATATGTGTGTCAACATGATTTTTGTTCTGATCATTTGTATATTATAATGCCTGATGATGAAATACATGACTTGAGAATATTGGCATAGTGAAGTTCATGTGATAATACTATTATATTTAGCATTGTGACATGATACCATGTGTAGTGGAATTTGAATATGTCTTGTGAATGCAATTAATTTCATATTATGTTGTATGTATGGTGTGACATCACTAAAGAACACAATTAAGATAAGAATCACACCTATGGGGCAGTTATTCTAAGGAATATCACCATTGATTATTATGGGGCAGTTATTCTAAGGAATATCGCCAATGTTTATTATGGGGCAGTTATTCATAATGAATATCGTCAACGAGTTTCTAATTTTGGGTAGTGCCACCCTGTGTTTGATTTCCTAAAGGTACATGATTTAGAACGTGATAAAATTCTCGACTCAAACAATCAAATGTTGCAACGATTAATGTGTGAAACTTGTTTGTAATGTTCTTGTGTATATATTATGATAAAATGTTGTGAATGGTTTAGATGACCCACTAGACTTTCAAGCTTACCCCTATTTTTCACATGCAGGTACTTAGAAAATAAAATCGCGAGTTCGTGACGTAGTTCAAAGTAGTAGGGGTTGGTTAATTAATTTATTAGTATTGTGGTGATAGGGCTGAATATTTTTAGTTGATTTTTTTAAGTTTAATTATTTAAACGGGTTGTATTGACAATCGAAATTTAATGAACATTATTACGGTTAGTAAAGACCCTGTGGTTTATTTCACGTATGAATGCCTTGGACTTGAATTCATAAATTATATTTGATGAATGTATTTAAATGTTGTGTCCATAATGGATGAACAAGGGCAAGTACCCTCACAATAATTTGTATAGTGGAATTATGTGGTCCTTGGTATGAAGATGAAAGGGTATTCGTTTATCTTAACTAGTAAGTTGGTTAGAAGAATACAAATTCATAGTTTTTGCAAATTTTACTATCTATATAATGGTTATGGGTTAAGATAGACGGATGCGATTAACATCTCGATTTTCAGTGATTTTTCTAGATAAAATTAAAATATTCATTATTTTACTTGAAATTTAAGTTTTGAAAATCGGGGTGTTACACCTATAGTGTAGGATAAGAACATAACACTGTTAGAACATATGTACTCAGTGGTTGACGTATCTCTATCCACCAATCTTTGGTGTTCCCATCAAATTTACTTCTGAAACAACTGCTGAGAAGTGGTCTTTTATAATATTGATTTGGTTGGTCTGATTTGAATCATTATTCTTTAATTGAGTGTTTCGCTTCCTGCAGTCTTTGGCACAATGTTCAGGCTTGTTACCAAAATAATAATTCCTTTTAATTTTTTGGATGTTGCTCCTTGGAACCATGCACATTTTTGTAGCCCTTAATGATTCTTGTGGGACTTATGTTTAGAGATATTGGAGGACTTAGAAATGTCATCTTCTAGAACATTAACATTTGAAAGCACCGAATTTGATTCAGACATTTTTTTTTCATTATGCACCTGCTGCGTTCATAGATTTGATGAACCGCATTTTCAGGCTATATTTAGACCGATTCGTGGTGGTCTTCGTTGATGATATCTTGATATATTCCTTAACCGAGGAAGACCATAAGATACATCTTAGGATTATTTTCTAGACCTTGAGAGGCCACCAGTTGTATGCAAAGTTGAGTAAGTGTGAATTTTGGGTGAAGCGAGTTCAATTCCTAGGCCATGTGGTTTCAGGCAATGGCATTGAGGTGGATCCTTCAAAGGTTGAAGCGGTTTTTAACTGGAAGCATCCTACCACTATTATTCAGATTAGGAGTTCTCTTGGTTTCACTGGCTATTACAGACGTTTCATCAAGGATTTCTCAAAGATTGCTGAACCCATGACCAAGCTCACTCGGAAGGACGTGTGATTCATCTAGAATCCCGCCTGTGAAACATCATTTCAGGAATTGAAGAAACACCTCATGACAGCACCGGTACTAATCACTCCACAAAATAGAGTTGGGTTTTTACTATACATCGACGCCTCTATCCAAGGCTTAGGTGCAGTACTAATGCAAGAAGGCCAAGTTGTTGCATATGCTTCGAGGCAACTGAAGATTCATGAAGGTAATTACCCAACACATGACTTGGAACTTGCAGCTGTCGTATTCGCACTGAAGTTATGGGGTCATTACCTATACGGTGAACGGTTTGAGGTCTTCTCGGATCACAAAAGTCTTAAGTACATCTACACTCAGAGAGACCTAAACCTCTGCCAAAGACGATGGTTGAAGTTCTTGACAGATTATGACTTTCAACTCCAGTACCATCCCTATAAGGCCAATGTTGTGGCTGATGCCCTGAGTAGAAAATCTTATGTTGCTTGTACTCTTAACTTCGAGATAAGAAAGTTGGCTACAGAGATGGAGAATTTTAACCTACAACTGATCGAGGAGGGAGCAAGATCACGACTCTCTCAATTATCAACAAACTCTGAGCTGGTTCGAAAGATTTCAGTAGCTCAAGCCAACGATCCTATGTTAATGGAGAAACGAGAATTTCTACTCAGCAGATAGGACCTTTCTCACTGCTCGGTCTCTGAAGACGGGGCCATTTTCTATTAAAAAACGTCTCTGTCTACCCAACGATCTTGAGGTTCAAAAAGAAGTGCTCATTGAGATGCACTGTTCGAGGTTCACTATGCATCCTAGGGGTGACAGAATGTACAAGGATGTCAAGTGAAAATTCTGGTTTTCTGGCATGAAGAAGGCGATTGCAGACTTCGTTGCTCGATGCCTCGTTTGCCAGCAAGTTAAGGCAGAACATAGACTTCCCTCCAGACTTCTCCAGCCTTTACCTATTGGAGAATGAAAGTGGGAGAACATCGTAATGGATTTACTTTCAACCTTGCCTCGAAATAATATTGGGCAAGATGTTATCTGAGTTATCATTGATAGACTTACAAAGTCTGAACATTTTTTACCGATAAAGTTCACTGATAACCTCGCCAAGCTTGTCGAACTGTATGAAAGAGAGATCGTGTGCCTCCATGGCATACCACTTACGATCGTCTCTGATCAAGACCCTCGATTCACATTAAAGTTTCAGCAAAGCTTCCAGAGTAGAATGGGCTCCAGGATCACCATGAGCACAACCTTTCACCCTCAGACTGATGGGCAGTTAGAGTGCTTGATCCAGATCTTGGAGGATATGTTGCGGTGCTGCATTTTGGACTTTCATGACGGATGGGAAAAACACTTTCATTCGACTGAGTTTGCATACAACAACAGCTACCAAACCAGTATCGGCATGGCATCGTATGAGGCTCTCTATGGTCGTCCTTGCAGATCTCCAGTATGTTTGCTAGATATGGCAGATCAATCACAGTTGGGGCCTCAACTAGTTCAAGAGACTTCTAAGAAGATCACACTAGTAAAGGAGAGACTTCTAAGAAGATCACACTAGTAAAGGAGAGACTTTGTGTTGCACAAAGTCGACAAAAGAACTATGCTAACAAGCAAGACAGCCCCTAGAATTTGATAAGGGGGACTTGGTTTTTCTAAAAGGTCAGCCTACAAGAGGTGTCAAACGCTTTGGGATCAAGGGAAAGCTCTCCCCATGGTATATTGGTCCATTTTAAGTCATTGAACGTATTGTCAAACTAGTCTATTGTCTATCCCTACCATCATCCATGTCTAAGGTTCATGACGTTTTTCACGTATCCATGCTTCGAAAGTATCGTCCTGATCCTTCGCATATCATCCCTCTAGTCGAGGTTCGGGTTGAAGAAGGAAACAAGTATCAGGAGAAAACGATACAAATTCTGGATAGAAAACTTCAAGAACTAAGGTGGCGTAGCATACCACTTGTGAAAGTGCTCTGGGATCACCACGGAGTTGAGGCAACAACATGGGAACTAGAAGCAACAATTAAACATAAATACCCTGAATTGTTTTCTAGTAATAATTGATGATGTGATACATTGTACTATTTCACTTATCAATAAAATGATAGAACTTTGTTTACAAAAAATCTTAATACATCGTTTCACTTAAATAACTATGCAAATGTCTAAAAATAATACCGATGGATGTAGTGATGCACACACGCAATGGCCTCTTTGGCAACCTGTGACGACTCCTTCAGGATCTGAGTCAAGTCAAAACTACTTTGCATCACCAACTCCATCACCCCACAGATAACGATCTTTAACGCCAGAGCGTGCATGGATTTTTCGTAACAATTTTGCCCAAAACAATCCCGTGCCTTCATCCTGGCAAGATCTTCTACCGAAATTGCCAAGCGGCCGAATTCGAGCAATAGCACGAAAAAACATCCCACCGCTCAACCTACCTCCCCTTAAACGATGTAACCAGCAGAGCCCTACACCACCATATGTTAGGCAAAGGTCGGAACCTTCTGAGGACCAATATGACTTCATTTGTTCTCCATAGTTTCATGATGTTGAGGATTCCACCAGCCACAGTGCTATTTAAGGACCTTATAGGCACTACCCTGAGCTAGCAAACGATGACGACGACGTGAATCTCACGCTGATAACAATCATGACTACTTGGACTAATTTTTAGGGTAAAATCCTTTTAAAGGGGGTAGAGTGTAATATCCTAGGGTTGCACAAAAAAAAATTGAACTTCGGGCGCATTCCTGAACCTTTAGGCGCTTGCCCGAACCTTCAGGCGCCTACCCGAACGTTCATGCGCGCTCCCGAACCTTCATGCACCTTTTTTTCCTATTTAAGGAATCCCCTCTCCTCATTTCTCAAACCAAAATCACTTCTCCTTGTGATTTTTCTTCTCTCTCTCACCCATCTTGAGTTTTTGTCTTCTCTTTTGAGACTTTCTTTTCGAGACTCTTTTCGCGGTGCAACGCTGTTCTGCTCGGGGGAAGGCGCCGCTTTGAGAAAGGAGTTTTTATCTAAAGGTGGAGAACGAAACATAGGTTTGCGTGTCTTATAATTTTTATTAAAGTTTACATTAATTTATCCATATGTCTACTATTCATTTACACTGCATTATTGCATATAATGTTTATACTTGTCATACTTATGCCTATATATTTGGAGTTCATGTATTACACTATTGCTATGTCGGATTAGTCGTCAATCTAGCTCAACCAGACTCAGTCTTGTCCTCAGTAACTTTAAATAGTGAACGGGAGGCAGCTTGCTGCTTTAGCCGATTGGTATTTAAGTAGACCTTGTATCTCACCTTTCAAACTGGAGACTGATTTGGTTGGTCTTATTTGAAAGCTATCAGCTTGTACAAGTAATATTGAATGTCCTAACCTTGCATATGGTGATATCGACCCTGATAAGGATCACCAGACGTTGTCAAATCCTGTCTAATGTTAGGTAAAGACCGGACCTGTTCATGCATTGGCATCATACGTAAGCACCACCTATGGACGTATGTAGTTTATGATTCATAGAATAGTTCGAAGCAATGCTCACTATTCATTATATTTCTCTGGAGAAGGACGTACAATGAGAACCCGACTACTCCTGGGAAGGGACATCTATACGTGAACTCAGGCGACATACAATCATGAAACCAATACGAGACGGTGTCATGCATACATACATGTTGGATTGATTATGATGCTCTCATGTGTATTTATGATATTTGATTATAAATTTTGCTTTATTAATTGTTATATTCACGAATTATTTTACCCACTGAGCGTATAGCTCACCCCGTTGTTATCCAATTTTTCACAGGAGATTAGGGTGGACTAAGTGCAGGTTTTTGGGCCCACATTTTTGTACCTTTTGTATCATTTATTGAGGATTTTGGAAGGATGTTCTCTTAACTATTTCATGAATAATATATTCTGAAATTAATAAAATTTGTACTTAATCGTGTTTCCGCGCACTCGGTTATCATTATAATGAATTCGCACCCCATCAGTGAGTGTCCCGCCTATTTCGGCGCGTCCGGGCGGGGTGTGACACTAACAACCTAGTGTATCACTTCTTTAATGCTTTAGGAAGATCATAGCGATAAAGATTTGCATATGGTGTAATTCCTACAAGTCCCAAAACATGACAAAAATCTTCAGCTTGCTTCACTTTTAAGTAAGATAACATCAATACCAATTCAAATATTTATTGGCCAAACATCAATATCCTTTGTGACCATACATAAAGGACGAGAAACCTTCCTAAATGACAAATACATATTGGTCCAACCTGAGTTGACCAACAATGGAATTATATTTCCCTAAAATTATTTGAAACTCCTTAGAGTTTTTATGATTTTCAAATAATTGAATCCTTACCTCAAGTCAACTCAATAAGGCTCAAGGGGTTGCCACCTTTCTCTTTCACAAATGGAGAGGGTTCACGTCCCCGTCTTTACAAAATAATTAGATAATTACCATGTTTGTTAGTTCTCCATGGCCTTATTGTGGGACTATGATCTTTGTTGTGACGGTTTTACCATCTTGTCTTTCGGACTTTTTCTGTTTTTATGTGGGGCTTATGCACCTTAATGTTTTGTACTTGCATGTTCTTCAAAATAATTCATGACGTTATTCGCAAGATGTACCCGGGAATGGAGAATTAATGTAATCTTATGACAAAAAAAGGTTTTTTGCCATTTATATTGGGTCAAATTGCATTAAAAGAAGGGCTAAATCTTTAATTACATTACAAGTAATTACATCTATCTTAATTATCCCTATTCATATTATTTGAGGACTATGGCTTCCCCTATGACTCTATCATGGTTGCTTTTAATTATCTCTAATTCTCATACTTTTTTGGGTTTACACAAATTGTGATTTATAAAAAAATTCTCTTTATTTTGTACCATCTTCATTTTTTCAACGAAAAAGTGATTCTAACCCTTCCGCTCTCCAAAACTATTGATAAATTGTTGCCAAAAAAAAAAAAAACGTATCCTTTCCATAAAGTTTCAAAAAATCAAAATTATTAGGCAAGTTTTTCAGTTTTTTGAACTACCAAAGTGGGGAGTGAATGCAATATATAAAATGCAAACGTTCACCCAAAAAAAATTGATAAAATTTTGCAAATTCAACAAAATTTGATATAAGTTTAATTTCTTAATTAGAAACTGTATGTTTGATGAAATTCAGTAAAATTCAACAAAGAAGTAAACATGTGTTATTTCATCAATAAAAAATAAAAGAATTATCAATAGTTATGCATTATTTTTAACTTCATCAACCAGAATAGCAAAGAAAAGAAGAAAAGATAAAATAAGACACAAAAACTTAAAAATACATTTTAATAGTTCTCAAGCCATCTCCTTTTATTTACAATCTCATAAACAAGATGAAAATATAATACATTTGAATAAGAAACTAATAAATTACACAAAGTGAAATGTTAAACTAACAAATTATAGAATCTAAAAGCAAGTTACGGCAAAATTGAAAATCAAAACATAGACAAGGAATTTAGACCTAAAGTTTCCATTTCAAATTTATTAACTCATACAAGATTGATTTGGTTAGGTCATTTATGAATATTTTTTTTATGTATTAAAAGTGTCTTCAATAAATCAACATAGCATTAGGCTATATCAACTACTAGAACGAATTTTAATTCTATATTCTTATATATAATTCAACTAAGTCTTTTTCCAACTCTGTATTTCCATACACTAAATTAAGTTTCTTAGAAATTTAACATTCCTAATTTTGTCTTAAACATGTACCTCACTCAATCAAGTAGTCAATTAATCTGTTGTAGTAAGCTACTCCTTTCCAATTTACCTTCCCTCCACCATCAACATTAAAAGTAAATTTCTTAATAAACAAATAAATAGAATAGAATAGAATAGATTTGTTATTCAATACTGATTTCTGATCTCCAAATGTAAATATAAATGAAAAAATGAACCAATTATATACGTGGGGAAAAATCCTAGACCAGGAGATTGAGAATCGGTATGCATCAAAGTTGAGCTTTGCCATGATGTCCACATCAAAGTTAACCTGGAAGTCACATGTTAGAATCTTGAAATATATAGCCTCTCCAAAGTCCATAAGAACTTCATGTAGCCATCAATTCAACTAGAGCTATGTTACTATACTATTAAGCAACTACCCCCAACATAACTCACTTCAGTAATTGGTTACACAAGTAAAGGGTAAATTTGTAAAATAATAATTAAAGTTTAAGCATTGATCAATAGGCAAATTTGAAAAAAAAAATACAAAAGCAAAATTAGAAAACATTTAACGAAAGGAAAGAAAAAAAAATTATGAAGATTTCACAATACCATGATATTTTCCCATAAACATAGATTAAATATTTAACTAAAAGGTCAAATAAAAATAAAAGCAAAGAAATTGCATTAATTGAGCCCAATTCTTCTACTTCTTTTTTTTTTTTTGAAAATTTTCAAAAAGATAAATGATCAAAAAAATGAAAAGAATAAAAACAAGAAAATTAATAAAATGAAAACCCACCACGAGGGCCAATCTGATTTTCTTTTTCATGGAGCCGAAGCTTAGGATTCTTTCCATTTATAGGCATGATTATTTTTTTATATCCACAAAAACGTATCAAAAAATAATATATCCACTTTTAGACAACTTTTGGATAGCTTGGCGCCAACGCCTAGCCCCCCCCCCCCTTTTTTTGGTGGTAAAGGAGTATTGTCTATTCAAAGGGCGGCATGCACAATTTTTTTTTTTTAAGTGTATGCCGCCCCTTCAATGGGCGACATGCTCAAAAATAAAAATAAAAAACCAACTGGCACAAGTGTGAGATTTGGTTTAAGGAAAAAAAAAAGAAGTAAAACGAAATCGCACAAGGGTAAAGGGTATTACCTTTGTGCGATTTGCTTTAATGGTAAAAACCAGCCGATTGAGAGTAAAACTCTCACTGTAAAAAAAAACCCATTGAGATGACATCTTTGGCAACTCCTTGTTCCCGTGAGTGAACTCTCAGGCGACCAACGGCTCGCTCCAGCATCTTCTCTCTCTGGCATCTTCCTTTCTCTCTTTCTCCGACATTCAAGTTTGAAGCTGATTGAGAGTAAAACTCTCACAGTAAAAAAAAAAAAACCATTCAATTGTCATCTTCGGCAACTCCCTCCTCTCGTGCGTGAACTTTCCGGCGACCGGCGGCTCTTTCCAGCATCTTCTCTCTCTGGCATCTTCCTTTATCTCTTTCTTTGGCATTCAACATCTTTGGTTTGAGTCTATTCTAACCTTTTATAATTGAAAATAACTAAGTTTTCTAGGGTTTTATTGATTTTGGAGATGCTTATTTAGTTATTGTTGTTGTTGTTTTTGACTGATTTCTTAAGTTTTTTATTGATTCTAAAGATGTTGATTTAATCCTTGTTGTTATTGTGTTTGGTTCGGTAAGGAAGCTATTTTTTTTTCCTTAAAAGTAGAATATTATTAGAGTATTACCAGCAAAAAAAAAATATTTTAGTAACTATTTTTTTTTTAGATTTTTTTAAATTTTAAATATCTCTTTATATAATCTTTGTTGTTGTTGTATTTAGTGGTGGTAGTTGAGCTACATATTAGGAAACATATTTGTTAAATTTTTATGTGGGTTTTTCCTTTATTCTCAAGAACAAATTGTACTCGTTTGATGGATATTTAAAAAAAAATGTCGTTGATAATAGTTTTTTTTTAGAGGAGGGTGGGTGGTTGATTTGATTAAATATTGTTTGAAATGTTCTAATAATAGTTTTAGTGATCATTAACTTATTGAATTATGTTTATTCAGTGATGTTAGTCGTTGTTTTTCATTTATTTCTAAGTTTGGAGACGATCAGATCGATCACATCATATGGTTGGGTTATTAGATTTAGATTTACCATCCCAATTTGTAAGCGCCTCAATTTTTTACCTTTTTTTTCACTTCTTCTTTGTTTCTATTTGTAATTTCAATGTTTTCTCTTGAGCAAACCACACACATCCAATAAACTACTCATTAACGAGATGACATTTTAGGTTTTAGGATTTGAAGCTAATTTCTAGGTGATCTTCTTACACTTAAAGCTAATTTCTAGGTGATATTTATTTATACTTTATTTTACTTTTTCTTAGAACTTATTGCCAATTCCTTCCAAATCTTTGGGTTATGTGTGTGGCACATTATTGATTGTTGTTATTGCTAAATTGCATATTTTATGATTGTATATGGCACATTATGGATGACAAAACCGTTTTCATTATATGTTACATGAACGGAAAAATGACATATGGACCTAACAGTGTTGATTATAGTTGTCACACCCTGGGTTGCACAGCGTGCCCCCTACCCAGGTGCGGGGGCACCCCCTCAGGGCGAACGCCTAGCCATTATGGATTCATAATATTGTTCCATCTCGGCCAGCCACGCCACACAAGGACGTCGGTCACCGAGATCATTTATCCCCCTGCACAATCCACAGCACAGGGAGGGCCTCCCCCAAATTTGAACTCGCAACCTCTTCCTCATAAGGTTAGATTTCGCAACTTGAGTACCCATTGAACCAATGAACCAATGGCTCAATGGGTACTCAAGTTGCAAAATCTAACCTTATGAGGAAGAGGTTGCGAGTTCGAACTTGGGGGAGGCCCTCCCTGTGCTGTGGATTGTGCAGGGGGATAAATGATCTCGGTGACCGACGTCCTTGTGTGGAGTGGCTGGCCGAGATGGGACAATATTATGGATCCATAATGGCTAGGCGTTCGCCCCGAGGGGGTGCGCCCGCACCTGGGTAGGGGGCACGCTGTGCAACCCAGGGAGTGACAAAAAGGCCTTATGTATACATAAGGCATTTTTGTCACGCCCTGGCCACAGCCGCGAACGCAGGCGCACCACCACGACCTCAGCCGTGTGGCGAACGCCTAGCCATTATGGATCCATAATATTGTCCCATCTCGGCCAGCCACGCCACACAAGGACGCCGGTCACCGAGATCATTTATCCCCCTGCACAATCCGCAGCACAGGGAGGGCCTCCCCCAAGTTCAATGGGTACTCAAGTTGCGAAATCTAACCTTATGAGTTGCGAAATCTAACCTTATGAGGAAGAGGTTGCAAGTTCGAACATGGGGGAGGCCCTCCCTGTGCTGCGGATTGTGCAGGGGGATAAATGATCTCGGTGACCGGCGTCCTTGTGTGGCGTGGCTGGCCGAGATGGGACAATATTATGGATCCATAATGGCTAGGCGTTCGCCCCGAGGGGGTGCGCCCGCACCTGGGTAGGGGGCACGCTGTGCAACCCAGGGTGTGACAATAGTTGTGGCCCTTCGACTGGTATTATAGTGAAAATGGGCATAAATCTTAACGAATTAGAAGATGTCATACGAGAGACGCTGTCAATAGGTCATCGATCGATGCGGTTAAGTATGATGTACCGCTATCTAATTTTCTTAGAAAGTGGAATATGTTTCTTTAAGCCCTTACCCATTTTGGATGATCTGAGTATACAATTCATGTGGCAAGTTGTGTCTTAATTTTCACCTCCAAATACCTTAGAGATCTACTTGGTTGTTGAGCATATTACTGTGGATTAAGATCCTAGTACACATCTAAACTTGTAGACTGGTCGCATTGAATCATCATGTCACAATGAAGATGAGTCGATGGATGATGGACTAAGATATGGTGATACAAGAGATGAATTGGTTTGCGGTGACACTTTGCCCGAAGTGGTCACGCAATCTCAACCATTTGATCTTGCAAATGACAATGATACCGAAGAACCTAGTGACGAATATGAGAACGAATTGGATGATGCCCTTGGAGGTGACCTAGCGTTGGATTCACAAGATCCTTCGTATGATCCACCTGCTTCATTTAATGAAATAATTGATGAAGATGCACCTTTTACAAAACCAAGACAAGGGACAGAAACCCTACCAGAGTATGAAATGCCAGCTCCAATATACTATGATATAGATTTCGATGCAATTAACGTAACGACCAATGAGCATTTGCTGCAAAGTGGTGCCTGTCGTAGATACATTGGTGAGTTGTATAAAGGACCGAGGTTTAACAGTAAAGTTGACTTACAAAACATAGTGAAACGATATTTTATTGAGCACCACCAAGATTTTGTAGTTATTGACCTTGATAAGAAATCTTGGGTTGTGCGTTGCAAGCAAGCTAGCAATGGTTGCAAAGGGATGTTGGTGGGTCTGCTCGAAAGTGGTACCAGGAACTCAAAACTGGTTTTATATGTTCTTTTGGGCAATTAGCTCACAAGTTCATGAACCACTCTGCTGGAAAAAAGGAAAGGAAAAAAGCTTGTGAACAGTTTGCTTGCCATCAAGCAAAAAAAAAGGCAAAACTCTGAAGGAGTACCTCGGTCGATTCAATGATGTATGAGTCGATGTAGACGACTATGAAGAAAAGATAACGATCACTGCCTTCCTCATAGGATTAAGGCCCGGGAAGTTCCACTACTCCCTTAGAAATAAGAAAGCCAAGACCTACGAAGAAATCCTGGACTGAGCAGAAAAATACATCAATACCGACGAGCAGACTGGTGCAAAACAAGGGGTAGATGATTCCCCGAAAAGCTCGAAGAAATAAAAGAATAGGAAAAAGGAATACGACTCGAAGGATGACAACAGAGGCAGAAAAAGATCGGATGCTGGTGGTTGAGATCAGAGGAGTAACAAAATGTGTACTCCAACTATAAGCCGCTCATTGCTTCACGCGAGCAAGTTCTCTTTGAGATCCAGAACATAGAGTATATCTGATGGCCCAGAAAGCTGAAAAACTCTTATAGAGCATCGGGATAAGAATAAGTATTGTTGGTACCATTGAGACCACGGTCATAATACTGACCAGTGCTATGATCTCAAGCAGGAGATCGAAACTCTAATCCGAAAAGGTCATCTAAGGGAGTTCGTGAAGAATCCCAACCGACAAAGGACTCTAGAAGAGGACCAAGCTGGGCCAGTAGGCGAGATCAGAATGTTCTTTGGTGGAGACCAGATCAGTACCTCGAACTGGGCAAAGAAGTCTTACGTCCGGGAATCTAGGTCGGAAGTAATGAACCTGGGGTTCACGATTACCTTCACCGACGCTTTAGTGGTCACGATGACCATGGCCAACTACAAAATTCGTTGAATGCTGGCCGACAACGGTAGCTCGGCAGATATCCTCTACTGCTCGACATTCGAGAAACTGGGACTGACCAAGGATAGCTGGTGACTCAGAGCATAAAGTCACGATCATGACCAACTTTTTGGTGATAAAGTGCCCTACCGTCTACAACACCATAATAGGACGACACTCCTCAATAACTTGAGGGCGGTTGTATCGACCTATCACTTAGCTCTGAAGTTCCCAACAGAGCAAAGCGTTGGAGTGGTACGAAATAACCAAAAAGAATCTCGGGATTGCTACGTCACAACCGTGAAGAAGAAAACTGGACACGAGGAAAGTCTCAAATCTACAAATGAGCAACTAATGCTCCTAGAGCATCAGGCCAGTTCCGACCTCAACCCCAGGGAAGAGATGTCAGGGCTCGAACCCCATGATGAATGGGCTAAGGTGCAGATCGGAGAAGATCCAGCGAGGATGGTCAAGATTGGTACCGGAATGAGTGCCACCCTCACCGACCACTTGGTCAGCATCCTACCAGATCACAGGGATATTTTTGCCTGGTCCCATGAAGATATGCCTGGCATACCGACCAGCGTGATGGTGCATCGTCTGAATTTCTACCCGGATGCCAGACCGGTCCGACAGAAGAAAAGGTTTCTCAATTTCGACCGAGCATAAGGTTTACGAGAAAAGGTAGACAAGTTACTAACGACAGGCTTTATCAAAGAAGTGCTCTACCAAGATTGGTTGGCCAACTTAGTAATGGTCAAAAAGCCCAATGGAAAGTGGAGAACATGAGTTGACTTCACTGATTTGAACAAAGGCTGCCCAAAAGATAGTTTCCCACTGCCCCCTATTGACCAACTGGTGGATGCGACAACAGGTCACAAGCTGCTGAGCTTCATGGACGGGTATTCAGGGTACAACCAGATTGTGCTAAGTCGCAGAGATGAAGAAAAGACAACCTTCATTACAGATCGAGGTTTGTATTACTACAAAGTGATGCCCATCGGCCGGAAAAATGTTGGGACCACTTACCAGAGGCTGGTCAATAGCATGTTCGCAGAGAAAATTAGAGTCAACATGGAAGTCTACGTTGATGTCGTGTTGGTCAAAAGTGTGGAAGCGGCAGCTCATCCTACCGACCTATCAAACGTGTTTACGATACTGAGAAAGTATCACATGAAGCTCAACCCAGCAAAATGCACTTTGGAAGTGAGTTCTAGTAAATTTTTGGGATTCCTCATTAATCAGAGATGAATCAAAGCCAACCCTGACAAGATTCAAGCTCTAGTCGGCATGTGGTCACCTCGCACCGTGAAGGAAGTTCAGAGGCTCACAGGGTGCGTAACCGCACTGAGCAGGTTCATCTCCAAGTTCACATACAGATGCCTTCCATTCTTCAAGCTGATCAAGAAGAAGGCAGCAGAATGGAGTGTGAAAAGGCCTTTTAGGAGCTAAAAGCTTACCTAGATCAGGCTCATCTGCTCTCAAAACCCCTTCATAGAGAACAACTCTTCCCATACCTAGCAATTTCAGATGTGGCCTTTAGTTCTACCTGGTCAGAGAAGAGCTAGGAAACCAGAAGGCGATGTACTACACCAGCAAGTCTTTGCTCGACGCAGAGACGAGATATCCTAAGATTGAGAATGTCACACCCTGGGTTGCACAGCGTGCCCCCTACCCAGGTGTGGGCGCACCATCGCAGTGGCAAACGCCTAGCCATTATGGATCCATAATATTGTCCCATCTCGGCCAGCCACGCCACACAAGGACGCCGGTCACCGAGATCATTTATCCCCCTGCACAATCCACATCACAGGGAGGGCCTCCCCCAAGTTCTAACTCGCAACCTCTTCCTCATAAGGTTAGATTTTGCAACTTGAGTACCCATTGAGCCATTGAGCCATTTGGCTCAATGGGTACTCAAGTTGCAAAATCTAACCTTATGAGGAAGAGGTTGCGAGTTCGAACTTGGGGGAGGCCCTCCCTGTGATGTGGATTGTGCAGGGGGATAAATGATCTCGGTGACCGGCGTCCTTGTGTGGCGTGGCTGGCCGAGATGGGACAATATTATGGATCCATAATGGCTAGGCGTTCGCCACTGCGGTGGTGCGCCCGCACCTGGGTAGGGGGCACGCTGTGCAACCCAGGGTGTGACAGAGAAGCTAGCACTGGCACTTGTAACTTCAACTCGAAAGTTGAGACCCTACTTACAGGCTCACACCATAGTCGTTATCACTAAGCACCTGCTGAGACAAGTGCTCTTGAGACTGGAAAAATCAGGACGATTGACTAATTGGGCCATCGAGTTGAGTGAATTCGACATCGAGTACCGACCACGAACAGCTATGAAGGGCCAGGCATTGGCAGATTTTTTGTTTGAGCTGCCTTAGATAGATCCTCCTACCGACCTGTACCCTAAAAAAGCTTGAAAGTTGTTCGTCGACGGCATTTCCTGTAAACAGGGATGTGGAGCGAGAATAGTACTCATCTCTTCCAAACGTGAGAAACATATGTGTGCTCTTTGTTTCGATTTCCCAGCATCCAATAACGAAGCAGAGTAAGAAGCATTTTTGGCTGGCCTACAACTCGCTCTCAGTTGGGGGGTGAATAAATTGGTCGTCCATTGCGATTCTCAACTCGTCGTGGGGTATGTCATATCGAAGTATCAGGTCAAAGATGACAGAATGCAAGCATATATGAAAGAGTCCCTAATCCTACTAGTTTAAGGAGTATGAACTGACGTAGGTGACGAGAATAGAAAATACCTTGGCCGATGCCCTTTCCAAGCTGGCTTCCTCCTCAGAGGTCGAGCTCATGATCCAGGTCCCAGTTGAATTCCTACCAAAAAAGAGTATTGGAAAAATGGGTATTGACCAACAGGTCGATAGCCTCAGTCAAAACCCATCATGGACGGACCCAATTAAGGATTTAATATGAAGTAGCAACCTCCCCGAGGACAAAGTCAAAGCAAGAAAAGTGTAGAGGCAAGCTGCTATAGGTACTCCATAATAGACGATCAGCTCTATAGGTGCAACTTCACTATGCCTTATTTAAGATGTCTACGGGAAGAGCAAACACAACTAGTTTTAGAAGAAATTCATGAGGGCGTATGTGGCAATCATTATGGCAGAAGGACTCTTGCGTACAAGGTTCTTGGCACAAAGACGCTATAAGGATAGCTCGGAAGTGCGACAATTGTCAGAAACATGGAACCCACATCCGAGCTCCAACGGAGAATCTCTCTCCGATCTAGAGCCCATGGCCTTTTGCTCAGTGAAGGTGGATCTGATAGGACCTCTACCGACCTGTAACGGTAAGGTCAAGTTTGCAATTGTTATTGTTGACTACTTCACCAAGTGGGCAGAGGCCGAACTGTTAGCACATATTACTGAGTAGAAGACCACACGCTTCATCTGGCAATTGATTGTGTGCCGGTTTGGTGTCCCGTACACCATCATCTTTGACAACGACAAACAATTTGACAATGCTAGGTTCCAGTTATTCTGTGAAGGCCTCGATGTTCGACACTTCTTTTTAACTCTAGCCCAACCTCAAGCCAATGGTCAGGTAGAAGTCGTGAACAAGATTATCAAACACACACTGAAGGTCATGCTTGAGGAAAAGAAGGGAATGTGAGCCGAAGATATGCCTCAAGTCCTCTGGTCATACCGCCCCACCTCTCGAACTACAACAAGAAAAGCACTATTCTCCCTAGCATTCGGGATGGAAGCCGTCATTCCAATGGAGCTCGGTATACTGACATTGAGGACCTCTTCCTTCGATGAAGCCAGGAACATTGAGGCACAACATACTGACCTAAATCTACTTGAAGAAAGGAGAGAACAAGCACAGCTTAGGCTAACGACATACCAACAAAGGATCTCAAGGTACTAGAACGCCAAGGTGAAGCATTGAAGCTTCAAAGTTTGTCACCTAGTGCTAAGTAAGGTCATGCTGAACACACATGAGCCTGGAGTAAGCACCCTCAGCCCCAACTAGGAAAGGCCCTACAAGATCACTGCAGTACTTCACACGAGGGTGTACGAGCTCAAAGATCTTTCAGGGAAAAGAATTCCTAAGCCTTGGAATGCAGAGCACCTCAAGAAGTATTACAAGTGGGCGTTAGTATTTGCCGAGGTGTTGGTTAGCTCTAGTCTTATTTTTTAGATTTCTAGAAGTGTTCATTCGAGATTTTTCTACATTAAGCAAGAGGTTTTGTTCTACAAATCTACGTCTATGATCTACAATTAAAAGTGCTTTAGGACTACCGACGAGATCGAAAGCAACCAAGAAGAAGGGTCCCAACCCTAGAATGCCTTGGGGGTAACAAACTTTAGCTATTTACGTACCGAGGAGATGACCACGGTCAAGAGTGCCTTAGGGTACTGACCCAGAGGGGCAGATATTACCGAGAAGATGGGTCATCGACCCTGAAAATGCCTTGGAACGGCAAACAAGCCTCTACCGAGAAGAGAACCTACAGGTTCAAAATGCAGTGGGGGGTCTAGTGGTCTCTACCGACCTCATGATTCGAAAAACACTTAAAGAAAATCAAGTAAAGAGATCAGTAGGATCCTTGGAATCCACCGACCTCATGACGTAGCAAATCCTTCCAAAAAAAACTAAGTAAATAGCTCGGCCCAACAAAAATAAGACTAAGCAAACAGTAAAGATAAGTAATTACGCCAAGTAAATAAAATCGAGTGTGAGACAAACAGGTTTGAGCAAAAAGAGATACTTCATTAAGATCGAAGCGAAATACAAAGAAGAGCAGAGAAGGGAATGTCACTGAGGCACACAGGCCCATTACAACAGACATAGCCAAGACTGAAGAAATCCTTTACGATCTCGGAGTAGTAGAACGGTATAAGATCTCAGTAAAGTTGACTGACTCTTCATCGTCAGCTCGTCCTGGATTGATTCCACCTCAATCCCTTTGAGCTTCAGCTACTCCTTTAGCTTCTTAATCTCGACATCCCGAGCCACAACCTTAGATTCCCAGATCACCGAGATGGTCTGGGCATCCTTCACCGCCTCTTGAAACTTGGCGTAGTGACTTTTGATGCTGCGAAGGTTGTACACATTTTGAGCAGCAGCCTGCAAAGCCAAAAAGAACCAAGTTAGAGACTACAGAGGAAGATCACATACGCAACAAAGTGGATTAATAAGCAAACTTACCTCCACCGACTTCATGAAGGCATGAACCATGCTTTCAAACATGTCCTCGTCCTTCATCGTGATCGCAAAGGCATCGGGGACACTGACCTGATAGTTGTCAATGCTCAGGCTGATGTCCCCAATCTTAGTTGTAAGGCGATTGATTTCCCCAAATTGCACCTTCTTGGCAGCACCTTGGTCGGTAGGGGCAGGGGACTTCGACTTCGCTCCTACCGACCTCATTTCCCGGGCAAGTGAGCCTACTTGCTCGGAGAAAGCTGCCGGTGCTTTCCCCTTAGAAGCCAAAGTCTTCTTCGGGGAGCTGCTCGGAGATCTCACTGTCTACCCCTGGGCGGCAGCTGTTCGTTCAACAACGATGTTCCTCAGTTTGGATCGGTCGGTAGCATACCTCCCAGCAACAGTTCTCTTAGGGGCCATCTCTTCAGGCTTATCTTTCTTCTTCTTCTTACCCCTCAAGTCGGTAAAGTCAGGAGCAGAAAAACCTACATCGCAAATGCAACACTCAAGCTCGGAACATAAAAACAGATAAGTGCGAGTTAAACTTACGTCCTGAAAAGACTTTCTTCTCGGCGACCACACCAGCTCAGTACAACCTCTCGGTAGTAAGGATGACCTTGTATCGTCGTTCTGCGAAAGGGAGCCGATAGATCTCTCCGAATCAAGAAAAGTCAAATCTTTCTTCCTGGTCGATTTTTCCCAAGTGCCTGTCAAGAAAAGATAAAAACGTAAGTCTCTACCGAGCAAGAATAAGATGAGAAATAAAGATAAGGGATGGAGGGAAGCTAGGTACCTGGCTTCCCGAATGTGGTCGGTACACCAGCTTCCTCCGCCCATTCCCCCGAAACAAAAAACCACTTGTCTTTTCATGATTTATTGGAAGTTGGGTTCTCAGTGATCAGAGGTTGGCCTTCCTCAGCACCCTAATGAGTCGATGCATAGTACCACCAGCTACATCTCGGGTGGGACTTTAGTCGGTATACGAGGGAAGAGTCCTAAAAATCAAACTCCGGCCAACCTTTCTCCTTCCAGAGCACAAGACAGCTCAGAATTGCCCTCCACACATTGGGGTTGAGCTGAGCTGGGGCAGCCTGGATGTGTTTAAGCAGGTGACATAGGGGCAAGTGAAGGGGCAGGGTTAACCCATCCTCAAATAGATTGAAGTACAGAACAACTTTTCCTTTTTTAGGGTGGCTAGCTCAATCCCTAGGAGCAGGTGCTCTCAGCCCTATACGGTTAAGTATACTGACCTCCCTCCTCAACTGAGCCAGATGGTGCTCCGTTATCTTGGAAGGGATACGATCTACCGAGAAGAAGATTTCACCTACATTGGAGTCTTCGGTAAGACAACCCGACGTGCTAGGTTGGGCAGTATCTAGTATATTCTGCGACCTATCTACTAAAAGGGGCGCCATGTCAAGCACCTCCTCCGTAGACTCAGAGTCCTTGGAGGAGGACAGAACTATAGTATCCCCTCCAACCTGAGGATCAACCCTAACTTCCTCTTCTCCTTCCGAAAAGAGGTCTTCGTAGGAGACTTCCAGAGAGGAAGGAGAAAGAACTCTTTGGTTGGTGGGTGGATTTATACTAAAGGAAGCCATCTAAATAACCTAAGGACTATACCTACATACTACCTAGCAGAAAGACAAAAGCAAAAAAACTTGGGATAGGGATTTAACGCGCAAGAATGGAAGACATGAAAAGCCGAGCAAGCGATTACCAATATCTTTGGAGCGCAGTTGATGAGTTCAAAGCAAATGACCAGTTCTCTATTTATAGGCAAACAACCTATAAGGTGTAATGATGAGTACAAATCTCGAGACAAAATCAACGGCCAACAATCGAAGGATGTGCATTGACAGCCGAGCTGTTAGGCGGTGCATGTTGGCGCAGTTTTCAGAGCACAACTGTCACGAGCATTAAATGACTTGATATTTGGTGTTTCATTTAACTTCCAAGCAATTAATCTTTCTCGGAACTTGGAGGGTAACTGTTGGACCAAATACCGAGCATAAAACACATCAGCCATGATTAGTCTAGCCTAGTAAGACGTAACACGTACCAGGTCGATGTACGGACCAGTTCTAGACAAAGAATACAGATCTACCCAACCGCGCACATAGTCCGAGTCCATGGTCAGTCCTACCGCCCAGATTATTCAAAATGTTTTCCAGGTTGGCATACCATATCATGGATTACCGACCATTATCTACCGATCTTCTTACAAATCATATTTTCGGTATCAAGCAGATAGAACGAGAGACTGCAGATCGGTATGTTGACCTGTAGAGATCTCCGACCTCGAAACAGATGACGACGGAACGCCTGATTAGATAGGGATAAGACGTGATCCAGTGCGATAAGTTCGGAATCTACTCCTAATTCGACTCTAATAAGGCCTGAAACTCTACTAGTTCGACTAGAAGACTGATAAGTCATCCTAATCCTATAAGGATCATACCAGATTTTCCTAATTCGACCAGGAATCAAATACTCTCTCTGAGCACGAGTTGGATTCTTGATTCTACAACAACACTACTACAAGGTCAAAGACTTGAAGCCCTCTCTATAAAAAGACCACAACCCCTAAGGGGGAGGTAAGCAACTTTAAACAAAGCTCGACTCAGTTCAGTACTACTAGCTCTACGGAGCTCTGAACTAACTTAGACATCAAAGGGTCTTTGGCCGATGTCACATCGGTGTTCCTTACGATAGCCTAATTTTTCTTGTCTTCCATCTCTCAGATAATCAACCTCCAGCGATTATTCCAGCACTCCGACGAGTTCCAGATCAGCATCTTCCCTCCACCTCATCGTCTACTGGTGTTGGTCAAATCTTACACCAATAGTTACTACAATTATTTCTATAGCTAAATCATACCTTTTAGTTATGAAATTGATTTGGAAGCTAAATATATACTTTAGCTACGAAATCATTGTTGAAGCGAAATGTGACCTTTGGCCACGAAAAATATATTTGTAGCTAAGTAATTTTTTGCTACAAAATAAAGTTTGAAGCTAAACATATTTTTAGCTATGATATGAGTTTTGAAGCTAAATATAGTCTTTAGCTATGAACTCATTTTTGTAGCTAAATATACCATTTAGTTATGAAATTGATTTGGAAGCTAAATATATACTTCAGCTACGAAATCAATGTTGAAGCTAAATATTTTATTTTGCTACAAAATAAAGTTTGTAGCTAAACATATTTTTAGCTATGATATGAGTTTTGAAGCTAAATATAGTCTTTAGCTATGAACTTACTTTTGTAGCTAAATGTGGATTCTAGCTACAAAACTATTTTTGTAGCTAATGTAACTTTTGGCCACAAAAAATATTTTTGCAGCAAAGTAATTTTTGCTACAAAATAAAGTTTGAAGCTAAACATATTTTTAGCTCCAAACACCGTTTTACCACTATCGGTTTATAGGCACGCAGATTTAGCTACGACCTAGCTACGAAATGGTTTTTGTAGCTAAAATGTCTTAGCTACGAAATTTTAACTTTTAGCCACAAACTGTTTTCCTAGCTAGAGACCTGATCTTTAGTAGTGTTTTGTATTTATGTAATATTTCCTATTTCTATAAATTAGCTAGCTGTAGTGATTTCATTTTCTTTGTATACCCAAATTCTCCTATATATGTATGTGTCTCTGTATCATAACACACAATTGTATTTGATTATCAACTAATCTAAGTTTACCAAGAATCTTGCAGAAAAGATAAAGAAGACACAGAAAGAAAGAACAGAGTGAAGATAGATGAGAGAAAATCTCAATCACTTGAAACCATTTCCTCAATACCATGAAAATGATCTTTTTCCATATCTCAATTACATGCTCACAGGTTCTATATATATTGTACACAGTAACAACCTATTGGACACATGTCCTGCATCTATTCGATTTTAACATAACAGAATAACAACTTTAATAACCTTTCATGCATCCTCTTAACAGTTACATCCTTCTAGAAGCTTTGAAAAGCTTCCAGTAACTGAGATCAGTTTGAGCTTGAACCAGACTTGTGCAGTGGCTGATTCTCATTCCTAACAAATTGAATATACAGAAACTTTCTTTTTAATTTCCTTCTTCCTCTCTCAACTTTTACAGAAAGGGCAGGTGATTTAAGTAAAAGAAAATAATTTATGGATAATGAGTGAAAATATGGACCAATAATGCAACATTACCAAATCAAGCAAATATAAATATTAGTCAAAATTCTCAAAGGAAGAAATTATATCTTTAGTGCATAAAGGAGCATTGGACCACAACCCCAAGAGGAAATAGTTGTTGAAAAGTGAACTGGACTGCACATTGAATGCAATGTTTCTCTTTCAGAATCTTTCTTTCCAAACTTGTTGGTTCTCAAATCTAGTTCTCCACAATTAAAACTTGAAAAAAAAAACCCAATAATCAATGAGGATGAAAATGTGAAAGTGATGCGTCCGAGATTCACTGTTTACACGTTGTTCAAAACACTCAAGAAAATGAACAATATTAATGTTGTTGTTCACAAGAGAGAAAAAAGAATGAGGAAGAGCGGAAAAGAAGAGAAAGAAAAAGAAAGAGAGGAAACAAGAGAAGTTCTTATGATCAAGGCTTGGCTTTGATACCAAATGAAGGGGATATAAAAAACTTACGTATTTATTCAATAATTTTCAATTACAGCCTACACACATTTATAGCAAAAAATCAATTAAAGTGTTGGAAAAATCGATGGTTGTAAAGAAATAAATTCTACAATCCCAGGATAATTTCTCAAACTAAAATACAATAAAAATAACACCAACAATTTTAGCGTGGAAAACCCTCCAAAGATGAGGTAGAAACCACGGGACCCGTAGGCCGCTTAAGAAACTTCCACTATAATAAAATAGGATTACAAACGTCACCTTTCGGTGGATCTCTCATAAATATACAATATCTATGTATCTTCAATTTGTGGATAAAACTTCACAAATTGGCTCACACTTTTTCTTCTCAAAGAAACTCTCTTTGAGGCTCTCTTGATCTATCAGATTAGATCTCTAGAATCGAATATCTTCGAATGAATTTTCAAGTTGAACGTATAGCTCTATTTATAGAGTTAAAATAGGGGCAATTTTGTAATTGCTTTGGAGCTTCCCACGTGAAACTTGATGGCCGCCCCATGCAACCCATGCAGTTGCATTTGTTGACTTTTAGTCGTTTGCTTGCTTCTTCAATAGCTTGGCCGCCCACGTGAAACGTGAGGTGGACCATCAAATCTCCCCCTCCACCTCATGTTGAACAGGGCTCCTCCACACCTGCAATCCTTTTACAGATAGCAAGTTTTTCGCTGGTTAGGGACTTCGTCATCATATCTGCCCCGTTGTCATTAGTGTGGATCTTCTCAACTTGCAGCAGTTTATTTTCCAGCACATCACGAATCCAATGATATCTTACGTCGATGTGCTTGGACCTTGAGTGGAAAGTTGAGTTCTTACTGAGGTGAATTGCGCTCTGACTGTCGCAATAAAGAACATATTTTTCTTGGTTCTGCTGCAATTCTTGTAAGAACTTTTTCATCCACAAGATCTCCTTACAACCTTCAGTGATTGCAATGTACTCTGCTTCTGTGGTACTTAAGGCAATACACTTCTGTAATCGTGATTGCCATGAGACAGCTCCCCCTGCAAAGGTTATTAGGTACCCGGATATCGACTTTCTCGTATCCACGTCGCCAGCCATATCTGAATCTGTAAATCCTTATAATACAGATTTATCATTACCAAAACATAAACAATGACTAGTAGTACCTCTAAGATACCTGAGTATCCATTTGACTGCTGTCCAATGTTCCTTTCCAGGATTTGATAGAAATCGGCTTACAACACCAACAACATGAGCAATGTCTGGTCTGGTGCATACCATAGCATACATTAGACTGCCAACCACCGATGCATAAGGTACCTTGCTTATCTCTGATTTCTCTTCCTCGCTTGAAGGACACTGGCTCGAATTAAGCTTGAAGTGGCTTGCCAGTGGAGAACTAACAGGTTTAGCTTTGCTCATGTTGAACCGCTCTAAAACTTTCTCAATATACTTTTCTTGAGATAGCCAAAGTCTCTTGTTCTTCCTGTCACGAACAATCTTCATGCCAAGGATTTGCATTGCGGGTCCTAAGTCTTTCATGGCAAAGGACTTGCTCAACTCTTTCTTCAACGTGTTAATCTAGCCAATATCTTGGCCTACAATTAACATATCATCAACATAAAGCAAAAGAATAATAAAATCACCATCAGAGAATTTCTTGATGAAGACGCAGTGATCAGCTGTCGTTCGGTTGTATTATTTTTCCTCCATGAATGAGTCGAACTTTTTATACCACTGCCTCGGTGCCTGTTTCAAACCATACAGACTCTTCTTTAGCCTGCATACCAGCTTCTCTTTTCTTTTGACTTGGAAACCTTCAGGCTGCTCCATATAGATTTCCTCGTCGAGATCACCGTGTAAAAATGCGATTTTTACATCAAGTTGTTCAACCTCCAGATTAAGACTAGCTGCCAAGCCAAGAACAACTCGGATTGAAGACATTTTTACCACTGGTGAGAAGATTTCATCGAAGTCAACGCCTTTCTTCTGCCCGAATCCTTTTACAACCAATCTTGCTTTGTATTGAGGTTGCGAGCTACCTTTTTCGCTTTTGATCCTGTACACCCACTTGTTCTTGAGGGCTTTCTTTCCCTGCGGTAATTTCACCAAGTCAAATGTGTGGTTCTCAGTCTTATGCTCGTCAGTGATAACTTCGGTATAGCTCTCCGGTTCTCCCCCGTCAGTGAGCATCACATAGTCGCTAGGAGGATATCTTTGACTTGGTTGTCGCTCTCTGGTGGATCTCCTTAGCTGTGCTTTTGGTTGGACTTGTTCAGGAACTTGTTCTGGTTCTAGTTCTGAACTACTAGCTGGTGGAACATTATCATCAGTATCTGGTGCAGCTTCCTTGTCATCTGAGTTTGTTGATGGAGAGACTGGTTCCAGATTAACTGGAAGTTCTTCTGATTGTGGCTTCTTAGGTTTCTGAAAATCCTCGATTGTCTGATCTTCAAGAAACACCACGTCTATGCTTCTAACAATCCTTTTGTTGACAGGATCCCAAAGTCTGTAGCCGAATTCTTCATGGGAATATCTCACAAAGATACACTGCTTCGCTTTTCCATCCAGCTTGGACCTTTCGTCTCTAGGGATGTGAACAAATGCTCTGCAGCCGAATACTTTCAAGTGTTTGTAAGAAACGTCTTTCCCCGTCCAAACCTTTTCTGGTGCATCGTAGTTCAGTGGAACTGATGGAGAAAGGTTGATTAAATCAACTGCTGTCCTCATTGCCTCCCCCAATAGGAGTTTGGCAGTTTTGCATTTGAGAGCATACATCTGATTCTTTCACAAATGGTTATGTTCATCCTCTCTGCGACACCGTTGTGTTGAGGTGTCTTTGGTACCGATTTTTCCAGCCTGATGCCGAAACTTCTGCAGTACTCCTCGAATGATCCGCGATACTCACCGCCATTGTCTGATCGTACACACTTCAAACGTCTGCCAGTTTCTCTCTCAACTTTTACATGAAATTGCTTAAAAACTTCCTGCACTTGATCTTTAGTTTTCAAAGCAAAGGCCCACACTTTTCTAGAGTGATCATCAATAAAAGTCACAAAATAATGAGCACCTCCTAGTGTCTTACAACTCATTGTACAGACATCTGTGTGTATTAAATCTAGAATATTTGCCTTTCTAGATGGTGGGGAACTACGAAATGCAACTCTATGTTGTTTACCCATAATACAATCAACACAAGTACGTAAAGATGTACCTGTCATTCCTGGCAAGTGCTCCTTCTTGGAAAGAATTCTGAGACCCTTTTCACTCATGTGGCCAAGCCGCTTATGCCATAACTGGGTGGGAACTTCTTTCCTCACGGTATTTACTTCTTCTTTACATAGCTTGGCTTCTGTGTGGTAGAGTGATGCATCTTTCTTGCCTCTGGCTACTACCAAGTTTCCTTTGGTGAGCTTCCATTTTTCTTCACCAAAGTTATTATTGTAGCCATCGTCATCAAGCATTCCGGTGGAGATCAAATTGAGGCAGATATCTGGAACATGCCTCACATCTTTCAAGAGTAACCTGTATCCAAGGTTAGTTTCTAAATAAATATTACCGATGCCGATAATTTTGGATGCATCATCATTTCCCATCCTCACTCGTCCGAAATCACCTTGTGTGTAGGCTGAGAAGAAATCTCGTCGTGAGGTGAAATGGTAGGACGCACCTGAGTCAACTACCCATGTAGAGTCTTGACATGCAAGGTTGACATAATCAGCATCTCGAACAATGACGACTTCTTCAGTGAGAGTTGCGGTGTCATTTGTTCGGGTTTCTGCTTCTTGATTTCTGGATCATTCCGCCTTTAACTTTCGACATTCTCCAATGAAATGTCTGGGCTTGCCGCAGTGATGACACTTCTTGTCATGCCACGATCTGGACTTTGAGCGTCATCTTTGCTGACTTTGGTTACGAGGATTTCTGCTTTTACTCCTTCCGTGCCATTCTTGCTTGCCTTGTTTTTCCATGACAAGTGTTTCTGTTTCAGAAGTATAACCATTGTCTTTTCGTCGAGACTCTTCGTTCAGCATTCTGTCCTTTACCATATCCATGGTAAGCTTGCCGCCAGGAGCTGAGTTACTAACTGACACAACTAGAATGTCCCAACTTTTTGGTAGAGAACTCAGCAACAACAACGCTTGTAGCTCGTCATCTACAATCATCATCATAGAGTTGAGTTGATCTACAATGCCTTGGAACTCACTCATGTGTTCCGATACGCTGCTTCCATCTTTATACTTCAAATTGACTAATCGTCGTATCAGATTAGCTTTATTCTGTATGGTTGTCCTCACATACATTGTCTCCAACTTTTGCCAAAGAACGTAAGCATTGTGTTCATTAGCAAAATTTTGGAAAATGCTCTTGTCGATCCATTGTCTAATTTGAGCAGCACACTTTCTGTTTAGCACGGCCCAGTCAGCATCTGTGCTGGTTGTTTTTGATGTCTTGTAATCTGTCGAAGTTGTAGTCACGGCTTTCTCCTTCGGCATTATAATCGGCTTCCATAGATCTTTAATGTATAAAAGATCCTCCATCTTCGGCTTCCAAATTGCATAATTAAATGCAGTCAACCTTATCATATTGCCTGTGTTCATATTGCCAGTGCTCTCCTCCATTTGAGTCGTCAGTCAACAGGTTTCGCGGAGCTTGCAACTTATCCGGCGATGAATAGTACTATGTGAATAGTACCCGTTGTGAATAGTACTCTGTGAATAGTACTACTATTCCAAATAGTTACTTCCGACAAAATAGTACCGTATACGTGAATAGTATTGTATGTATGAACAGTACCTTAGCTGAAAATGACCCAAGCTCTGATACCACTTTGTTGGGAAAATCGATGGTTGTAAAGAAATAAATTCTACAATCCCAGGATAATTTCCCAAACTAAAATACAATAAAAATAACACCAACAATTTTAGCGTGGAAAACCCTCCAAAGATGAGGTAAAAACCACGGGACCCGTAAGCCGCTTAAGAAACTTCCACTATAATAAAAATGGGATTACAAACGTCACCTTTCGGTGGATCTCTCACAAATATACAATATCTATGTATCTTCAATTTGTGGATAAAACTTCACAAATTGGCTCACATTTTTTCTTCTCAAAGAAACTCTCTTTGAGGCTCTCTTGATCTATCAGATTAGATCTCTAGAATCGAATATCTTCGAATGAATTTTCAAGTTGAACGTATAGCTCTATTTATAGAGTTAAAACAGGGGCAATTTTGTAATTGCTTTGGAGCTTCCCACGTAAAACTTGATGGCCGCCCCATGCAACCCATGCAGTTGCATTTGTTGACTTTTAGTCGTTTGCTTGCTTCTTCAATAGCTTGGCCGCCCACGTGAAACGTGAGGTGGACCATCACAAAGTAAGGACACTTTTGATTGATTTCCATTAGTAGAGACTAAATAATTAAACAACTAATTAAAGAAAGTAAATAAATCTCATTAATTACTTAATTAAGGAAATAATTTAAGAAAGAAATAAATTACAATGTAAATTATTTGCATAATGTTAACGTGTGATGCATCAGTCATTTAAAAAGTAATGGTAGAAGTAGAACTAATGTTTGGGCTATATTCTTAGTTGGGCTTTCACCATTCAGCTGTAGCGTTAAGTCAACTGAGTTCTTATATCAATAACTCCATTACTTACCGATCCAAAAAAAATGTGTAATGCGTGTAATTACTAGCGTGTTTTATCAGATATAGCCAACAACGTAGCATCAGATTATATTCAAATTAAACATCGTCTTAGTTACACTCTGACAAACATGAAGCACAGATAAAAGGAGGAGAGAGCTAACACACAAATTTATTGGACGGAGATTACACGCACAAATTTATTTCTCAAGAGAGCTAGGTCTGTTTCAAGATACTTTCTTCATTCTTAATCCTTCTTTCTGCTAAGAAACGCTTTGTACCAGTAGGCAGATTTCTTTGGGTACCTTTTAAGTGTCTTAAAATCAACGTAGACCATGCCAAACCTTGAAGTGTAACCATTTGCCCATTCAAAATTGTCGAGAAATGTCCACACGAAGTAACCAACCACATTTGCTCCATCATCAATAGCCTTCTTAAGTTGATCCAAATAGCTACTAAGGTAAAAGATCCTTCTGTCATCATGTACTCCACGTGCTATGGTGATATTACCAGGATCATCATAACCTGCATTAATGTGCGTGTAATATGAAATTAACAACTCTTTGCGTAAAGAAAGCTAATGCTAACAAATTCAAGCTTAAAAAGTGTTAAATTTTCATGGGCTTTCTGCTGGTTCATACCATTTTCTGTTACAATAATTGTTGGATTCTGATAATGCTCTTTCAAATACATCACAGCTTTGTATATACCCCATGGTACGATATAAAGCCAGTCGGAGTTTCCCTGCAAATATTTGAGATTGATTTTAAGCCCCGAGTAAGAGAGTTCTGTTTAAAATTGGAGAATGTAAGATGACCACTAACCTTTGGTCCAATTGGCACCCCATTTCGTTCATCTGCATATATTGTGAACCATAAATGTAGAGAAAAAAGGTTTCATTAGCAAGAGGACATCTGCATAACTTGCATAACTATAAATTAATATTTTCCACTTTTCTGATTCAATAGAACGGCTTACCAGCTTTTCCAATATTCCAATCTGTCGCGTAGCTAGGTACACTCGGTTTACTTGTCAAAAGTGGATTATAAATGTAGTTACTTGTATAATGATTTATGCCAACAAAATCAATAGAGCCTTTGACAATCTTAATTTCTTCTTCTGTAAATCTAGGAAGCCTGTCACCCACAATTTCTTCCATCGTACTTGTGTACTTGCCATATACAATTGGATGAAGAAACCTATGGAAACAAAACAACAATTGACCCATGAAAGTATTAGTTCCTTAAAAACAAAGGATCAAACTGGAAAGAAAATGATTCGATTTATGCTACCATCCAATATTAAAATCCAATGCTCTTTGAGCTGCTGCTTTGTCCTGCACTGATTCACTGAGTGGCTCATACCAAACATAATCCAAAGTTATACCAATTCTTCCTTTTTGTGTTGCCTGAAATTTCCAATCACATATCAGAATAGAGAACCAATGAAGGGCAAGGATGTTGGGTATGCGTAGACCAAAACAATAACATTAGAAATAGGCAAATTTATCACATAGAATATATGTTGGGATCTTACCTTTATTAGTACTAAAGCCTTTTAAAGTAAAAACTTCACACTTAAGCCAAAAGATGATTAAGGTAGAGACTAAAGTGATACTAGTTGGACATCTAAGCTTGCCTATAGGTGGTACCGAAGCTAATGATTCGGCTAGGATGCACATATGTCAAAATAGAGCACATATAGTTGTTCATGGGTCAAAGATGGTGTTCCTTGAGATTACATTCCTAATAGGGGCTTTGCACATCGGTTGAGGTTGCTCCATTGAAAGTTTGAAACCTAAAAGTCATGAGGTTTGAATTCAAAAACAACCTCCACAAGATGTAAGTAAGGCTACATAAATTATCCCTTTCCTAGGAACCGTAATGATAAGAACCTTGTGCACTAGTTATGCCCCGTATGTCATAAGAGAGGAGCAAGTTCAAAACAATTAAATTAAATGATACAGGTCTTACTTGGTATTTTTGTCGGTATATCTGGACTGCAGCTGCATGGGATAGAATTTGATTATGAGCCACAATGTAAGGCTCAATTGAGGAATTACCAGCAGGACAGTTTCCATATTGTTTGGAACATCGTCCTGGAGCGAAATAGCCATTGTCATAGCCAGCGTTAGCGAATCCCGCAGGTTCATTGAACGTCATCCAGTTTTTAACTCTATTACCAAATGTGTTGAAACAAAACTCTGCATAATTGGCGAAGTCCTTCCTGTATTTTTCACATCAATAATCACATCACCCATTCATGGGAAATTCTAATTTAGAACAAGACATCCAAAACTACAATCCCTCCCAACAATCACCCTTAACAAATAAACTGCAGTCTCTTCAAGGAAAAACAAATTAAACATTAAGTGGATGTTGCAATTATTGGAGACAAATGTGATCAAAAGTCATGGAGTGGTTGTTAACATTTGTCTTTGAGTGATTGGTTTGATTCACCTCAAAGAATATCATTTTACCTATAAATACCATGCTTTGTATTTCATTCAAGCAACCCATGGAGCTACTCTTAGTAACCAAAGAGAAGCATGAAAATCCTTTAGTGAGGAAGGTATTTTGGCTTCTTGATTCTCTTATCTTTGTGTAATAACTGAAGAGATTAGTAACAATTTTTCACATATAAAATTTGTCTTTGACAGCTCGTGGTTTTTCTTCGGCTTTAGAATTTTTTTCACGTAAATATTTGTATTGTGTTTCTTCTCTATTTCTTGTATTTCTTTTAATTGTTGATATTTCTAATAGTGTGATCTGTAGAATTTAGAAATTCTCTTTGGAAAAACCAAATTCCTAACACAAGGACCATTTAATGCTTCTTGAGAATGAAATGAAACCAACCTTTAAAATGAAAGAAACAAATTGCAATAGTTAGAGGCATTGTCAGCTAACAGAATGTCCCGTAGTGGTTGTTATAAGAATAGTGCAAGTGTGTGTGTGTGTGTGTGTGAGAGAGAGAGGAAAATATCACTTGAATGAAAGTTTCTTTGGAGCTACTGTTCAAATAGAGCTCTCTCATTCCCTTTGGCTTGATGCTTTATCTCTTTCTAGTTTACTATTCTGATTGCAATGCTCTTCATGAAATACTACACCTATAAACTAATGAGAAACCACTTATACTAGCATAATACTAAGAACTAGAGAAATTTTCAACCAAGGGCTTAATCCTCCTTTACACTGGAAACTAATCAAGATAAAACTTGCAAGATAAATGGCAGACATGAAGTGTATGGAAGAAGATGCTTTTACAAAAAAATTACTTACACAACTTCGCGGCCTAACATCCCAAGGTATCGCTGCTCTAATGCTTCGGGAAGATCCCAGTGAAAGAGCTGCACGTATGGTGTAACTCCTACAAGTCCCAAAGCATAATAAAAACTTTCAGCTTGCTTCACTTTAAGTAAGATAACATCAATATCAATTGAAATACTTATTGGCCAAACATCAATATCCTTTTTGACCGCACATAAAGGATATGAGACCTTCCTAAATGACAAATACTTATTGTTCCAACCTATGATGACCAAAAATGAAATTATAATTCCCTAAAATTCTTTGAAACTCCTTAGTGTTTTTATGATTGCCAAATAATTACTTAATTCAAGTCAACCAAGTCAACTCAATAAGGTTATTCTTTTCTGTCAACAAGCATTTGCTTAGCTAGTTGGTGCCCCTTCTCTTTAAAAATTAGGGAGGGTTTATGTCCCCTTATTAACAAAATAAGGGGGAATTACCATGGTTGTTAGCTCTTTATGGTTTTATATGAAAGTTTTTCTCTCTTGTCTTCGGGCTTTTTTCACTTTCATGTGGAGCTTATAGGGGCCCTTAGTGCTCTATGTTTGCACGTTCTTCAAAATAATTTATGACGTTGGCAGAATGTACTCCAAGAATGAAAAATTAACGTAATCTTGTGACCAAAAGAGAAAAAAAAAAAAAAAAAAAGGCTTTTTGCCATTTATATGGTGTTCATATTACATGAATATAAGGGCTAAATCTTAATTACCCCTATTCATATTATTAGAGGTTTATGGCTTCCCGTATGGCTCTATCATGGTTGCTTTTAATTATCTCTTTTCATACTTTTGTCGGGTTACCTGTCAAGGTGTCTGTTGGTGTGGGTATTAGTCGGGTCCAATGTGGCTCCGATTTCCCACGAGTGTGGTGGGTATATAAGGATATACTTGTTTCTTTTCAAAAAAAAAAAAAATCTCTTTATTTTGTACCATCCTCAGTTTTTTAACAAAAAAGACTTTCTAACCCTTCCACTCTCAAAAAATATTTATAAATTGTTGCAAAAAAAAATCAAAAAGCATCTTTACCATAAAGTTTTGAAAAATCGAAAATATTTGGCAAGTTTTTCTCAGTTTTTTTTTAAACCACCAAAGTGTAGAGTGAATGCAATATTAAAAATGCAAAAGTTTGTCAAAAAAAGAAAACTTGATAAAATTTGGCAAATTCGACAATATTCGAAAAGTTTAATTTCTCAATTAGGAAATAGAAACATTCGATAAAATTCAACAAGGAAGTAAACATATTTTATTTTTTCAATAATAAAAAAAAAAAGAGTTTTCAATAGTTATGCACTTTATTTAACTTCATCAACCAACATACTAATATAAATAAATAATAATAATCTTACAAGCTAACAAATCATGTGATTTTACATAATATGCCTTAAAAAAGATAAAATGAGAGTAAAACTGAAAAATACATTTTAATAGTTCCCAAGCCATGTTCTTTTATCTAAAATCTCATAGAACAAGATGAAAAAGTAATAAATTTGAATGATAAAGTAATAAATTAGACAAATTGCAATGTCAAACTAGCGAACTATATATTCTAGAAGCAAGTTACCACAAAATTGAAAATCAGAACATAAAAAATGGATCAAAATCAAAAGCCTCCATTTAAAATTCATCAACTCACACAAAATTGATTCTGTTAAGTCATTAATTTATGGATTTTTTTATGTATTAAATGTGTCTATTTATATTAATTTTTAGCTTATATTATAACAAATCTAAATATTTTAGCATCAATGAAAAATTCTCTAAACTTTTCTAATTTAGTAAATTTTTATATAAAATCTTCATGTCGAATTAAGCTTTTCCGAATTAACTACAAGTCAAGGGGGAGTTGAATTTTTTATCCTTGTTTGCTTACCGTTGCTATTAAAAACTTAATTAAATTTTATTATATATAATTAATTTAACAATTATTAATTAAAATAAAAATATTAAACTGCTCTTAAAAATTCAAAGACTTCTTTATTTCTAGCATGTGTCAACAATTAGTATTGAGTATCAATCTTGCTTCATTATTCAATTCTATCTCAAGAAAATGTCTTCAGTAAACCAAAACATAGCATATACTCAAAGGGAGTTTGTAGTGAAAAAAAACAACTAGAACGAGTTTTAATTTTATATTCTTATTATATACATGTCAACTAAGCCTTTTTCCAGCTCTATATTTGCCTACACTAAATTAAATTCAATACAAATTTAACATTCTTAATTTTGCGAAAAAATGTACCTCTCTTAATCAAGTAGTCAATTAATCTGTTGTAGTAATCGACTCCTTTCGAGTTTACCTGCCCGGTACCATCTACATTAAAAGTGAAGTTATTAATAAACAAATAAAGAGAATGGTTATTCAATACTGATCATATATTCCCAACGTCAAATGTAAAAATAAATTAACAAATGAACCAAAATTTTAGTTACTTGGAAAAATCCTAGGCCATGATATTGAGAACCGGTATGCATCAAGGTTGAGATTTGCCATGATGTCCACGTCTTCCTGCAAGAAAAAGATCAGAACCTTTTATTAGAAAAACATTATAATTTTAAAATAGCAAAAGGGTTTAGTTAAAAGGGCAGTGCGCAGCAACCGAGGCCAGATGGCAGGCTTTTTTTACTACAGCGCTTGCAGCAACCATATGGGGTAACGATGTTTATTATTATTTTATGTAATATGTATTTTATGATTATGAAAGATTTTATGGGTATAAAAGAAATAATTATTTATTATTTAAAGAATTATACAAGAATATTAAAAATAAAAATAAAAAAGTAATCAGTTTAAATTAAGAGTCTCTATATAGTATAATTTGACATGATTTTTATTCTATATTATTTTACTCTAAAATAAATACTTTATATAAAAATTTAAAATATAGTTTTAATCCCTAACTCGAGAGATGAAAAAGTTATCATTCTAGTATCTAATCGTCTCTTTCGAGACACATCCGATAAAAAAATTCTAGTATTTATATATATATATATATATATAATAATCAAATTAGATAAATAAAATAAAATAAACGTTTTTTTTTTAGAAACATAAATAAAAAGTACACGGCTTCGGAGAGTGTTTCAAAGCCCTTATTAGAAAGTAATTAAATATTAAATAACACAAAAGTATGTATGTACCCAATAGAATAACAAGAAGCCATATGAGTACTTCGACCAAAAAAACATGAAAAGCTAGTGTACACCTCTACGAGAGTGTTTTAGGTGTGTTTAAAAATTTAAAAAATAATATTTTATTTAAAAAAAATAATATGTTTTTTTTAAAATTTTAAAAATTGTTTTCGTGTTTTATTCAAATAAATACATTTTTCGTATTTACAAAACTTTGGATACTAAAAATTATATCTGAATATTAAATCAAACCCAACCTTAAATAGCATTTGATTTGTAATCTAAAAATAGAAATATAATTTAAAAAAAAACTTAAAAATTATTTTTTTATTATTTTCTAAAAATAACATATTCTTTAACAAAAAGGTGAAAAATTATTTTATCAAACAAGTTCTTAGTGTTTTGAGAATAGTATTCAAATTACAAACTAAGCCTTAAAAAACTTTTATTTTTTTAAGTTTAGTTGCCATTAAGAATTTTGTCAGGTCTCGTTTAATGTAAAGTTGTGCCTATCTGATTATCCTACTTAAATTCGATTCAAGTTAAACTAGAAAAATATAAAAAAAATTTAATAAATAATAGCTTCTACAAAAAGATTTTGAAATGACTGACCTCAATTTAGAAAAATAGATGTCAGGCTATGGGAAAGTATATGTTAGGTGACTCGAAAGTGACATTTATTAGGAAAGATTCTCGTCCAAAAACTTACATAAACCATAATAGGTAATATTTCACTGACAATGAGTCAAATTGGGTTGCAGTAAGTATGACGTAAGTTGGGTTCTTGCAATTAATTATTGCCTGTGGGGACGGATGAAGTAACATCGACAGTTTAGGCTGACGTAGAGCTTACTTTAGCCGTTGGAAGGGAACCTCTGGTACCATAAAAAAAAGGTGGCTCAGAGAAAATTAAATGGCTAGAGGAATAATTCTATTCATGGTGCTTTCCTGCTTTACATATATTTATACGTAAATAACAACGAAAGAATTAAATGAAGTACCTATAATAGTTACAATATATAATTACTCTGTATTATTAAAGTACTTGGTGACATGAGAATCTTTCCCAATAAATTGTTTCATTTAATGTGACATTTTCCGTTCATTTAACATTAAAAAGTGAGATTTTTTTTAAGCATTAGAAAATGAGACTGAGAAATGCTATGAAGATTTATGGTCGAACACACTCTTTAAGGTGAAGATGTTACGAAGGTGACATGTAAGTTTTTTTTTTTTTTTTTAAGTTCGTGACCTTTTCCGTTTCTAAACACACTGTTTAGAGAGACGGCGGATAACTTTAAAAACACAGTCTACCCCCGTACATCTCTACCCGAGAGACTGCGGAGTTGAGTTATACTATAGAATCTCTTTAACATTCTTAAGACGCCAGAATACCGTACTTTGTAATGATTGTACTGATCTGATGCAACATCTGCGGTAGCGTTGTTTGCGATTTTTCCTGCAAAGAGCCAAAATACAAAAACAAAATTTGAAAATGAAAATAATTATTATTTTATTACACCATCAAATTTGATATATTTTCTTAAACAACAAAAAGAAAAAACCTGGAGTTTTGACGAAGACGTCCCATATGCTAGGTCCTCTGCCGTCCTTATCGGTCGATCCCTCTACTTGGTACGCCGACGTCCCCGCTCCGAACACGAAGCCCGTCTTAAAGCTTTCTCTGCTCAGACCGCGGGTGTCTGTCTTCGTCGGGTGGGTCTTCGGCTTAGAGACCGCGCCGGGGACGGTGTTAGGCTCATTTCTGGCAGCTGTGAGGATGAGCAGAAGAGAGAAGAGAAGGAGGCGAACGTGTAGCTGAAGAAGTTTCATGGAGATGTCGAAAGAAGGGGAAGCTTGAGGGAGTGGAAGAACACTCAAACGGGAATGAGTAGCGAGAGTGGTAGCGAAGTGCTCTTATAGCTGCGAAGTTACTTTTTTTTTGTTTTTTTTTTATTTGAAGGAAGCTGTGAAGTTTATATATATATATATATATAAATACCTTTTGACGGCAAGCTGTGAAGTTACTTATACCACTGCCACCGACATATGCTAATAATGAAGTGGGAAAATATTGCACACTATTAACCGCTTTTATTTTATTTTATTTAACTAAAAAGATTTTTGGATTAAAAAACCTAAAGAAGAACTTCATTAAATTTTGAAGTTTTTTTTTTATATATAGATAAATACACTGAATAAAACGGTATTTATAGGGGTCTTATCCTTGGCTTTATCCACTCAAGTAGCCCGCCGGAGATTAGTTTGAATCACTTTATCTTGTCAATATAGTTAGTGATGGACGACAACATATTCGAAATCAGCATCTAAATAAGAACCTCCATCGAGAAAGCAAGGAAGCTCAAATGCTTTCTTTGGAAGAATGAATTTTTTACTTTTCTTTTTCTAGTGAGTAGGGATGATGCGTCACACTATAGGAGGTAGCCATGCCTAAATTCGTTACCTTAACGACAAGGAGGGGGATGCCAAAGGAGGGCTAGTGACTCAAGTGAAGTAATAACAAGGTATTTGTATTGTACACATTTTATCTTATTTAACTCAAGTGAAGTAATAACAAGGTATTTGTATTGTACACATTTTATCTTATTTATTTAGATTTTATATATTACTAGTTTATAGGCACGTGCATATGCGTTGCATGTGAATAAAAGAGATTTATGTTGAAAGTTACCAAAAAAACAAAGCTGAAAATAGAAAAAAAAAAAATTCTTAAAATAAGTTATATTTACTAACATGACAAGAAGTGTAAAAAAAAATGAAAAAAAGAGAGGAAAGGATCCGTTTGAGACGGTTTTCTAAAGAAGTGGAGATGACACACGTTGCATATAACTTTTTGGTTGGGCAACGTGCCCTATCTTTTAGTTAGTATTGTCTTTTTACAAAAATGTTCTTATTTCTTATTTTTAAGCTAAATGTGATTTTTAGTTAAACAATAATATATATTTTTAGCAAAAGCAGCACACCTTAGAGGCATTTGCTTTATAAATAGTATAATTAGATTAGTCATGATATGCTGAATTAATAATAATAATTTTTTTAGGTGTTTCATGGGAAAATTAAAGATATAACAAGGCATATATGATTTTTTTTAGATTAATGTTTGACTAATAAATTTTCTAAACATATTTTGTTGACATTGCCCCTGAGAGTCATTGGATCGTCTCAAATCACTTATCAACACGTAAAAAAAAAAGGGTTGATAAGTGATTTGAGACGATCCAATAACTCTCAGGGGCAATGTCAACAAAGTATGTTTGAAACTGAAAAGTGTGTTTCTAAATCAATTTTTTTTATTGTTGTGATGTTGTTAATCTTTCCATCCCAATACTTAGAAAAGAATATTATTATTATTATTATTATGGTTAAGAAAAATGTTTTGAATACACACTTTGTTGACAATGTCCTTGGGAATTGTTGGATCACTTCGAATCACACATTAATACGAGATTCGAGGCGATCCAACAACTCTTATGGGCATTGTCAATAAAGTGTGTTTGAAAAGTATGTTAGTCAAGCATTGCTAGTTAAGAAAAATAATATACAAGGTCTAAACAAATAAGATAAAAATGTGTACATAAACGTAAAATTCAAGCACGTGTGTTTGATTCGGTGTCTTCCTTTATTTAAAAAAATAGCAAACCTTTTTTTTTTAAATTCAAAACCTTTTTTAATTTAAGATGTTTGTCACACCCTGATTTTGCAACCTGGTCAAGTGCACTATGATGGAGAGCGACTGACCAGAGTAACCTAACCGGGGCGTAAGTGTCTATCATTTCCTTGTAATACCCTTATAAATAATATGATAATTTTAAAATTAATAAGATTACGTGTCTAGGGACATTGCTTAACCCTAATCTTACTGTGCCTCCAATTTCAATCACCTGAGACTGGATGTCTCAATATTTATCTTGGTCATATCATGGATTATATCATAGTCATGAGATTAAATCATCCTATAATACCAAATACCCTAGTATTCTAAATCCTGCAGGCATCATAAGACTAAAATCATTTTAGAGAATAATGTAATCTGTCATACCGAAAATAAATTAAATGACACTACAATTCACAATTTATTGGATAAATGTTGTAACACCCCGTATATACGAGTCAAACTTATACGTTGACTAATATGTATTGTCAGGCGTATTTGGACGCATGTACGTATGTACATGACCTTAAAATAGACAAGATACAAGTATTGTATGGCCATTGATACCCTAGGAGGCTAGTTGTATCATAAAATGCCCAATACTTAGTGAAAATTCCGGATTTAGGTGCAAGAAGCGCACTCCTGTGGCAAACCTGAAACAAGAATGTTTAGAAAGTTTAAAGAAGCACGCTCCTAAGATGGAGAAGCGGGCTCCTCACGAGTTTTTAAGTAAACCCAATTTTTTTTGGGCAGCGCGCGCTCCTCGGTGGACCTACACCTTCTTTTAAAAGTCGGTGTGGCAGTTGTGCTTGTTAAAACCAGAAGTCACGACCTTGTGCATGTATAAGCCACTCGTCGGGCCCATTTTCAGTCATTTTTAGCTGGCTGAAGTCTAGAGACACCAGAGCAACGAAGAAGAAGAGAAGAAAAGAGAGGAATGAGCTTGAAGATCAAAATGAAAGGTGAGAATCTTGGTTTTTGAAGCAATAAATTTCATATTTGGATTCCTCTCTTCGCTTTGTTTATCATATGTGACATGCATGTGATTTCAATGGCTAGATTGCAAGTTGGAAAAAGAGGGTTTCAGCTAGGAATTGAATGAATTGTTGGAAGAAACCTTGAGTAAGTAATTCATGGTTGTTTGGTGGTTCATTTGGTGATAATTGGACTGATTTTGCATGGCTAGAATCATGTTTTCCATATGTTGTTAGACATGGGTTTGAGCTGAAAAACCTGAGATTTATAAAGTACAATTGTAAGGTATTGTTCTTTTGATTATTCTAAGTTTATTAATGGTAAAATACTGATTTTCCATGGTTGAAGTTGATGTTCCATAATTTATGGGTAGGAGTTTTGGGAACTAAATTTTAATGGTGGATTGTTGTAATTTGTTGTGCTTTATGGCTAGAAATTGATAATGAATGGTTGGCAATGGTGAATTGCAGTGATTTGAATACATAACTGGTGACTTCTGAAATTTGGGGATGATCACAAGTGAGGTGTTTGTGTTGTAACTGTGAAAAGATTAGAAAATTTGGCTAAGTGTTTGAGTGTGGACTTAGGCAAAAATCTTGTATTCGTGAGTATTTCTAATTTGATTTTTATGTATGACATTGTTATATATAAACTATGTTTTAATGAATTATGAGCATGTTTGATTGTCATGTTACATTGTTTAATGAATGCATTAAATCTTTGATTTGAAAATCGGATATACTTAGACTTACTTGGTGTAAGGAAAGTATATGATCAATTCCAAGGAGAGAAGTTTGTGGACAGACCTTGGAATGATCGAAATGATGGTTTGATAAGTTGAATTCTTCCTATAAATGCATAATGGGGATATAGATTCATTTACATACCTGAGGGTGAAAATTTTATCTTTAAGCATTGTATGATTTGTATCTGTGGTGAGAAATGTATTTAAATCATGTATTGATAATTATATTTAAATTGCATATTGAGTTTATAATGATGTTTTCACTGCCATATTTTCATATGGATGCATATATAATTTCATTATTAGATTACTCACCCCACTCCCTTTTTATTACAAGTATAGATTACAAAGGCAAGGGCAAGGCTCCATAAAAGTGATCTGAGCTTGTCTCATTGCTATTGTGAGTATGTGTGTACGGGAAGTTGGATATATATATATATATATATATATATATATATATATATATATATATATATATATATACTTTTTTATTTTGGAAGTATGTATATATGTATATAACACTACTATTATAGGTATAAAAAGGTAGTGAGTTGTATAAATGACAAGTTTCTTGTGAATGGTACCATGTAAATATTGATGTATAAGTTTTTGGGAGACTTGGTTTATGTATAAATCTTGTGAGAAAGAAAAAGAAAATGGATAGTGTTTTGTGTACATATATATGGAATGGGTTGAATATAAATGATGGTGATTCATATGTGATATTGTAATTTGATTATGTGGTTTGGATGAGAGTATCATGTTTTTTTGTGGAACCTCAGAATTATTGGGAGGTTCTACCGAAATTTTTAAGTGATTTTGATGTATTGTCTTAAGAGACGAGGCCGACAGTGTATCGTATACGTCTAGGTATGGCTCATATATGGTATTTTGTGTCGGTCATTACGTCACCCTACGGAGGGGGTCGTGACAAGTATTGGTATCAGAGCAAGAGTTGATCGAGTGTTGAGGTTGTTAGGTTTAAAAGCCTTAGAAAGATAAAAGCCTTACTATGATATGTTTCTATGTATGGGTAGTTAGAATATGATATATAGCATGATCAATTGACTAATAATCTCTTTAATCTGTGAATTTCAAATTGAAAAGAGATAGTCAGGAAAGATCTTGGATCCAACTGATCAAGAGAAGATCAAAAGGTTGGATGAAATGTTGGTTGCCCAACAACAAAAGATTGCCCAATTGATAGAACTAGTGGCAAAGTTGCAGGCTGACAGGCAAAGACTTAAAGTGCCAGTAATTCTAGAGATTGAAGCTAGCAGTGTGGGTGCACCAACAGCAGAGCATGTGGCTGAGATTGAGGCCCCAGTGTTTAATGTCAAAGGGGACATCAATGAGAAAAAAGATATGAAGAGGTGATGAAGGCCTTTAAGATGCGAGATCCACCTGTGTTTACAGGCGGATTAGAATAAGAGACTGTAGAAAATTGGTTTCTAAGAATGGAAACATTTTTTGATGATATGCAAGTGCTTGAGAAAGATAAAGTGAGATTGGCCAAGTTTAAATTTATTGATGATGCTATGAAATGGTGGAAGTCCATGGAAAGAACACATGATGAGATCAATACTTGGGCCAAATTTAAGAAAGTATTCTATGATTCTTTTTATCTCAAGGCTAAGTCTGATAAGAAGAGAAAAACTTTCATGAATCTGAAGCAAAGGAGTATGATTGTGCGTCAGTACGAGCACGAGTTTAACAGGCTATTTGTTTATGCGCCAGAACTGGTACAGACTGATGAGAATAGATTGAGGCAGCTCCGTGATGGGTTTAGAGATCCCATTAAGCAGGGTTTGGCATTGTTAGGAGTGCAAGCCTATTAGCTTGCTTTACGACAGGCGATGGACTTTGAGACTGTAGAGGCAGAAGCAGTTAGACTTGTTGTTCAGACAGCGCCGTCAGTACCACCTCAACCATCGACATATACAGAACAGTATTTCCCATTCCTAGGGAAGAAAAAGGGTAAATGGGGAAAGAAGTTTGGGGCGAAGCACCTAGTAGTGAGCCGCAAATGACACAGATGGCACCAGTTCCAGGAGTGCCATACATGGCTTCACCAGCACGCAGAGGAAAACAGACAACTGGGAGACCTCAGAGTGAGAGTTCTTCAATTAAGCCGTCATGGCCTTAGTTGACGGATCTGGTGGTAGTTCGATTCCAGTGCCTGGTACAGAGTCCCAGACAACTTTTCCTACTCCTTGACCTCCGATCACATGTTTTAGGTGTGGCATTCAGGGCCACAGAATCAAGCAATGTTCTTTTCAGTCGGTTCCCAAGATTTTGAAGACGTCTTCCAGTGTTACACCGTCTGGTACACGAGAACAGGCAAAGGCAGTGACAGAGCCAGATCCAGAGGCAAGTAAGACGCTGATAGAAGGTATAATCAGTATTTGTGATACTTTAATGTATATTTTGATTGATGTTGGATCTACCTTGTCTTTTATATCTGGTAGTATGGTAGATAGACTACATTTGACTCCTGTTAGAGCTAGTGCACCATTGATTTTGAGTATAGCAGCAGGGGAGAGAATCTACCCTAACATGATCTGTCAGAACTGCATAGTTAAATATGAGGGACATGAGATGATTGTTAATCTTAGGATATTAGAATTCCTTGAATTTGATGCAATCCTAGGTATGGATTGGTTAGCTGCATATCATGCCCAAGTGGATTGTTTTTCCAAAAGGGAGGTATTCCAGATACCTGGACAACCATCATTTGTGTACAGAGGTACAGTTGCATCTAAACCACCTACTAGAGGTAGATTGGTTACAGATGAAAATATGGAGATTTTGGCTAGTATTAAGCCAGAGGGAGAAAAAGATATGGATATTCAGTTGTCTGAGATTCCCATTGTGTGTGAGTATCCGGATGTATTTCCTGATGATCTACCAGGATTACCACCTAAGCAGGATATAAACTTCATTATTGAACTAATACCTAGCACAATGCCTATTTCTATTCCTCCATATAGAATGACGCCAAAAGAGTTGTAAGAACTCAAAGTGCAACTTGATGAGTTGATGGGAAAAGGGGTTTATTTCACCTAGTATGTCACCATGGGGAGCACCCGTCTTGTTTGTGAAAAAGAAATATGGTAGTCTACATCTGTGTATAGATTATCGTCAATTGAACAAGGTGACCATTAAGAATAAGTATCCTCTACCACGTATTGATGATTTTGTTTGAACAACTGAATGGGGCCAAGTTCTTTTCCAAGATTGATCTTCGATCACGGTACCATCAATTGAGGATTCGGGAAGAAGATATACTGAAAACTGCATTCAGAACGAGATATGAGCATTATGAATTCCTTATGATGTCATTTGGTTTGACCAATGCACCTGTCATGTTTATGGACTTGATGCAAAAGGTATTTAAGCCATATTTGGATCAGTTTATTGTAGTTTTTATAGAGGAAATTATAATTTATTCCAAGACTCGAGAGAAGCATGAGCAGCACCTCAGGATTACACTGCAGACACTGAGAAAGCATAGGTTGTATTCCAAGCTCAGTAAGTGTGAGTTTTGGATAAATGAAGTGAAATTTCTAGGTTATGTGGTGAGTGCAGATGGGATATATGTTAATTCTACCAAGGTGGAGGTGATCATAAATTGGCTAAGACCAACCACAGTGACAGAAATTCAAAGTTTTCTAGGTTTAGCAGGTTATTACATAAAGTTTGTGGAAGCCTTTTCCAGATTGGCTGTACCACTTACTAAGCTAACTCAGAAAAATGTACCATTTGTGTGGACTGTAGCTTGTGAAGGGTCATTCACAGAGTTGAAAAGAAATTTGACTACTGCACCAGTGTTACTACTTCCAAAGCCTGAGAAAGAGTTGGTGATCTATACAGATGCATCACATTCCGGATTCGGTTGTGTATTGATGCAAGAGGGTAGAGTTGTAGCTTATGCGTTTAGGCAGTTGAAGGTGCATGAGAAGAATTACCCTGTGCATGATTTGGAACTGGCTGCAGTTGTTTTTGCATTGAAACTATGGAGGCATTATCTCTACAGTGAGAAGTTCACGTTGTTTTCTGATCATAAGAGTTTGAAATATCGGTTTGATTAGAAAGAGTTGAATATGAGGCAAAGAAGATGGCTGGAATTCCTAGAGGATTATGACTTCACGTTGGAGTATCATCCTAAGAAAGCCAATGCAGTTGTTGATGCACTGAGTAGGAGATGTACATAGACTGGAGTGGTAGCTTGTCAGATGGCCCACGAGTGGCCATTATTAGAGAGAGCTACAGTGATGAGTGTACTTTCTATTACCCCCGCATGTCGATATCTATGCTTAAATGCATATACAACTGATTGATACTCATATTCAGAAGATCTGCAACAACACAATCCTGATTATGATATGTATAATTCATGGGCTAATAGAGCTGAACGGGTTGATTGGCAACGAGATTTAGATGGTGTAATACGATTTTAGGGGAGATTATGGGTTCCTGTAGACCGTGAATTGAGAGTTGAATTACTCTAGATAGCACATAGATCTCAATATACTATTCACCCAAGATCAACCAAAATGTATCATGACATGAAAAGAATAGTTTGGTGGCATGGGATGAAGAAGGATATTGCTGAGTATGTTCAGAAATGTGGGGTGTGTCAATTGGTTAAGGCTGAGCATTAGAAACCTTGAGGACAAATGCAACCATTATCTATTCCATAATGGAAATGGGAGCATATTACTATGGATTTTATCACAGGATTACCCATATCTCAAGGTAGATACGATACCATCTCGGTTATTGTTGATAGGCTGACTAAATCTGCTCATTTTCTTCCGATAAACATCAGAAACTCTGTTGATAAACTAAGCAGATTATATATTCGAGAGATAGTGAGATCGCATGGAGTTCTCGTATCTATTATATCGGACAGAGATTCAAGGTTTACATCGAGCTTTTGGCATTTGATGCAGACTCGATTTGGGACTCATCTCCATCTCAGTACAACATTCCACCCTCAGACAGATGGTCAGACTGAGAGGGTGATACAAATGCTGGTATATTAGAGTTTGGTGAGAAATGGGGAGAGTATCTTCATCTGTGTGAATTTGCATACAATATTAGCTATCAGGCTAGTATTGGTATGGCACCCTTTGAGGCTTTGCATGGCCGACCTTGTAGATCTACGGCTTGCTGGTTTGAGGTTGAAGAGTCACAGTTATTGGGGCCAGTTGTTATTATGGATCACACAAAAGAGATCAAACAGATCAGACAAAGATTAAACACAACCCAAGATCGTCAAAAAAGTTATTTTGACAAGAGGCATAGACCTCTAGAGTTTTCAGTGGAAGACTAGGTTCTGTTGAAGGTTTCTCCAATAAAAGGTTAAATGAGATTTGGGGTTAAACGAAAGCTCGTGTAACGACCCACTTTTTGCACCTGATGTCATGATGACGTGGACTGCCAATACGTGGTCTTGTACACGTAGTCGATGTGTAAAATACCCGTATACTGTGTGTACGAGGTAGTTTCATAAATTTGCGTGTTTGATATGTATTAGTGTATAATGGCCGAATACATGAAATAATCATGTGTTATGATCAATTAGGTGTTAAATTACATGTGGTATAATCAATTAGGCAATAAATCTAATACTGTTCACATGCTCATTAAATGAATAAATAATGAAATGAATAGATTAAGCAAATTGACACCTATTGGCTTGTGCATGCTATGTAACATGTGTCTTAAGCAAATTGACACTTGTGCATGCTGTGTAACATGTGTCTTAAGCAAATTGACACCTATTGGCTTGTGCATGCTATGTAAGCAAATTGACACCTATTGGCTTGTGCATGCTATGTAACATGTGTCTTAAGCAAATTGACACTTGTGCATGCTATGTAACATGTGTCTTAAGCAAATTGACACCTATTGGCTTGTGCATGCTATGTAACATGTGTCTTAAGCAAATTGACACCTATTGGCTTGTTGGCATGAATTGTTTAGTGGCTGAAATGTGCAAGTGAAGTGCATACCAGAATATTAAGCTAGAGAGAAATTGAGAATACGGTTGAAGAAGAAGGAGATTTTGGAGCTCCAAAGGAAGGTGAGATCCATAGTTTTAGATGTGAAAGTTTCATATTCAAACTCTCCTCTTCATTTTATACATTATATGTGACATGCGACAACTTTCCATGGATAGTTTGAAACTGGAAAGTGATGAGTTTGGATTGAAATGGAGGTGAATTGAAGCTCAAACAATGGGGGTTTGATTTCTGGATCATGGGTAAGTTTTCTAATGATAAATTCATTAAGTTTCAGTGATTGAATGGTAGTAATTTAATGTATTTGAATTGATGAAAATGGGAAATGTTCATGGCTGAATTTACAGATTTCAAACCTGATTTTAATAATTGAATTCTGCTATTTTGATAAAGTTATTTGCTGGAATTTAGTCTTGAATATTTGGTGACCATTTTGATGATTAAAAACACTGGTTTTTATGGGAAGAACATGATGTTCCAGCCATGTTAAAACAGGGTTTTTGGAACCCAATTTGAGTGACCATTTGTGGTCTTTTCTTATGTGTATTGATTGAAAATTGGTCTTGACTATTCTGTGATGATAAATTACAAAGATTGGAGTGCAAAGTATGTGAAATTCTGAGTTTAAGGATGTATACAAGTTGCTGGAAAAATTTCAGATTTGAGACTGATTTGGTAAGATGCTTACCAGTACATTTAGGTTGAATTAGTGATTAATTGATGCTTTAGTTGATAAATTCATGTGCTGGAAATTTAGAAATTAGGCAATGGCAATACATTGGTAAGTTGTTCAATGATAGAGTTTGATCAAGTTGATGGGTACTTGGCTGAAAATTTAGTGCTGGAAATGTTAGAGCATTTGAAGAATGCTTAGGTAACTTGCTTAGGGATAAAATTGATTAACTTATAGAGATGGACATTTTGTGTTAATTTGGTGATCAAAAGAGTAATTTGATCATGTGGTGGAAATTCTATCTTAGTAACTAAGGGTAATGGGTTATTAATACTTGGTAATTAATCAAGTGATTAAATTCATTTTTCTCGAATTCATTTGTGTGTGTGCAATGTGAAATTTGCAGTGGATGAATTATGAATTGGATGAAGATTTGTGAACACAAATGAAGTATTGGTGAATTGGTGAAAAAAATGTGGACTTAGGCCAAATTTTGTGATTTGTGAGTATTTCTCACCTTACTTCTCCATGTATAGCATTGTAGATATATGAAATTGAATTCTTGAATGATATGCATTATATTATATATGTACATTGTATTTATGATCATGAGCACGGATTTTATGCATTAACATGGCCTTAGGTATTTCGAATTAAATACCTTGGCGTTGGATTTCTTTCTATTTACTTGTTCTTTAGGGAAAAGTGTCTTGTGAAAAGGACTTTTCGAATCACTAAGGAATGTAAGGGTAGAAGGATTAGTTGGATAACGTGTTGGTTTGAACTCATGGCGCAATGGGAGAAATGTAGGCAATGTTATCCTGATATGACCTCCTGTTGAGGCTTTTCTACATATCTTTTATGAAAATGAAGCATAATTATATCTTTAATTTGGAAGCATGAATCATATATTTTCTTAATGCATTTCAATTTACCAATGTTATTTCAAGTAACATACATGTTTTACATAAGTGCATATGTGGAGATTTTTGTGAAAAGTATTCACTGAGCTAGTTGAGCTCATTCCATTTTCCCTTATATTTTTCAGGATCAGATCGTAAAGGAAAGGGCAAGGCTTAGAGTTGGTGTAGCTTGCCTTACTTCCTGTTGATGTGAGTTTTGATTTGTACATAAGGAAAATAGTAGAAGATATTTGTGTTTTGTTTTGTTAGTGTATAATTATCAGAGATACTATGATATATAACATATAGTTCGTGAGAAAATTCTGATATGTATATGCTAGATTGAATAATAATAAACGAATATTTTGAAGTTCCATGTTTATAGCAAGGATAGTCGAATCTTGTGGATTGGGTCGATGACCTCATATTCTGGATGATGATACCAGATCTCGGTATTTAATTCAACTATCCTGATCATATACATATTATGTTTTTCGAGTATAGGCTTATCAGTGCCTCAGGTTTGTCGGGTTGTGACATTCTCTGAGGTATTGTGCCGGTCGTGACGTCACCCGGGAAGGGGTCGCGACAATATTGGTATCAGAGCCTGAGGTTGAGAATATCTACGTTCAAGTTATAAAATCTTTAAGAAAGATAAAAATTTTAGAATATTATGTTTGATTGTATGGGTATTATATGGGTAGTTAGATTATGAATAATGATATCCATAGTATGCTACCCTGCCTGATGTATTTTGCCATTGACATTGCAGCTTTTTGAAGAAAGGCAAAATCAGGGTTAGCAATGGACCCTAGCGATCAAGATAGGCTGAAGAGGTTGGAGGAAATGGTTACTATCCAGCAGCAGCAGAATGCTCAACTTTTTGAGATGATTACGAAGCTGCAACAAGACAGGCCACGTGTTGATGCACCTGCTGTTCAGGGGGTGGGCACTAGTAGTGTTGGTGTCGTGGCTGTCACTCCTCCTGCTGAAATTACTGTACCGACTCCTGAGTCTGGTGCAGACGTTGAGGAGAAGAAACGATATGAGAAAGAGATGAAAGCATTCAAGATACGAAAACCTCCAACATTTTCAGGCAGTTTGAAGCTTGAGGATGCTGAGAGTTGGATTCAGCGCATTGAGGTCATCCTGAACGATATGCAGGCTCTAGACAGAGACAGAGTTCGTCTGGCTAGATTTAAGTTGGCTGATGCGGCTGATAAATGGTGGGAAACTACTCAGAGATCTCTTGGTAAGATCAAAACTTGAATGAAATTTAAGGAGTTGTTTTATGCTACTTACTACCCGCGATCAGAGGTTGATCGGAGACGAAATGAGTTCATTCAGTTGACCCAGGGTAGTAAATCAGTTCGAGAGTACGAGCATGAGTTTACCAGACTCTCACTCTTTGCTCAGAGTTAGTACCTACCGATGCTTTGAGGATGGCGAGATTGAGGGATGGTTTGTAACACCCCGTAAATTTAATTAAATACATACGTTGAAGTACGCGTATATCGAGATGTATAATACACATATTTTATACGTATGAGCTAAATATACACGTGATAATATACGTAGTTGATACGTATGCGCTAAATATACGCGTGTATGATTAGTAAATAACTAAAATTATGAAATGAAGAGGATACATGTGAATTACATTGATTAATTTATGTGATTGGTTAATTAAAAATGTGGATTTGATTATGATTAAATGAATTTAATGAAATTTGATGGAGGAGTTAGTTAATAAAGGGAGTCAAGGTACATGGAATCATATATATATATATATATATAAATCTAAATAAAAAATAAAATAATAAAATAAATAATAAAATAAAAAAATAAATAAAAAATCCTTCTAGTTGCTTCCAACGTGTGGCAACTAGAAGGAAATAAAAAAATAAAAAAAAAGAAGAAAGAATAAAAAAAAAAGAAATGAAATAGGAAGAAGATGAAGAAGTTGCAGAAGAACAGAGAGGCACGAGAGAAGCAGGGAGAAGAAGGAGAAGAAGAAAAAGGGGAAGCGCGCGATTCGAACGAAATTCGGACCGTCGGTAAGTAATTTTCACGCTTTTTCTTCGTAAAATTACTATCTAAGCTAGATGTAACATTTCTAGCGGAGTAATTTTTGTCGTGGGAGCCGTTTTACGGTGTTTTCAAGAATTGGGGTTTTGACCCAACGTGAATGAAACTCCGCTAGAATGGTAGAAAATGCTCCCTGGACTGTTAGAAACCCGAATATGTGGTTAGATTCAATTTTATGATTTTTGGAGCCGTTGGACAATTTTAATACAATTTGCATCTTTCGGATGAATAGTAAAAATGAATAGTAAATAGTAAATAGTGAATAGTAAAAGTAAATAGTAAATAGTAAATAGTAAAAGTAAATAGTGAATTGTAAATAGTGAATAGTGAATAGTGAATAGTAAAAGTGAATAGTGAATAGTAAAAATGAATAGTGAATAGTGAATAGTAAAAATGAATAGTGAAAAGTGAATAGTAAAAAGTGAATAGTACTGTGAAAAGTGAATAGTAAAAAGTGAATAGTACTGTAAAAAGTGATTTGATGTTTTAGTAGCTACCGATATGGTAAATGATGATTCTCATGATAATCTATGGTCATTTCAGTGTTTAAATTGAGAGCTTAAGGGCATGGATAAACGCTCTTGAGGAAGCCCTATTGTTGCTCGATTTTAGCAGTTGAATTAGAAAACCCGTGTAACCACTGTGAGTATAGTTTTCTTGATTTGGTTCTTGTATGGCATTGTACGCATATAAACTATTTGATTGTACGCATGTGATATTATATATAATGTATTGAGTTTTATGGATCATGTAAACTGATTTTAGCATTGGAGTTTGTAATGATGAGGCTTTGCGATTCCTCATTGTCATTTCGTTAGGTCTGTCCTAACAAGGGTTGCGATCCTTGAAATGACTGTTACTTGGGTAATGAGATGTTGTGGCTACCTTGTAACGGCCATACAAGGGTTAGACCCGCTCTCGTGCCTTGCGGAGGAGGGAGATTGTGCATGGTGTTATTGAATTGGGTCATGAGAAGTTGTGTCTACCTTGTACGACCATACAAGGGTTAGACCCGCTCTCTTGCCTTGCGGAGGAGGGAAATTGTGCATTATATTATTGAAAAGCATGAAATTTATGTTGTTGACATGTATGATATATTCGTTGAATGATGCATGTGTTGCATAAATGTTTGAAATGATTTTAAATGTCATATTTCTCTAAATGTATATAATTGTCATCTCAAGAACTATATTCACTGAGCTGTTGTTTGCTCACCCCATTTCCTCCAATCTTTCAGGTATTGAGTCGAAGGGAAAAGAAACTTGTCTGGTATGTGTATGTATGTTTGGAGGAAATAAATTCTATTTACGTTATTTTGATATGTATAATTATCACACACTATATATATGTAATATCACCTAGATGGGTTGTGTGGTAAGATTATATAATGCTTGGGATGATGAAATGAGATGATCATAGATATTTATCAGGTGAGAATTTAATTTGTGGAATGACTGGAATGAATGTGAGTAGAATGATTATCTATATTGGATTTGATTTGTGGTATATAAGAAGAAAAAAAATTATGTAGATTTGGGAAGGATTGAGAGAATACGTGAAGGCTGACAGTGTATTATATACTGTATATGGGTATGTACAGTGTATAGTATGCTGTGCCGGTCATGACGTCAGCCTACGTCAGGGGCGTCGTGACATGGTTTCCGGGATCAGATTCGACAGGGATTAGCTTTGGCTGGTGTGTCGACTTATGATCAGGCTTTGAGGCAGGCTATGGATTTTGAGACTGCTGAGGCTGCGGCTAGATCTAAGACGACAACTATTCCGCCAGTACCTGTATTTCCTTCTGCTTCATCATTTCCATCGTCAGGAAAACTCAAAAAGAAGTGGGACAAGAAGCCTTGGAATAAAGATAAGAAGCCCAAGTCCAGTGGTGGATTTTCTGGAGTTGATTCATTTGTTGCTCCTGCTTCTGTAGCATCTGTTCCAGCAGTGTACAATAAGGGAGATCAGACTCCAGTGAGATCACAGAGTCAGTCACAGACTGCATCATCAGTTCTGAGACCCGTTATTACTTGCTTCAGATGTGGTGTGAAAGGCCACAAGGCTAATCAGTGTTCTGCGCCGAGGCAATTTTCTGCTCCAGCTATTTCTGTTACATCTGGTACGAAGGAGCAAGCTAAGGCAGTGACTGAACCAGATCCTGATGCCAGTAAGAATCTGATTGAGGGTATGATTTCTATTTGTGATATAATGTTGCATGTGTTGATTGATTCTGGTTCTACGTTATCATTCATATCTGGACATGTGGTAGATAGACTTAAATTGCCTGTGGTTAGAGCTAGTACACCTTTGATTTTGAGTACAGCTACGGGTGAGAGAATCTACCCAGACATGATTTGCATGAATTGTGTGGTCAAATATGAGGACCTAGAAATGCTTGTGAACCTTAGGGTGTTAGAGTTCCTCGATTTTGATGCTATTTTGGGTATGGACTGGTTGGCGGCGTATCACGCCCAAGTGGATTGTTTCCATAAACATATTGTATTACAGATTCATGGGCGGCCATCAGTTGTCTACAGAGGTATGACTTCTACCAGACCACCTACCCGAGGCAGACTGGCTACTGATGTAGAAACTGCACTCATGGCTAGTATTAGGCCATTAGAAGAAAAGGATCAAGGCATTCAGATTTCTGATATTCCAATAGTGAGTGAATTTCCCGATGTGTTTCCTGAAGATTTATCGGGATTACCACCCAAGAGGGAAATTGACTTCATTTTTGAGCTAATGCCTGATACTAAACCTATCTCTATTCCACCTTATCGGATGGCACCGAAGGAGTTACAAGAACTCAAGGTGCAGGTAGAAGAGCTTTTGAATAAAGGGTTTATTAACCCTAGTATGTCACCTTGGGGTGCACCGGTTCTTTTTGTGAAAAAGAAAGATGGGAGTCTGAGATTGTGTATAGATTACCGTCAGCTGAACAAAGTCACCATTAAGAACAAATATCCTCTACCTCGCATTGATGATCTGTTTGATCAGTTAAATGGTGCCAAATTTTTCTCTAAGATTGATTTGAGATCAGGCTACCATCAGTTGAGGATTAGAGAAGAAGATGTCCCGAAAACTGCCTTCAGAACGAGATATGGTCATTATGAATTTCTGGTCATGCCATTTGGGCTAACGAACGCACCTACGATGTTTATGGATTTGATGCAGAGGGTGTTTAGACCATATCTAGATCATTTCATTATTGTCTTTATTGACGATATTTCGATATATTCCAAAACACGTGAGGAGCATGAGCAGCACCTCCGGATCACATTGCATACATTAAAAGAGCATAGGCTATATGCTAAACTCAGCAAATGTGAGTTTTGGATAAATGAGGTGAAATTTTTAGGTCATGTGGTTAGTGCTGAAGGTATTTCTGTTGATTCTGCTAAGGTCGAGGCAATTATAAATTGGCCAAGACCAACCACAGTGACAGAGATTCGCAGTTTTTTTGGGTCTAGCTGGTTATTATAGAAGGTTTGTGGAGGGTTTTTCCAAATTGGCTACTCCACTTACTAGGCTAACTCAAAAAAACATACCATATGTGTGGACTTCAGCATGTGAGGATGCTTTCAATGAACTGAAGAAAAAAATTGACTACTGCCCCGGTTTTAGTGCTCCCAGAACCTGGAAAAGAGTTAGTGATTTACACTGATGCGTCACATGCAGGTTTGGGTTGTGTATTAATGCAGAAGGGTAGAGTAATTGCTTATGCATCTAGACAGTTGAAGGTGCATGAGAAAAACTATCCTGTGCATGATTTGGAGTTGGCAGCGGTAGTTTTTGCATTAAAATTGTGGAGGCATTACCTCTATGGGGAAAAGTTCACATTGTATTCAGACCATAAGAGTTTGAAATACTTGTTTGACCAGAAGGAACTGAATATGAGACAGCGTAGATGGTTGGAATTCCTAAAGGATTATGACTTCACTCTGGAGTATCATCCTGGAAAAGCCAACGTTGTAGCTGATGCATTGAGCATGAAACGTGTTGAGACAGGTGTGGTAGCATATCAGATGGCCCATGAGTGGCGACTTTTGGAGAGAGTGTCTATGATGAGTGTCCTCTCTATGGCTCCACATGTCGATATTTGTGCTCAGATGCATATTCAGTTGACAGATTCTCATATTCAGAGGATTAAAGAGATGCAGCAGCATGATCCTGATCTTGGTATGTATAATTCTTGGGCCGATAGTACGGACAGAGTTGAGTGGCAAAGAGGTCCAGATGGTATCTTGCGTTATCAAGGGAGGTTATGGGTACCCACAGATAGAGAATTGAGGGCAGAGTTGTTACAGAAGGCACACAGATCTCAGTATACCATTCACCCAGGGTCTACGAAAATGTATCATGATATGAAAAGAACCGTTTGGTGGCATGGGCTAAAGAAAAGTATAGCTGAGTACGTGCAGAAATGTGACGTGTGTCAGCAAGTAAAAGCTGAACACCAGAGGCCAGGAGGCCAGATGCAACCATTATCCATTCCAGAATGGAAATGGGAGCATATTACTATGGACTTTATCACAGGGCTGCCCAGATCTCAGGGTAGATATGATGCCATCTGGGTGATTGTTGATAGATTGACTAAGTCTGCGCACTTTCTTCCGATGAACACCAGAGACTCAGTTGACAGTTTGAGCAGATTGTATGTGCGGGAGATTGTGAGATTACATGGGGTACCTCTTTCTATTGTATCAGATAGAGATCCGCGTTTTACATCGAGGTTTTGGCAGGCCATGCAGACTCGGTTTGGTACTCACCTCCGTCTTAGTACAACATTTCATCCTCAGACTGATGGCCAGACTGAGAGGGTGATTCAGATGCTGGAAGATATGCTCAGATCTTGTGCATTAGAGTTTGGTGGGACTTGGAGTGAAAGTTTACCATTATGTGAATTTGCTTATAATAACAGCTATCAAGCCAGTATAGGTATGGCACCTTATTTGGCCTTGTATGGTAGGCCGTGTAGATCTCCGACTTGCTGGTATGAAGTGGGAGACTCACAATTATTGGGGCCGAAAGTTGTTGTTGATCATATTGAACAGATCAAGCAAATTAGACAGAAATTGAAAGTTGCCCAAGATCGACAAAAGAGTTATTTTGATAACCGACATAGACCTTTAGAGTTTGCAGTGGGTGACTTGGTATTGCTTAAGGTCTCGCCACGAAAAGGCCAAATGCGGTTTGGGGTGAAAGGAAAATTAGCTCCCCGTTTTATTGGACCATTTAAGGTCTTGGAGAGGATTGGTCCGCTAGCATACAAACTTGCTCTACCTCCTCAGTTAGTTGGTGTTCATAATGTATTTCATGTTTCTATGTTGAGAAAATACCATACAGACCCGACTAAGTATCCAGACCCAACACGCATTTTAGATGTCACACAATTACAAGTTGGGGAGGATGCTACTTATGAAGATAAGCCTATTCAGATTCTTGACAGGAGGATTCAAAAGTTACGAAATAAAGAAATTCCTTTAGTCAGAGTCAAATGGCAATTTCATGACAATGAGGAGCAAACCTGGGAGCGGGAAGATCAGATGCGGAAGCTATTTCCTGATTTGTTCACCTCTTGAGGTAATAATTAAAGTACAATATCTAAAATTTCGAGGACGAAATTTTCTAAGTTGGGGAGATTGTAACGACCCACTTTTCGCACCTGACGTCATGATGACGTGGACTGCCAATACGTGGTCTTGTACACGTAGTCGATGTGTAAAATACCCGTATACTGTGTGTACGAGGTAGTTTCATAAATTTGCGTGTTTGATATGTATTAGTGTATAATGGCCGAATACATGAAATAATCATGTGTTATGATCAATTAGGTGTTAAATTACATGTGGTATAATCAATTAGGCAATAAATCTAATACTGTTCACATGCTCATTAAATGAATAAATAATGAAATGAATAGATTAAGCAAATTGACACCTATTGGCTTGTGCATGCTATGTAACATGTGTCTTAAGCAAATTGACACTTGTGCATGCTGTGTAACATGTGTCTTAAGCAAATTGACACCTATTGGCTTGTGCATGCTATGTAAGCAAATTGACACCTATTGGCTTGTGCATGCTATGTAACATGTGTCTTAAGCAAATTGACACTTGTGCATGCTATGTAACATGTGTCTTAAGCAAATTGACACCTATTGGCTTGTGCATGCTATGTAACATGTGTCTTAAGCAAATTGACACCTATTGGCTTGTTGGCATGAATTGTTTAGTGGCTGAAATGTGCAAGTGAAGTGCATACCAGAATATTAAGCTAGAGAGAAATTGATAATACGGTTGAAGAAGAAGGAGATTTTGGAGCTCCAAAGGAAGGTGAGATCCATAGTTTTAGATGTGAAAGTTTCATATTCAAACTCTCCTCTTCATTTTATACATTATATGTGACATGCGACAACTTTCCATGGCTAGTTTGAAACTGGAAAGTGATGAGTTTGGATTGAAATGGAGGTGAATTGAAGCTCAAACAATGGGGGTTTGATTTCTGGATCATGGGTAAGTTTTCTAATGATAAATTCATTAAGTTTCAGTGATTGAATGGTAGTAATTTAATGTATTTGAATTGATGAAAATGGGAAATGTTCATGGCTGAATTTACAGATTTCAAACCTGATTTTAATAATTGAATTCTGCTATTTTGATAAAGTTATTTGCTGGAATTTAGTCTTGAATATTTGGTGACCATTTTGATGATTAAAAACACTGGTTTTTATGGGAAGAACATGATGTTCCAGCCATGTTAAAACAGGGTTTTTGGAACCCAATTTGAGTGACCATTTGTGGTCTTTTCTTATGTGTATTGATTGAAAATTGGTCTTGACTATTCTGTGATGATAAATTACAAAGATTGGAGTGCAAAGTATGTGAAATTCTGAGTTTAAGGATGTATACAAGTTGCTGGAAAAATTTCAGATTTGAGACTGATTTGGTAAGATGCTTACCAGTACATTTAGGTTGAATTAGTGATTAATTGATGCTTTAGTTGATAAATTCATGTGCTGGAAATTTAGAAATTAGGCAATGGCAATACATTGGTAAGTTGTTCAATGATAGAGTTTGATCAAGTTGATGGGTACTTGGCTGAAAATTTAGTGCTGGAAATGTTAGAGCATTTGAAGAATGCTTAGGTAACTTGCTTAGGGATAAAATTGATTAACTTATAGAGATGGACATTTTGTGTTAATTTGGTGATCAAAAGAGTAATTTGATCATGTGGTGGAAATTCTATCTTAGTAACTAAGGGTAATGGGTTATTAATACTTGGTAATTAATCAAGTGATTAAATTCATTTTTCTCGAATTCATTTGTGTGTGTGCAATGTGAAATTTGCAGTGGATGAATTATGAATTGGATGAAGATTTGTGAACACAAATGAAGTATTGGTGAATTGGTGAAAAAAATGTGGACTTAGGCCAAATTTTGTGATTTGTGAGTATTTCTCACCTTACTTCTCCATGTATAGCATTGTAGATATATGAAATTGAATTCTTGAATGATATGCATTATATTATATATGTACATTGTATTTATGATCATGAGCACGGATTTTATGCATTAACATGGCCTTAGGTATTTCGAATTAAATACCTTGGCGTTGGATTTCTTTCTATTTACTTGTTCTTTAGGGAAAAGTGTCTTGTGAAAAGGACGAAATCCTTTAAGTTGGGGAGATTGTAACACCCCGTATGTACGAGTCAAACTTGTACCTTGACTAATATGTATTGTCAGGCATATTTGGACGCATATACGTATGTACATGACCTTAAAATGAACAAAATACAAGTATTGTAAGGCCATTGGTACCCTAGGAGGCTAGTTGTATCATAAAATGTCTAATACTTAGTGAAAATTTCGAATTTGGGTGCAAGAAGCGCTCTCCTGTGACAAACCCAAAACAGGAATGTTCAAGAAGTTCACAGAAGCGTGCTTTTGAGATGGAGAAGCGCGCTCCTCACGGGGTTTTAAGAAAACAAAGTTTTTTTTAGCAACGAGAAGCGCACTCCTCAGTGGATCTGAACTTTTTTTTTAAAAGTCGGTGTAGCGGTTGTGCATGTTAAAACCATATGTCACGACTTGTGCATGTTAAAACCAAATGTCACGACCTTGTGCATGTATAAGCCACTTGTCTCACCCATTTTTAGTCATTTTGAGTTGGCTGAAGTCTAGAGAAACCAGAGCAACGAAGAAGAAGAGAAGAAAAGAGAGGAATGAGCTTGAAGATCAAAATCAAAGGTGAGAATCTTGGTTTTTGAAGCTAAAAATTTCATATTTGGATTCCTCTCTTAACTTTGTTTATCATATGTGACATGCATGTGATTTCAATGGCTAGATTGCAAGCTGGAAAAAGAGGCTTTCAACTAGGAATTGAATGAATTGCTGGAAGAAACCTTGGGTAAGTAATTCATGGTTGTTTTGTGGTTCATTTGGTGATAATTGGACTGATTTTCCATGGCTAGAATCATGTTTTCTGGATGTTGTTAGACATGGGTTTGAGCTGGAAAATATGAGATTTATAAAGTACAATTGTAAGGCATTGTTCTCTTGATTATTCTAAGTTAATTAATGGTAAAATACTGATTTTCCATGGTTGAAGTTGATGTTCCATAATTTATGGGTAGGAGTTTTGGGAACTAAATTTTAATGGTGGATTGTTGTAATTTGTTGTGCTTTATGGCTAGAAATTGATAATGGATGGTTGGCAATGGTGAATTGCAGTGATTTGAATACAAAACTGGTGACTTCTGAAATTTGGGGATGATCACAAGTGAGGTGCTTGTGTTGTAACTGTGAAAAGATTAGAAAATTTGGCTAAGTGTTTGAGTGTGGACTTAGGCAAAAATCTTGTATTCGTGAGTATTTCTAATTTGATTTTTATGTATGACATTGTTATATATAAACTATGTTTTAATGAATTATGAGCATGTTTGATTGTCATATTACATTGTTTAATGAATGCATTAAATCTTTGATTTGAAAATCGGATATACTTAGACTTACTTGGTGTAAGGAAAGTATATGATCAATTCCAAGGAGAGAAGTTTGTGGACAGACCTCGGAATGATCGAAATGATGGTTTGATAAGTTGAATTCTTCCTATAAATGCATAATGGGGATATAGATTTATTTACATACTTGAGGGTGAGGATTTTATTTTTAAGCATTGTATGATACGTATCTGTGACGAGAAATGTATTTAAATCACGTATTGATAATTACATTTAAATTGCATATTGAGTTTATAATGATGTTTTCAATGTCATATTTTCATATGGATACATATACAATTCCATTATTAGATTACTCACTGAAATTGTTGTGGCTCACCCCATTCCCTTTTTATTACAAGTATAGATTACAAAGGCAAGGGCAAGGCTCCATAAAAGTGATCTAAGCTTGTCTCATTGCTATTGTGAGTATGTGTGTACAGGGAATTGGATATATATATATACTTTTTATTTTGGAAGTATGTATATATGTATATAACACTACTATGATATGTATAAAAAGGTAGTGAGTTGTATAAATGACAAGTTACTTGTGAATGGTACCATGTAAATATTGATGTATAAGTATTTGGGAGACTTGGTTTATGTATAAGTCTTGTGAGAAAGAAAAAGAAAATGGATAGTGTTTTGTGTACATATATATGGAATGGGTTGAATATAAATGACGTTGATTCATATGTGATATTGTAATTTGATTATGTGGTTTGGATTTTGTGGAACCTCAGAATTATGGGGAGGTTCTACCGAAATCTTTTAAGTGATTTTGATGTATTGTCTTAAAGGGCGAGGCTGACAGTGTATCATATATGTCTAGGTATGGCGTATATGGTATTCTATGTCGGTAATGACATCACCTTATGGAAGGGGTCGTAGTAAATGTAATAAGTTTACTATTACAATGACTTATTCAAATAACTAATAATCATTATCACCAAATAAAGGTTTCACCTCTTATAACAATCAATTCAATAATCAAATATACAACTAAGACATTATTCCAATCTACTCAATTGTCTGGTTCTATCCCTATCAACTCCTCAGATGGAATCCGATTCATAATGCATTATTAATTCCTGCAAGGGATATAGGGGTGAACTAATGTCTAATGGATCACCTTAAACAATATTCCTGAACTCTTATTTATTAATAACATAATACATCAAATCCAACTAGATATTCAAACAAATGCATACATTACGTTGCAACATTAATTTGTTTTATGTGTCGTCGCTAACCATCTATTTGGGTTATAGACCACCCAGGCGGAATCACTTTGTCCCTCGGAGCTCCTCTCGAATAGAGTTCGAAATTCACTGGCCATTGTGGCATATAACCTTAGCCTTTCGAAACACTCCAGGATAGGCCAAGACACTTTTCAATATATTGTTATCTTTTTAGTGTGTCTTTAGTGAGGCAAATAATATAACTAACATACCAACATGATCAATGTAATGTATTAACATATCATGTCATTATAAAACTAATTACTGAATAACACGCAACAACTCATATCATATCATTTCATATGATTATCATAATTAAGAGAGTATGTATATGTTCCTCTAATTTAAACTTTCAATCAACAATAAAAGCACGCAAGGCATATTGATCATGAAATGTTCAATAGCAAGCATAACATGTACATATGAAATACAATAATGACTAGCATGCAAATGATTTAAGAGAGAAATCACATACACACACATCTAATTAGACATGACATAACATGCTAGAAACAAATAAGAATAAAGGAAAAAGTCAAGGATCACTCTCACAGGTCACGCAGCCTATTTGTCAATCAATCATATTCATCAACACGTGATGCTTTCAACTTATATACACCCGTATTATATTCACGTTTGTCACGTATGCCTACATATATATTATCTTACATAAGGTATAAATAATATATTACAAGATCCTACAATACATACGTAATACCCCGTATTTCACAAAAAAAAAAATTATTACTATTTTGGGCAATGCCAGAACGTTCAGGCGCATGCCAGAACATTCAGACGCTTTTCAGAACGTTCAGGTACTTGCCAGAACGTTCAGGCGCATGCCAGAACGTTCATGCACAATGCATGCCAGAACGTTTAGGCGCATGCCAGAACGTTCAGGCGCATGCCACAACATTCAGGCGCATGCCAGAACGTTCAGGCGCATGCCACAACATTCAGGCGCATGCCACAACGTTCAGGCGCAATGCATGCCCGAACGTTCAGGCGCCTGCCAGAACGTTCAGGCGCCAAAAATCTCTATATGAGGAACCCTCCTCATTCTCATTTCTCACACAAAATCACTCTCCTTGTGGTTTTCCTTCTCTTTCCACTCATTCTGAGTTTTTAGTTTTTGTGACTCTCTGTCCGTGACTCTCGGTGCGGTGCGACGAAATTTTGTTCGGAGGAAAATGCCAGATTTGAAAGAACAAGTTTTTATCTGAAGGTGGGGAACGAAACATAGGTTTGCGTATTTTATAACTTTTATTAAAGTTTATATTCAATTATTATTATTTCTACTGTTCATTTACACTGCATTATGTCATATAATGTTTATACTTTTGTACTTATTCCTGTACACTTGGAATTCACCTATAATACTGTTATAATGTCGGATTTGTGGTCAATCTGACTCAACTAGACTCGGTCTTGTCCTCAGTAACTTTAAATAGTGAACGGGAGGCAGCGGGCTGCTCTAGGAGATTTGTTATTTAAGCAGACCTAGTGTCTCACCTCTCAACTGGTGACTGATCTAATTGGTCTTATTGAAAGTTATCAGCTTATACAAGTAATATTGAATGTCCTAATCTTGCACGTCGTGATACCGACCTTGATTAGGATCACCAGACGTTGCCAAAGTCAGTCTAAATGTCAAAGAAATGACCAGACTAGTAGACTAGACCAGTTCATGCATTGGCATCATACATATCACCACCTAGGGACATATATGGTTTATGACTCATATAATAGTTAGGAGCATTGCTCGCTATTCATTACATTTCTCTGGAGAGGGACGTACATGAGAACCCGGCTACGCCCGGGGAGGGACATCAGTACGTGAATCCAGAGCATCGTTCCTGTACGTGAATTCAGGCGATGTACGTTCATCAAACCATTACGAGACGGTGTCATGCTTACATACATATTGATTGATTATGATGCTCACATGTGTATTTAAGATATTTGATATTGAAGTATGCTTTATTAATTGTTATACTCATGCACTATTTACCCACTGAGCGCGTTAAGCTCACTCCATTATTATCCAAACTTTCACAGGAAATTAGGGTGGACTGGGTGCAGGTTATGGGGCCCACATTTTGTACCCTTTGTATGATTCATTGGGGATTTTGGGAGTATGTTCCCTTGACCATTTTATGTACAAAAGTATTCTGAATTAAATGAAATCAGATTTGTACTGTGTGTTATATATTTTCCCTGCGCACTCTGTTGTTACCATTATTATTGTTCCAAATGCGCGCCCCATCCGCGAGTGTACCGCCGATTTAGGTGCGTCCGGGCGAGGTGTGACATTTAATGATATCAGAGCGTACGGTCCACGGCCCGCCCAAGTCCACCAAATTAGGAGAAGAAAAATTTTATTAGATATATATGTCTCTAGAACTATATATATATATATGTCAGTTATATATAGTTGAGATTTATATCTAGAAAACTATATGATTTCTATATAGTTTGATTTGAATATATATATAGTTGTAATTTATGAAAACTATATATATTAATGATTAAATATATATCTATATATCTATGCATATAGGAGATATATATATACCTTGTTATTATTGATGAAAAATTTGGATGAAAAATTTTATTAGATATATATCTCTAGAACTATATATATATATATATATGTCAGTTATATATAGTTGAGATTTATATTAAATATATATCTAGAAAGCTATATGATTTTTATATAGTTTGATTCAAATATACATATAGTCATGATTTATTTAAAAACTATATGTATAGTTATATACCTTAGTGTATATGAGATATATATATATATCATATTAAATATATATATATATATATATATATATATAATAAAATTTATTAGATATATATATCTCTAGTACTATATATATGTCAATTATATATAGTTGAGATTTATATTAAATATATATTTAGAAAACTATATGATTTTTATATAGTTTGATTTAAATATACATATAGTCATGATTTATTAGAAACTATATGTGTAGTTATGATTGAATATATATATCTATATACCTTAGTATATATGAGATATGTATATATAAAAAAAAAAATTGAAAAAAAAATGTTATTTGATATATCTAGAACTATATATATATGAATTATATATATAGTTAAGATTTGGATTAAAGACAACTATATATAATTTTTATATAGTTTAATTTCATATATATATATAGTTGATTTATGGAAACTATATATATAGTTATGATTAAATATGTCTATACATTCATATGTGAATACGACATATATATAGCATATTACTAATGAAGAAATTTTCATGATGGCATAAACATCAAGCGAAAACTAGAAAATAATGTCTAGCAGACAAGGCATAAATCTTAAAAATGTTAGAAATATATTTTGTGTCTTTCACAAATTTATTTTCCTTTCAGCAAAAAAAAAAAATGGCCTCAAGGGAATGAGCAACTTCCACTAGCAGGGAACCAATTCCCACTAGACTCAAGAAATTGTCCAAAATGGAGGTTATGACTATGAGGAGCATCGACGATAGAGATCTCCGCCTCCGCCCAATCCTTCACGACAAACTCGCAACACTGAATTGGTTAAATATAACCAAAGTCGAGGGTCAAATCTCTTACAACTTGGTGAGATCCTTCTATGAAGCCATGAATTTCGTGGAACTTCAAGGAGATGAGATCAACCCTATTTTGGAGACAACAGTCATGGGAATAAAAATTCCTATCAACATCGAGATTATTGCTCGACTTTTAGAGATTTCGATTGAGGAAAGGATTATCGATCCACATGAACCCCAGACAGTTGTAGAGATCGTAGAATCTAATGAACAATTGTTCAATTCCCTCGCCAAAGAGCCATACACTCAATCAACGTACACCAACCTCCCAAACAATCATCTTAAGTCATCTCTTGCCGGCCTCGGAAAGATTGTATACGGTAACATCTTGCCAGAAAGGGGGACTAGAGGCACTATGTCAAGGGCTCAACTTCTTATGTTATACTGCATAGAGAAGAAAATTACGGTCTCCCTACCTCACATTGTGGCGACCCCGCACCCCGGACCACCAACCCCTCAGGGAATGGCGTGCGGAATGCCGGGATGGGACGCCGGCGTAGGCATCTCCGACCACTCCTCAACTCCCGTGAGGTGGTTGAGACCCTACGAGCCTTATCTCAAAAAACGACATAATATCAAAAGGTAATAAACAAAATTACCCACCGTATTAATCATCCAAGACAAGAGATAGTCCATAAAAATGATCCATAAATAAAATCATAATCCCTACAGTCCATTAAAATTGACATACACATAAAGTTCAAAATTGTGGGTACAAATAAAAACCGTCATATGCCCACATGGTCTATCCAACAAGTCCCAACTCACCCATACTACAATGTGGTAAGTATTATAATTACATAATCCAAAATATAATACTTCATAATTTAAAACACAATTCAATCAAAATGCCTCTCAACTCACATCGAGGCTTTGGATTCTCTCGCAGGCAAGGCCCTCAAGATATAACTACTTCTTTGCCCTTATTCGGGATAGAAGGACCTGAAAGAGGAAAATGAGGGTGAGCCAACGGTGCCCAGTGAATAGAATTCAAATATGCTATCAATACTCATCAATAGATATCATGTATGCATGTCAATGTGTAGCATGATTAAAAGGTCATAACATATAGATATCAAGCATTTATAATAAGTTCGATGCAAGTAAAAGCTTATCAATTTGGATCCACATTCCACATGCATTGGGTTACTAGTGCACGTCTATTTCACCGTACCGTTGATCCCAATCATGTTTATTTTGGGTTACTAGTGCACGTCTATTTCACCGTACCGTTGACCCCAATCTCTTCCTTTCCTAAAACCCTCCTATGACAAGGTTAAGTCCCCCTATTAGCCAGATAGATAGGCCCAACCAAAGTCATAAGGTTTTCTCAAATCAATGCATCATTCAAAACATTAGAACACATTCATGCTTTCAACATACAATATATAAGTGATATGATGACATAAAAGATATAATCATAAATGAAGTCTACTCACAACCAAGCCTCGCGAGAGTATTTAACCACACACGACCACCAAACTGAATCAACCCAATCAAGATCCTGAAACATACATCAATATCCTACCATACATCAATTTCTATGTTCAATCACATAGACATTACACATCAACCCTAAATCAGCCCACATATAAACAATAGGCCTAAATCCCATCTAATCCCATCATTCAACTCAAATCACATGACTTAGGCCTCTAATGCATAGTTCTCATACATAAACCATTCTATTAATCAAAAATACTGATTTTCAATTCCTTAGGCATAAACATGCCCAAATTGGGTCACTTGATCACAAGTAGGCCTAACCCATGATATGGTCACAACCACCAAATCAGTAGCATAATCAACTCTAATCATGCTTAATTAAACATAAGTTGCATCAATTCAATGATTTTAGGCCAAAAGCATCAAAATCCCTAAAATATGAAATTTTTCATACTTAGGCCATATTGCCGATTTACACTAGGTCACCATGTTCAGCCATGTATATCATTGATTTTGCATCATGGTTTCATCAACAATGACAACTAGGTCAACATAGTTGATATGCAAGCTATTTGGAAAGGTCTAAGTTCATATTCTCAATTTAGGTCTAATACAAGCAACCCTACCAATTCTTCATTTAGTATTCTGTTCAGATGTATCATTCTACCAACAGAAATATGTAATCACAAAATCAACCGTACAGATTGAAGTATGTGAAGAAACAAACCTTCTGTCGAAATATCAGCCCAATCCAACGATGGACCAAAAGGATAACTATCATTGATGAACAAGTCTCTAATCAAACAATTTCTCCTTTCCTGCTGCAAATACTCAAACTCAGATGACTATATCACACAAAATACTACACGAATAAACATCTCCACCATTCAGAATACATAAGTATCAGTGTTAAACTACATACCCAAATTTGATATCCATCCAACGTTAGATTAAAAAGATCTTGAAGTTTGAGGGAAATGGCGCGAGAAATCCAGACTTTCCGACCAGCTTTGTTTGAGAGGTTAGATCTCTTAGACGAAACCTCTAATTAAGATCTCCACCGTTCATAATGAATAACCATAAGCTACGAACTTGCTGAAAAATTTTGAGCTCAATCTGACCTTTTATCCGAAAGGTCCAGCTCTTTGATGAAAATGTCGCAGAGATCTTCCTCCTGCAACTCCCTCCTTCTTTCTCTTCTTCTTTCCTTTCTCTTCTTTTCTTTCTCTTCTTTTTTTCCTTTCTCTCCACTCACCTCTTTCTAGCACTTCCTTGATTCCCTCCTCCACTCACCTCACTTTCTAGCACATTCTTGGATTCTCTCCTCCACTCACCTCGTTTTCTAGCTAGCACATTCTTGGATTCTCTCCTCCACTCACCTCACTTTCTAGCACATTCTTGGATTAGAGAAGTGGGCATGGGACACTTGTCCACTTTCATGCACCAACCTTCACATGCGTTGGTCTCATACTACCCATACCAACCACATGTACTTTAACCAATCTCATGCTTCCATGTATTTTAAATGTTCAATCCATTTAATACACCAAATTTTCATTCTCATTTATCTTTTTATTCAATCAATCCTAACCCATATCAATTCATGGTTTAATGGGCCCATGCATAAATAATAACACATGCATTATACTTTAATTTAACATGACCCATATATAATTTATGATACACATATTTATATACATTATCAAGCATCAACTATACAAACATTAAACAACCATCAAACAAACACCAAACATATCAAGGCAACACATAGAGTTTGGGCAAAATGCAATTGGGTTATGGGCTAGATGAAATAATTTTCGGGGCGTCACATCACACCCACCTTAGACTGAACTTCGTCCTCGAAGTTTTAAGGTTAAGAAATTACCTAAGCCCATGAACTCGGCAAAGTGCTCCATCATGTAGTCCTCACGCTCCCAAGTAACCTGCTCCTCGCCATGGAACTGCCATCTCACCTTAACCATCGGAATCTCGCGGTTACGTAAACCTCTGGACCTTCCGGTCAAGTATCTGAATAGGTTCCTCATCATAAGTCCCATCCTGCCTCAGTTCAATGTTCCTCCAGTCCAAGACGTGATCAAAATCACTCTTGTACACTCTCAACATTGAAACATGAAAGACATTGTGGACTGCTGCTAACTGAGGTGGCAAGGCTAATCGGTAAGCGACGGGGCCAATTCGTTCTAAAACCTCGAACGGCCCAATAAATCTCGGAGCGAGTTTGCCTTTTATCCCAAATCTAGTTTGGCCCTTCTGCGGTGAGACCTTCAATAAAACTTGGTCACCCACCTCGAACTCTACGGTCTTCCGCTTGGCATCAGTGTAACTCTTCTGCCTGTCTTAGACTACTTTCATATTATGCTTGATCCTCTTAATCTTCTCTGTGTGTTCTTGTACAAACTCTGGTCCCATCACCGCAACATCCCCTACCTCTGTCCAACAGATCGGAGATCTACAGGGTCGACCATACAATGCCTCAAAATGAGCCATGCCAATACTGGACTGTTAGCTATTGTTGTACGCGAACTCACACAGATGTATGTACTCCTCCCAGTTACCACTGGACTCGAGGACACAAGCTCGAAGCATATCCTCTAAAATAGATATCAACCTCTCAGACTGGCCATCCGTCTGGGGGTGAAAAGCGGTACTGAGATCTAGTCTAGTGCCGAGCTGCCTCTGCACGGTATGGGACGAGTAAACTTGGACGATACTATTGGTGAACCTCTCTTCAGCCAATGTTTTTAGAGACCGTGTTCATACAACTTAACTTGGTTGACACCCTTATTACTAAATTCATGTGGTATGGGACACATGAACTTGGATAATAATCGAAAAGACTAAGAGTAAGCGTCTGAATACATAAGATTACGATAGAACGTTAGATCAGGATATTTACCGAGGCAAATCTTAGAATTCTTATGACTCGTATGGATTTTCAATGCAATATATATATGTTCACAAAAAACCAGAACCAAATCATTTTAAATACTTGCAAAGTTTTCTACTTATTATATAAACATTCTAACCTTGTTTTTTTACACCATGGCCAAACATACGAGATATATAAGATTCTTTGATTCCTCAACAAAAAAAAACCTACACTATACTTAGAAAAATAGGCGATTTTTTGCAGTACTCTCGAAATTGTTGTTGAGCATACTATAACATTATACTTAACTACAGTTTCTTAATCTTGGTTTTATTTTTTCCTTGCCAGTGAGAAAATGCAAACCAGGAAGAGAGGAAGGCCACGTACTGTTCGTCCAGCAGTGGAGGCACCTCCTGAGATTCAGGAACCGACGCCTCCGACAACAGCACAAGCCACACCCAAAACTGCCACTACATCTGGGCAGGCAATACCATCCCCACCCGCACCTTTTGCCATGCCTTTGAGCATGGAAACCTTCTTCGTCGGGTTTATTGAAGCAATAAAAGTCACTGTTCAAACGGCCGTTCGTGAGACCGCGACCAGTCAGGTTGGCACGGTTCAAGCACCTGTAAAATTTGGGTCGGAAGCTCAAACCGATCAGATTACTAAATACAAGCGGCTACAAGCTCTTACTTTCGCTGGTACCATTGAGGCTGATGAGGTGCAAAAGTGGCTAGATGAGTCAAATAAGGCTCTTGATGCAATGGGAGTCGATGAGACTCGCAAAATTCCACTGGCAACCTACCAACTTGTTGGTGCAACAAACACATGGTGGATCACAGTGAAAGAAGACCCAAGGGTCAACATAGCAGATATGACTTGGCAACAGTTTGAGTCAATGTTTATTGATGAGTATTTTCCTAGAGCGGTGACGAAATAGAAGGGCCAGGAATTCGCTAACTTATACCAGGGCACCATGACCGTCAGAGAATATGCTGGCAAATTCAAAGAATTATCAGTCTACTATCTCTCCACCATCTCAACGGAGCGCGATAAGACTGAGAAATTTTATAATGGCCTTCGCCATGACATTCGACACGCCTTGTCGATCTTGGATCTCAAGATTTACAAGGAGGTTGTTGACAAGGCCATGAGCTTTGAACAGGAGACGATCTTACGGGAACAGCGAATGAATAAGGGCAAACGGCCTGCAACGTTTTCCCAACAAGGCTTGCAACAGGGCAACAAGAAGAAGCCCTACTACAATCAAAACCCAGCCCTCCCAGCCCCGGTTTTGCAAAATGAGGCCACAACACCTGCAGCTGAACCTTCTAACCCTCACCATCAGGGTTTTCGAAATCATGGCCGTGAAGGTCGTTATGGAAGAGGTGGCCGTAGAAACGGCAATGGCAGAGGTGGTGGTCGACACCACAATAAGCAAAGCCAGCCGAATAATCCGAATGGCCAGCAAAACAATCAGCAGTACAGGCCGACTTGTTTCAACTGTGGCCAGAAGGGCCATGTAAGATATGTCTGTCCGCACCTTCAGCAACCTATTCCCGTTGTTCCAATCCAACAAGCACCACCTGCTGCTAATGCCCAACCTAGACAGAACCAGGGTCAACGGAATCAGGGTCGAGCATTTTCCATCGCTCAACATCTCCTCCCAGACAACAATGTAGTCGAAGGTACCTTTCCTTTGTTCAATACAATGGTGCATGTTTTATTTGATTCAGGTGCTATGCATTCTTTTATATCGTCGGCATTGGTAAGACATTTTGGCCTGCATCCTGAACCCACAACCATCACACTCCATGTCACATCATCGTTCGGATCTGGTACTGACGTGAATTTGCAGTGTTCTCGATGTGAGCTTCGAATGTCAGAACATATAATATATGCCGATCTTTTTGTGATGGATTTTGAAGACTTCGACATCATCCTCGGCATGGACTGGCTAATACCACTGAATGTAAAGATCGAATGTATGAAGAAGCAAGTTCAGTTAACCTTGCCTACAGGAGAGTTGGTCAAGCTTCAGGGAACGAGGCAATGGATACACAAATCAACAGTTGCCCTTCTCAAGGCACAACTTCGAGCTCTATCCCTTGGCAATGAAACCAACTCACCGGCACTATACCCTCTCGAAGTACATGATGTTCCAGTCATATCTGAATTCCCAACAATTTTTCTTAATGACCTTCCTGGTCTACCTCCAGTTAGGGAATTGATTTTGAGATCAACCTCATACCTGGGACAGGGCCTATCTCAATTCCACCATACAGAATGTCAAATGTCGAGCTGGTCGAATTAGACAAACAACTTAAGGAATTAGAGAGTAATGGCTTCATCTGAAAGAGTTCATCACCCTGGGGCGCTCCAGTTCTGTTTGTTCGCAAAAAGGATGGTTCGTTACGACTTTGCATCGATTATCACAAGTTGAATAACGTCACCATCAAGAACAGATATTCGTTGCCCAGGATCGATGACTTGTTCGACCAACTTAGAGATGCCAAATACTTCTCTAAGATTGATTTACGGTTCGGTTATCACCAACTCCGGATCCGAGAGTTGGACATTACCAAGACGGCATTCAAAACTCTGTACAGTCACTACGAGTTCTTGGTCATGCCGTTCGGTCTAACAAATGCACCTGCTGCATTCATGGATTTGATGAATCGCATTTTCAGGTTATATTTAGACCGATTTGTGGTGGTTTTTGTGGACGACATCTTGATATATTCCTCCACCGAGGAAGACCATAAAATACATTTGAAGATAGTCCTCCAGACCTTGAGAAGTCACCAACTATATGCAAAGTTGAGTAAGTGCGAATTTTGGGCGAAGCGCGTTCAATTCCTAGGCGATGTGGTTTCCGGTAATGGCATTGAGGTAGATCCTTCTAAGGTTGAAGCAGTTTTAAACTGGAAGCAGCCTACCACTGTTACTCAGATTAGGAGTTTTCTTGGTTTGGCTGGCTATTACAGAAGCTTCATCAAGGACTTCTCAAAGATTGTTGAACCTATGACCAAGCTCACTCGAAAAGACGTGCGATTCATCTGGAATCCCGCCTGTGAAGCATCCTTTCAGGAATTGAAGAAACTCTTCACCACGGCACCTGTACTTATCACTCCAAGAAATGCAATTGAATTTACACTATACACCGACGCCTCTCTTCAAGGCTTAGGTGTCGTACTCATGCAAGACGGCCAAGTTGTTGCATATGCCTCACGGAAACTAAAGATTCATGAGGGTAATTACCCAACGCATGACTTGGAACTTGCAGCTGTCGTATTTGCACTAAAGTTATGGCGTCATTACCTATACGGTTGGTTTGAGGTCTTCTCGGATCACAAGAGTCTTAAGTACATATACACTCAGAGAGACCTCAACCTCCGCCAAAGAAGATTGTTGTAATTCTTGAAAGATTATGACTTTCAACTCCAGTACCATCCCGGAAAGGCCAATGTAGTATCGGCATGGCACCATACGAGGCTCTCTATGGTCGGCCTTGCAGATCTCCGGTATGCAGGTTAGATATGGCAGATCGACAGCAGTTAGGCCCTGAACTAGTTCAAGAGACTTCTGAGAAGATCACACTAGTAAAGGAACGACTTCGTGTTGCACAAAGTCGACAGAAGAGCTATGCTGACAAGCGGAGACAACCTCTAGAATTTGATAAGAGGGATTTTGTTTTTCTAAAAGTCCAGCCCACAAGAGGTGTCAAACGCTTTGGGATCAAAGGCAATCTCTCCCCGCGATATATCGGTCCATTTCAGATCATTGAATGTATTGGCAAACTTCCTTATCGTCTGTCCCTTCCATCGTCCATGCCTAAGGTTCATGACGTTTTTCACGTATCTATGCTTCGCAAGTATCGTCCTGATCCTTCGCAAATCATCCCTTTAGTGGAGGTTCGGGTTGAGGAAGGAAATACGTATCAGGAGAAAGCGATACAGATTTTAGATAAAAAAACTCAAGAACTACGGCGACGTAGCATACCACTTGTGAAAGTGCTCTGGGGTCACCACGGCGTAGAGGAAGCAACATGGGAACTAGAAGCAACTATTAAACAGAAATATCCTGAATTATTTTCTAGTACCAACTGATGATGCAATACATTGTCCTATTTTCACTTATCAATAAAATGATGAAACATTGTTACAACTACTTAGCATCACCAATCACGTGCCTGAACTCGCAAGAGATGACGCCGGCAGTGAATCTCATGCAGATAACCATCATACCTACTTGAATTGATTTCGAGGGCAAAATCCTTTTAAGGGGGGTAGAGTGTAATACCGTGTATTTCACAAAAAAAAAATTATTACTATTTTGGGCAACGCCAGAACGTTCAGGCTCATGCCAGAACGTTCAGGCGCATGCCATAATGTTCAGGCTCATGCCAGAACGTTCAGGCGCATGCCACAACGTTCAGGGACATGCTAGAATGTTCAGGCGCAATGCATGCCCGAACGTTCAGGCGCCTGCCAGACGTTCATGTCACACCCCAGTACACAGCACACCGCAGTGTCTAGTACCCCCGGGATGTGATGGGTACCTCATACAGAGCGTACCCCAGCCATAGTACCACATAATATTGTCACATCCCAGTACACAGCACACCACAACGTCTAGTACCCCCGGGATCATTTGTCCACACTATTCTCTCATGAATAGTGCAGGGCCTCCCCCAGATTCGAACTCACAACCTATAGTTTGAATCCGAACTCTGAGTAACCAGGGCGTACTCCAGCCACAGTACCACATAATATTGTCACATCCCAGTACACAGCACACTGCAGCGTCTAGTACCCTCGGGATCATTTGTCCACATTATTCACTCATGAATAGTGCAGGGCCTCCCCCAAATTCGAACTCACAACCTCATAAGGTTTGATTTCGCAATCTGAGTGACCACTGAGCCAATGGTTCAGTGGCTACTCAGATTGCGAAATCAGACCTCTCAGTGGTCACTCAGATTGCGAAATCAAACCTTATGAGGTTGTGAGTTCGAATCTGGGGGAGGCCCTGCACTACATAAGCCATTTTTGTCACACCCCACTACACAGCACACCGCAGTGTCTAGTACCCCCGGGATGTAATGAGTACCCCCTCAGGGCATACTCAATGGCTCAGTGGTTACTCCAAGTGCGGATTCTAACTCCTTAAGGGGAGGTTGCGAGTTCGACTTGGGGGGAGGCCCCCTTTGTGGACAAAAGACCTCGGGGATACTAGACGTTGTGTGCGGGCTGTGTATTGAGGTATGACAATATTATGTGGTATATAATGGCTGGAGTATGCCCTACGGGGGTACTAGACACTGCGGTGTGCTGTGTACTGGGGTGTGACAGTTCAGGCTCCTGCCAGGCGCCAAAAATCTCTATATAAGGAACCCTCCTCATTCTCATTTCTCACACCAAAATCACTCTCCTTGTGATTTTCCTTCTCTTTCCACTCATTCTGAGTTTTTTGTTTTTTGAGACTCTCTGTCCGAGACTCTCGGTGCAGTGCAACGAAATTCTGTTCGGAGGAAAACGCCAGATTTGAAAAAAGAAGTTTTTATCTGAAGGTGGGGAACGAAACATAGGTTTGCGTGTTTTATAACTTTTATTAAAGTTTACATTCAATTATTATTATGTCTACTGTTCATTTACACTGCATTATGTCATATAATGTTTATACTGTTGTACTTATGCCTGTACACTTGGAATTCACCTATTATACTGTTATAATGTCGGATTTGTAGTCAATCTGACTCAACTAGACTCGGTCTTGTCCTCAGTAACTTTAAATAGTGAACTGGAGGCAGCGGGCTTCTCTAGGCGATTGGTTATTTAAGCAGACCTAGTGTCTCACCTCTCAACTGGGGACTGATCTAGTTGGTCTTATTGAAAGCTATCAGCTTATACAAGTAATACTGAATGTCCTAATCTTGCACGTCGTGATACCGACCTTGATAAGGATCACCAGACGTTGCCAAAGTCAGTCTAAATGTCAAAGAAATGACCAGACCAGTAGACTAGACCAGTTCATGCATTGGCATCATACATATCACCACCTAGGGACATATATGGTTTATGACTCATATAATAGTTAGGAGCATTGCTCGCTATTCATTACATTTCTCTGGAGAGGGACGTACATGAGAACCCGGCTACGCCCGGGGAGGGACATCAGTACGTGAATCCAGAGCATTGTTCCTGTACATGAATTCAGGCGATGTACGTTCATCAAACCATTACGAGACGGTGTCATGCATACATACATATTGATTGATTATGATGCTCACATGTGTATTTAAGATATTTGATATTGAAGTATGCTTTATTAATTGTTATACTCATGCACTATTTACCCTCTGAGCGCGTTAAGCTCACTCCATTATTATCCAATCGTTCACAGGAAATTAGGGTGGACTGGGTGCAGGTTATGGGGCCCACATTTTGTACCCTTTGTATGATTCATTGGGGATTTTAGGAGTATGTTCCCTTGACCATTTTATGTACAAAAGTATTCTGAATTAAATGAAATCAGATTTGTATTGTGTTATATATTTTTGATGCGCACTCTGTTGTTACCATTATTATTGTTCCAAATGCGCGTCCCGTCTGCGAGTGTACCCCCGATTTAGGCGCGTCCGGGCGGGATGTGACAACATATATCTTTATATATGAGATATACATAATATAAAATAATATATTTATATATACTTGTAAGTGTGGCAACTTATGGAAGTCGCAGAGAGTACGTTAGTGATGATGGAAGTGCCACTGCCACCACCATATAACATATGTAAATATATAAGATACATATATACATTATGATGAATACAACTCAATTCAAAAAAAAAATATTAATAATTACCAAAATAATTGGTTAATTGGATTTGGGGACCCAAAGTGATCTTACACACCACTAATCACAATAATTAGTTTATTTAATAATATATTTTTATTATAAAATAATTTAAGCAGAATCACGAAGTTTGAATTTTTATGTTTTTTCAGGGTATTACATGTTGGTGCAAAATCTGACCAACACCAAGTTGATGAATACGTGGAGGAGGTGAGCTGATCTGAAAACACGAACCACGTCCTGACTTCAGCAAGAGCCCGCCACCAAGATCTAGAACCAAGGAAATAAGAACAGGCTATCGTGAGGAGCATCGGTGTGGTGTCAACCAAAGACCCTTCGATGCCTAAGTTAGAGCTAGATCGGCTCAAACTAAACTTTGCACTAGCTTGTGGAGTAGTGATCGACATACCTTTTGGAGGGACGTCGATGGGCTATTTATAGAGAAGATCCTTGGTCAGGTGGCTAGCTGCCTCGTAAGCATGTGCCACGCGTTAGTTTGTAATGGGCTAGAAGTTGGAGAGATGAGTTGGTCGAACGCATCCATTCTGAAATCGTCATGAGAGGTCTTCTATTCGGAGTGGGTTTTGTTCTCCTTATCCGCGATAAGATGTTTGTACCGTGTTTGTCGAGATACATCTAGCTGCTGCATGCATACTAGTTCCGAATATTTTGGGATCTGATCCTTGTAGAAGTGAACCAACCAGCTCGGAACCTCGGCATCATCATTATCTTCATTCACTTCACCTGGTTGAACCGAGCTGTCGTTGTATATAAATTTCCGAATCTGACTAACCAAGTGATGCCGTATCATGAGGAGAAAAGGAAGAAATAGATGAGAAGAGGAAATAGGAATACATGAGAAGAAGTATAAGAGATAGAGATAGAAGAAAGGAAATAAGAAGAAAGAAGAAGATGGAAAAATTAATAATTAATATTTTTTTATTCAATCAATCTGTCAATTTTAATTACAAACTTATTATTTATAGAAATCTAAAATACCTAATCTATATCCTACTACAATTTAGAAAACTAAAATAAAACAATTAGAATTCTAATAAAATAAGTAACTAAATTCTACTTAAATAAAATAATTAGGAACTTCATAAAATAAATAATTAAATTCCTACTATATTTAAATAACTGAAATATAAATATCATTTGCTTTTCATCACCAAGAACCAAGGTACCAGATCGGACCTAGCCAAAAGAATAAAGTCAAAAAAGGGGAAAAAATAATAATTTAAAATAAAAGAAAAAAGAACCAAAAAAAAAGTTTTAAAAATGGAAAATGACCGTGTGCATTCCCGTGGCAGTCTGCAAATACGCACTCATTGAAAACACTCAATAATAATAGAGGCCCATTGATAACTAGCTTTTTGGTGTCTTTTATGGTATATTTTATGTCATTTTATCTTCTAATTTAGGTATATTTCATGTTATAATTTGATATTATTTTATCTTATAGTTTTATGATTTTTTATGTTATATTTTAGGAATAGTTATATTTTGATTTACATTTTTATATAATAGTTTAGGTTCATGATTTGATTACTTTAACACTTAGTTCACTGTTGGTTTTGCAGGTGTCAAAGTTGTTTTGAAGTGATTTCAAAGTGATAGACAAGTGGCCAAGATTAGAAGAAAAGAAACAATAATATAAGGTGTGAAAAATGGGCTAAAGTGATGGAAAAATGCCAAAAACCACCAAGCTGGTTAGTAGAGAGCGGCAACGCCCATAGTTGGCGCTGCAACCCTCAAGAAAGGCAGATATATATATTTTAGTATGAGTTTTTCAATTTTGGGCAGGTGTACCCTTCTATTTAAGATGAGAATGCTCGAATTCATAATAAGTCTTTCAACCGTACTTTGTAATTTATTTTTTAAATCAACAAATTAATAATATATATTATTTATACTTATATATATATATATATATACCCATTTCATTTTGTTTTTCTTGGAATTTTTTTTATTCTTGTTTTATTTGTTAATAGATAATAGAGACCCCCTTTCTTTTGTTTTTTTGGTTAACAAACAATAGAGCACCCCCTTATCACTGCAGCAAACCAGCTTTATGTGTTGTGTCGTTACTGGACCACGCTATCTTTAAAAAATCCTGCCACGACTCAAAAACGTGACTATCATGTTTGAGATTGGATGCATGGAAAGCTCTTCCATCTCATTCTATCCTCTTTTTTTTTTTTTTTTCTAAAAAACCTATTTCAAACTCTTTTAAGGAAAAAGGTATGGACTATATATATAAGGCATTGACTAAAATGGAAATATAATTAAAATCTTATTTATTTATTATAAAAAATCACTCGATTATAGCATACCGAAAATACCATAACTATTTTATTTTAGTTTTTCTAACATTATTTTTAAATATGGCGACACATAAATTCTAAAATTTTGTTATTAAAATATAATGGACATTTTAAAATTAAAAAAAATACAAAACCTGAAGCCAACTACTTTTACCCTTTATTTTAATTTTCTTAAAAGGTAAGAAAATAAAATTTATAATTAATAAAATTAAAAAGTATTAATTTGGACAATTTTCCTTCTTTGCATTTTTTTTTTTCACCCTTAATTTTAATTCTCTTAAGTTAGTTCAGAGCTCCATAAAGTTAATAGTACTGAGCTGGATCGATAATTATTTACCTCTTTCTTAGGGGTTATGATATTTTTATAGAGAGAGTTTGAGGTCTTTGACCTTGTACTAGTATTGTTGTCGAATTAGGAATCAAACTCTTACTGGAAGCGCATATTTAATTTCTAATAGAATTAGGAAGATCTTGTATGATCATCATGGGATTATGATGACTTATCAGTCTCTGAACTAGTAGAGTTTTAGGCCTTATTAGAGGCGAAGTAGAAGTAGATTCCGAACTTATTGCAGTGGATCACGCCTTATTCCTATATGATTCGGCGTTCCGTCGTCATCCGTTTCATAGTCGTAAATCTTTATAGATCGGTATGTCGATCTGTAGTCTCTCATTCTATCTACTTGTTAACGAAGATATTGTCTATAAAGGAGATCGGTAGACATTGGTCTGTAACACACATCATTTCTTACCGACTTGATGTTGTCGCGCCTTATAGTCGCTGACCTAGCATCTAGGTCGGTAACCAAATCTACTGACCTAGAGTTATTTAATGTTGACCTGGTTATTGTGGTGAATAACACATCTATATGGTCGGTAGGACCGACCATGGATCGAGTTGTGTGTACGATTGAGTAGATTTGTGTTCTCTGTCAACAAGGTGGTGTATTGACCTAGTACGTATTAGTCTTACTAGGCAAGACTAACCTGGATGACATGTCATGTGTTTAAAAATAATAATTTTATGTTAATATTAATAATTATAGTATATTATAAAAGATAATTATACAGCTCATATAGTGGCTAAGTTGTCGGAAATATTTGTTTTCTATTCGCGTTGCGCTGGCGTTGGAGCAGCAGGGGAGGCTGATCCAGATCATCCGCGTCCCTTCTGTTTTGGATTCTCGTATCTCGGGCACGTGCAAGGTGTATCGAAAGAGATGCTTTTATCTTTAATCAAAATATAAAATTTTCATTTGGCAAAAATAAAATCATCACTGACATTTGATAATAATAGAGACTTGAGGCCTCGGTTCACGATGATATATATTATAATAAAAGTAAAACGCTCAACATCGTTTAATGCGGGCGTTAAATTTATATTAATATTAAAAGTTTTAAATTTTAATATTAATATAAAAATTTTAAATTTTAAATTTTTATTATTTTTTTAGCAAAAAATAATAAAAAAATATACACACGTAAACACGAGGCCCAAAAAACATAAACGTCCTTCATTAGTTTTAATATTTAAAAATAATAATTTTATATTAATATTAAAAATTTTAAATTAATAAAAATAATATTGTTAAACCAACCTATGCATGTTGAGGCCAAATAAGAGCCCAAGGCCAAATAATAAAAATAATATGTCCATCACCTTGGACTACCAAGGTAATTTAACTGGACGCCTGTGTCAACAACTATCAGGGATTAATTCTACTAAATTGTGTCATGTCCCAGGACCATTTTTCGACTAGGGACCACAATGTCACACCTATTAGTGGGGACTAGGCCCTCTACCATAAATATTATGGGTGTCAACGGTTCGGTTTAGGTTGGTTTGATGTCCAAACCTAACCTAAACTAAACATAATTAGATTCGGTTCGGTTTAGGTTGATCGGTATAATTCAAATTACCAATCCGAACTGAATTGAACATAATTGGTTTGATTCAGTTTGAGTTGATCGATTTGAAATTTTAAATTCACAACATTAAATAAATCAAAATAGTTAATTATGAAAGAATATATATGAAGTAATCTTAAATTTCCTATTGTATATTTAATAAATTTAAAAATAATCTTTACCATATAAGATAATTTTATAAGTTTTAGGACAATGTTTACGTCTTAAAAGAATATTAGACATTGAAAAATAAATGATAGCATTTTTTCTTTTATAATCGGTTCGGTTCGATTTAGATTTATTTTTAAAACTTCAAACCATAATCAAACTAAAACCATCGGATTATATTTTTTTCCAAATCTAATCCAAATTGAACTTATTTTAAAACCGAACCAAACACAAAAGTTTGGTTCGTTTTTATGGTTTGAGCCAATCTATTGACACTCCTAATAAATATGTTTGCACTATTCATAAAAAAAATGTATGAGACAAATTGCCACTATTGAGCTTTACTTAAGCAGTAGCTGTAGATATCGTTTTTGGTTCTAACTTAAGAATCAGAAGGTCTTAGGTCAGCACCTCACTAGTGCTCCTAACACCAACCCTTGTCTCTCTTTCTTTCCTCCCCCCCTTCTAGGTTGGTACCCTTAGTACCTAAGGGGATAGCTCGACAGGTTCGGTTGGATTGGGTGCCTCTCCATATCTGGAACAAGGTTTTCCTATAAACTTATATATATATATCATGAGATATTTTTTTTTGGATTATGAGATAAGTTTTTCTTTTATCAAAAGGTACAACACAAGTAGTATTAAATGGAACGTAATTAATCAAACACAATCTCAGAGAGGAAATCATGAGTTCGAGTCTTCAGTTAATTTTAATATTGGCCAACGGTGCTTAAAGTGTTTATAGTCATGCCCAGAGTCGGGTCTTCCTGGCTATAAAGTTGTCTTTTTTTTTTTTTTTGGTTTCTCACGAGTTATTCTCATATCTTTCGGATATATGACTAGTCTTTGTTTGAGGTAGAAGCATAATGATAGACTTTTCCAACGAAGGCACCTTCAAGAATTGAACCCTAAAACTTTGATACAGAGACGACAAATAAAAATTTAGCCTACTTCTACTAAGCCAACCCATACTCATTAGTAGAGTTGTCTTCTTTCAATTCATAGGGCTAGAATGTAAAAAAAAAATCAAATCAAATTGAAAATGAATGAAAATATAAAAAGTAAGTTATTTAATTAATGTTATTTTACTCAACAATTTAATTAAAGGCTTATTTATAATCAATAATCTATATATATAACTATTATAAAAGAGACAATTTAGACTGGTATAAGAGAGTTTTTTTAAAAATATTTTTTTAATAAAAACTTTTGAGAAAAGTACTTTTAAAAAAAGCTACTTCCATTTTCTTAAACGTACAAAATTATTATTTTTTTTACCGTAATTTTATTAAAAGAAGGTGTTAGCTTTAAAAATATTTTAGAAAAGTTCTTTCCGCCTAATAAGTTGAAATTGAGCACGTCTAAAGTAAGTACGATGATTGGGCAGGCAATATAAAAAAAAAAAAAAAAAAAAAAAAAGGGGAATGCAACGGGTCACCTGAGTTTACAAGTGCTACGACTTTGGTGGCCAAAACATCTCTTGAGGAAGTATGACAACCAATAAAAAGCGACACGTGGACTCAATTAAATGCTTTGCTTAGTGGTATAATATTGTATAGGAGAATGCTAATCTAATTTTTGCAGGTGCATACAACATTAAATGCTAATATTAATGCCAATTTAGTCTACTTTTTTCTAAAACCCATATTGCCCATTCCACTTTTTCTTTTCATTCTCTTTAAAACACATGCCTCGGTACTTTATTTATTTATTTATTTATTTATTTTAATATAAGAAGATAATAGTACTAATGGTTAGAAAAAAACGTCACTCCTAAGTAGAGTCTAAAAGATAAGTACAACAGTGAGAAATATATAAGAGGTTCGAATTAGGACTATGTGAATTAACTACTATAGTCTCGTTCTCACTTTTATTAGAGGAAGAAAAACTTTTACTTATTTACAAAAGGAATGAATCAAACTCTCGACTTCAAAAGAAGAAGTTCGAACACATACCAATAAAGCTAATCAACATTTGCACATACCCGGACGTGTATGACATGGTTAAGGTTTTTTTTTTCTTTTTATATTTTTATCCTAAAAAAAGTGTGCAATACAAATTTCTAATTCTATTAGTTACTAATTTCATTTTTGTACTTTACATAAGAATTGAAACCCATTAATATAAAAAAGAAGAAAAAGAAAAAGAAAATAGAATTGCAACCAATTTCATTTTTCTATATTTCTATCCCAAATGTTTTTTTGAGAGAAAAAAAAAAAGAAAAAGAAAAAAAAAAAGAAAGAAATTTTCTCTTTTATACAAATAAAATTTACATCCCCTTGATAAAACCTACAAATTAATGGGTTCGAAAATTAATGGCTTTTGTTCACAAAGTACCAAAAAAAGAAAAAAAATGCTACAGAAAATAAAATTTCTACACCATTAGATACAAATATGATGTGTCAAGGTTTCAAATTAAATTTATAATTTTATTAAAAAGTATATTAAATTGATAAATTAATGTTAAAATTTAATATAATAGTAATTTATAGCTATTGATGTGTCAATTTCAGTCCCTCTTGCTTAAAAAAAATTGATTTGATTGATCATTTTTCTAGGTAGAGTTTGAAAAGAATTTTAGACATCAATACCACAAAATTCAATAAATTGACATAATATCCGGACAAAGACTTTGGAACCTTTCTGACAGAAATTTTTTTTAGTTGGTATTTATTTATTACAAGTCCACATTTGCATTAAATAAAAGAATTTATAATAATCAACCTTGGGTTGGTTGGGAAAAATGGACCTCGAGGTAGGTTGAGAGACTCAGTCACTAGTTCGAGCCCTGCTTCCGCTAAATTCTAAGTGAGAGAGGCGTCTATAAATCTTTACAGAACTTTAAACTCCGAAAAGATTAGTCTTGACCCGAAGGATAGGAGGACACCTCCAAAGGCGAAAAACAGTAATAAAAAAAAATTACAATCAAAAGTCATTGTAACTTTTCATCATCTTTTATTTTTATACCAATTTTACCCCTCATCTTTGCAGGTTTTTCATCTCTGTCACTCACTGTCTTTTCTTTCTTCTTGATTGAGTAAATTAATTCACAACTTTATCAACTTTTTTTCATATATATATATTTATAAAATAAAAAAAATTAAAATAAAACAAATATTAAACTAAACTAAAGCTAGAGAATCTGGAGAAAAGAGTTTGTAGATATTAGAGAACTTGTACTCTTTGTTGATGATTACATTGAGATACAAGACCCTTTTATATAAACTTTTTGGTATAGGGGGTTACAACACTCATGTACACAATACATTTAGTATAATTAAGAGCAATCAAATAATCTCATAAATTTGAAGGTTATGGAATTTAAATATAGGGGTTACAAGCATTGAAATTGGAGGTTATAGGATGGGCATTCAACACATTTATAACATTCCTCCTTTGAATACCCTCCATGCATGAGAATATTGTTGGTCCACTCAAGAGGGGGGTGAATTGTGTGCAATGATCAATTTTAAAACGGTTTTCCAATAACTCAAGTGATTTACATAAGTTAATTGGAACATGATGCAAATTAGAACACAAATTAAAATACAAATGTTTGACACACAAATTTATAGTGGTTCAACCAAACCTACGTCTACTACCTAATCTCCCGATTAGGATTTACTCAATCTACTAATTGATTCTTTTAAGGGTGAGAACCAAACCGTTACAACTGCTCCTTTTACAGGTTAAAGGCAAACATATCATTTCATGGGCTAAGGATGAATCATTTTCCTTTTTTCAGGATTAGGAAAAACTCATGTTCCTTTTATTGGCTAAGGAAGAACCAAATTTCCTTTTTTCGGGATTAGGAAAAACTCATGTTCCTTTTACTGGCTAAGGAAGAACCATGATCCTTTTGCGGGATAAAGAACAACCGTTTCTCTTTTAAAGGAGGAGAGATAACCTATCATTTTTAAGGTTAAGGACACATATAGGTTAACAAATATGCCTCGTTAAAACCTTACTAGATAAAACCCTGTGAGAAAAAAAACTAGTGAAGGAAAAAGAGTACAATTCTAAATGAGTCTTATATTGTTTAGGACTACCTCATTAAAAACCTTGCTAGGAAAACCCATTGGGATAAAACCATAGCTAAGGGAAAAAAAATATAGTCCTAAAAAATAACTCCTCTTGTAATTCTTCCCCTCATTATGATATGTGTGAACTTTCTTCTGTTGCTTTGCTTGAAATATCTTTGAGTCAACGCATCCCAATATTATATGCAAGTTTCTTGAATGTTGTGGTCAACAAAGCTTTGTGAACAAGTTTGCAAGATTCTCACTCGATCTTATTTGTCGGACATCAATTTCACCATTCTTCTGAAGCACATGTGTAAAAAGGAATTTTGGTGAAATATGTTTGGTTCTGTCACCCTTGATATAACCTTATCTTAACTGTGCAATGCATGAAGTATTATTTTCATATAATGTTGTAGGACAATCTTTGATAGAAGATAATCCACATGATCCTTGAATGTGCTGGATCATAGATCTCAACCATACATATTCACGACTAGCTTCGTGAATTGCAAGAATCTCTGAGTGATTTGAAGAAGTAGCAACCATTGTTTGTTTCATAGGTCGCCATGATATCGCAGAGTCACCATAAGTAAAAATATATCCTGTTTGTGACCTTGCTTTGTGAGGATCTGATAAGAATCTAGCATCCGCATATCCAAGCAAATTTGATTTTGCCTTTCTCGAGTAAAATATACCCATATCACTTGTTCCTCGAAGATAGCGTAATATATGCTTAACACCATTCCAATGTCTTCGAGTTGGTGCAGAACTACTTTCTCACAAATACCCATTTAAAACCAACAGGCTTTACATTATTTGATGTTTGAACAATTGGTCCAAATACTTCTCGTTTTCTCAACGAGTTTAGTTCTATTTCAATTGCCTCTTTCCACTTTTGCCAATCATTTATCTGTCGGCATTCATCCACAGTTAGTGGTTCAGGATCATCATCATTATAAACATCATAAGATACATTGAATGCAAATATGTTGTCTGGAACAATATTATTTCGATCCCATGTTTTTCCTGTATGTACATAACTTATTGAGATATCTTCATTTTCAGGCATTTTGTACATTTCAGGGGGCAATTGTTCCATATCATGTTCAAAGGGTACTTCTTCCTTTAATTGATATTTTTCAGTGGATATTTGTTCATGTAGTACTACTTCAGGAGTACATCTCTATTCATTTACTTGTTTCTTCCTCTTTCGAGGAACTGTATCCTTTGAGCCAACAGGTCTTCCACGCTTCAAGCGTTTTATTGATTCGTGTGTCATTGAATAAATAGCTTGCCCTTCAGGGACATCAACCCTTGTTGGAACATTTGCATATGATATATGTGATTTCGTCACTTTTTTTATATCAGTAAATGCATCAGGTAATTCATTTGCAATTCTTTGCAAATGAATAATCTTTTGAACCTCTAGTTCACATTGATTTGTGCGTGGATCATAATGAGATAAAGTTGATCCATTCCAAACAATTTTATGCCATTCTTCTAAAATTGGTTTTTTGTCTCCCCTTAATGGTGGGAAAATTGAATCATCAAATTGACAATCTGCAAAGCGGGCGGTAAAAAAATCACCCGTTAAAGGTTCAAGGTATCGTTAATAGATGGAGAATTAAAGCCAACATAAATTCCAAGTCTTCGTTGAGGACCCATTTTCGTTCTATGAGTAGGTGCTATGGGGACATATACTGCACAACCAAAACTTCTTAAGTGTGAAATATTTAGTTGTTGACCTAATACAAGCTGTAAAGGAGAATGTTCATGATAAGCAGTAGGTCGAATGTGAATTAAAGCCATCGCATGAAGAACAACATGTCCCCAAGCAGAAGTTAGTAACTTCGTTCTCATTAGTATGGGCCGAGTAATCAACTGAATACGCTTAATCAAAGATTCAACCAAACCATTTTGAGTATGAGTATAAGGAACGAAATACTCAATATCAATCTCAACTGACATGCAATAATCAATAAAAGTTTGGGATGAAAATTTACCAGCATTATCAAGACGAATTGTCTTAATCTGATTATCTGGGAATTGAGTCATTAATCGAATTATTTGTGCAAGAAGCTTAGCAAAGGCAACATTTCGGGTCGAAAGTAAGCAAACTTGTAACCATTTAGTCGATGCATCAATCAAGACCATAAAATAACGAAATGGTCCACAAGGTGGATGAATAGGTCCACATATATCCCCTTGAATTTGCTCTAGAAAAGTGGTGGATTCAACAACGAGCTTACTTGGAGATGGTTTAACAATTAATTTTCCTTGTGAGCAAGCGACACAATTATATTTATTTGGCAAAAGAACCTTTTGATTCTATAGTGGATGCCCATGTGAATTTTCTATTATTCGCCTCATCATTAAGGATCCTGGATGACCCAATCTATCATGCCAAATTATAAATGTTTTTGGATCACATAATTTTTTGTCAACATTTATTTCCACTTGCCTTATTGTTGAAAATATAATCCAGATGATAAAGTTGGGAGTTTTTCTAATATTTTCTTATTCCCAGTAGAAATTGAAGTAATATATAAATATTTTCCATTGCCTTCATTCATAGTCTCAATATGATATCCATTTCTACAGATATCCTTAAAACTGAGAAAATTTCTTCTTGATTCAGAAGAATATAAGGCATCATCAATATTTAATGTTGTTCCACCCGACAACATTATACTTGCTCTTCCAGAGCCATCAATCATATTTGCAGTGCCTGATATTGTATTCACATTAGCTTTAGCTAATTTCAGGTTCAAAAAATATCTTTTATCTTGAAGGATAGCATGTGTAGTTGCACAATTAGCAATGCACACATCTCCTTTACTTAATTCAAAATTTGGGCATTTTTCATGAAAATCCATCTATTATAGTATAAACAAATAAATATATATACGAGTCATCTAAAAAAAACAAGGACATTTTATTAACAAGAAAAAAAAAACATCTCATTACATAATACTTTTATTTTAAAAAAAGAAAATCATGCTATTTAGTTAACATTTCCCTCATTGATATATTGTCCACTGGGATCTTCCAAAAAATCTGAAATATCAAAATTTGTTATGTCCACAGTGGCATCTTTCGACCTTTTTGTCTTTATCTTTAATTGAGGCTTGATAAAGGTCAACCAAGTGTTTGGATGTACGACAAGTACAGTGTCAATGCCCTTTCATTCTACATCTCTAACGTGTATTCACATAGTCTTTTGTAGGTTTATTCTGAAAACTTTTTTCCTTTTTCATGCCTTGCATCATTTTTATTCCAATTCTTTTGGGAATTATGACCACCATGATATTGAAGATTATTTCTACCTCGGCCTCTGCCATACCCCTTTCCTCGTCAATTATGACGATTATGTCCACGTCCATATTTATGATCATTAACTGAGGCAACATTCACTTCAGTTGGATGAGAATGATGATTTTTCATCAATAACTCATTGTTTTGCTCAGCCACCAAAAGGCATGAGGTCAATTCAGAATACTTAGTGAATCAACGCCCTCGATATTGTTGCTGCAAGAGCACATTCAAGGCATGAAATGTAGTAAAAGTCTTTTCTAACATATCTTCTTCAGTTATTTTCTCTCCACATAGCTTCAACTGAGGGCTAATTTTGAACAAGGCGGAGTTATATGCAATGACTGTTTTAAAGTCTTACAACCTCAAATGCATCCACTCATAACGAGCTTTTGGCAAAATGACTGTCTTTTGATGGTCAAACCATTCTTTTAAATTATTCCAAAGGATGAAAGGTCCTTAACAGTGAGATATTCACTTTTCAAGCCTTCATAGAGATGGTGTCGAATGAATATTAAAGCCTTTGCACGATCTTGTATGGCTGCTTGATTTTCTTCTTTAATTGTATCGCCCAAATTTTTGGCATCCAAGTAGAGCATCAAGGATCCATGACAAATAATTGTTACCCGAAATGTCAAGTGCAACAAATTCAAGTTTCGTAATATTCGACATATCTGAACAAAAAAATATATTGGTAAGTTCCAATCAAAATATATTATTTATAATTGTATCCATAATGGATCATTCATTTTCATAAAATTCATAAGATGAGTATTAGTATGCAAAGAAATACTCATATATATTTTGAATAAAATATATATAAAATCCTTTTTTTTATACTACTTTTAACAAAATGACATACATGTGTGTATCCAAGAATAAAGAGTTTCAAATTATAACTGAATATTAGACATATATATTTTAGACTTAACAATTTATATGATATGATTTATAAATATATATATATATATATATAGTTGCAGTAGAATAATAACAAGAACCAATACAAGGTTATTCAATAATAGCAACCATCAAAGCAACCAATCAATTTTTTTTATTTATTTTTTTTTATCATCAATGGATACAATCTAAAGAAAAAAAAATCTAATGCGAGATTTGTAATTTTTTTTTGAGTAGTAAAGAAATCAGTAAAAATAAATAAATAATTAACATACTCTACAACTTGATTATTAGAGTATTTAGATATACTTTTCCAAAGTTGCAAATTAGAATTTGTAAAAAAAAAAAAACTGCAAAAGGTAGAAAATCTCTACTAATTTAAATCTCTAAATAAATAGTAAATATTTTAGCAACAAAAATAATGAAGAAAGTGAAAGAAAAAAAAACAGTAGAGGGAGAGAGAAAGAAAGAAAAAATGCATATAGTCTTTGACTATGATAGAAAATAATAGTGCAAGATTCTGATACAAATAAAATAAAAAGAATAGCAAAAATAAAATAAAATAAAACCATACAACATTGTATACTTTTTCAGATGAGCAAGAATGATAATCTGAGTAGAAGATAGTGTTCTCTTTTTGATCGATTCAAGTAATCGTGCTGATAACGTGTTATAAAATAAAGAAAAACTAAAATAAAATAAATATTAAACTAAACTAAAGCTAGAAAATCTAGAGAGAAGAGTTTTTAGATATTAGAGAACTTGTGCTCTTTGTTGATGATTACATTGAGATACAAAATTCTTTTATATAGACTTTTTGGTATAGGAAGTTATAACAATATTTTACACAATATATTTAATATAATTAAGAGCAATCAAATAATCTCATAAATTTAGAGGTTATGAGATTTAAATATAGGGGTTACAAGCATTGAAATTGAAGGTTATAGGATGGACATTCAACACATTTATAGCATACATATATTTGTGCTTTACGCTTTTACCATTTAGGCAGGGGTAGAGTTTTTTTAAAGTACTTTTAAAGCAAAAAATTATTTTTAAAGGTATTTAGCAACATCTGTTTTTAGTTAGACTACTGTAGTTGAAGCACTTATTAAAAAATGCTTTTAGAAAAACTCTCCTGAATGAAACCAATATAATATGAGATGCTGATGGATACATGAGGTGTTGATAGTACACTGTACTGCTCCTAAGCCATACATTGTTGGGAGACCAGCATTAATGATTGCACCATTATACACGGAGGTACACGAAGTTTCAGTATTTTGCCAATCTTCATCATTTTGGTAAGCTGCTTATAGCATTATTGTGGATTTATACTTTAAATATCACTGTAGCATTTTCTTTTTAATTTTGATATATTTATTCTCTTTTAAGTTTAAAAAAATTAAAATAAAAGTGTATCCATTGGTAAATGATGAGAATAAGAAGCTTTTAGACATAAATATAGTTTTTTTTTTTAAATTAGATTTTATAAAATAAAAATTCTAGTAATAATAATAGAAAAAAAATATTAAAGTAATATTTAAAATATACATCCAAGATATATATACTAAAGTAATATTTAAAAAAATATTAAAGAAATATTTAAAAAAAAAAGAAAAGAAAAGAAAAGAAACGGTGCCATGCAAATATGCAGACTCGTTAGTCTGCCTAAAAGTCAATAATAGAGGCCTCTTTCTTTTGTTTTTTCTTTGGTTAATAATCGAGTTCCCCTTTCTTTTGTCTTTTAGTTAATAACAGAACCCCTGATGCAGCATCTATTATTTTACTGAATTAAAAACTAAAATTCTATTAAAATAAAAACAATTAGAATTTTATTGAAATAAGTAATTAAATCCTACTTAAATAAAATAATTAAAAATCTCCTAAAATAAATAATATATTATTTCATCACGTCCCCTTTCTTTTATTTTTTGGTTAAAAAAAAAAAAAACTATTCTGTCGTCATCTGACCATACTATCTCAAAAGAGTCATGCCTATACTATCTTAAAAGAGTCATGGGCTATATTAATTCAAATCAGTTGTTTGTTTCTTCTCTCTCAAAACGTGCCTGAATTCAGGATCGGGTGGAAAGCTTCCAAGTAAGGCATTGACTAAAATAAAAATATTGTTAAAAACTTGTTTATTTATTATAAAAATCACTCGGTTAAATATACTACAAAACTTGAAGCGAACTATTTTTACCTTTTATTTTACGTTTCTTAAATTATAAGAAAATAAGATTTATAATTAATAAAATTAAAAGTGTTAATTTGGACAATTTTTCATTCTTTGTATTTTTTAATTTTTTACCCTTAATTATTGTTTGACGAACTTCTCGATATATTGAGTTGGCGCCACATCAGCCAGACCAACCACCAAGTGATGACGTTAGCTCGGGAAGATATGACATTGACCTGATACCACCTATCTATCACCTGCTCATATGGCAAAATGGACAAGTGTGACGATATATCTCCAGCTCGGTATACTGAGCTGACAGACTAAATTACTAGTTACAGATAAGGATAGTACGGGATCTGTTGTGCCAAATCTGATATTCTACGCTACAATTACGACAATAGGCCATTTGGGCCAAAAATCCTAAACACTATAAATACTCTCTAACCACTCATATTATTTTATTACTATATATTTGAATTTCATTGAAATTGAGTAGAATAAATATAATAAAAAATTAAATCAAGAAATTATTTTTATCTAGTAGTTTAATTTTCTTTACTCTTTAATTTAATTTTTTTAAAATAGAAGAGAAGAAATATTTCTCAACTAAAAGAATAAAAATTTAAATAAAAAAAATCATTATTATTATTTAATTAATTATTATTTTATTTTATTTTTAAAAATAAAAGTGAATAAATATTTCAAAACTAAAAGACCAAAAAATTTATTTTGGCAAATATATTAACTAAAGAAAGTTATGATGAGGGGAAACAAAAGACTTAGAAAAAATAGGATTTATTCCTTTTTTTTCTTTCAATTTTGTCCATCATCCTCATTTTATCATAGGCATTGAAGAGTTTCAGGTGCTACTATTTATTTATTTATTTTATTTTTTGTTTGTCTTTTGTTATTATATAAGTGAGAATACTCGAACTAAAAATCTATTTTATAATAGACCTTATGCCCCTCAACTCTGTCACTCGCCCAATCTAATATTGAATAGTTGATGCTACCAATGACATCACCATTTTTTCTTAGCTTACCAACATTTTTTTATTCATTATAAATTTTTATTGTTTTTTAGCATTTTTTATATCTATTAGTTTACAAATATTAAATAATAAAATAAAGAAACTCATCTTACAACTTTAAATGTTCATTCTTGATTAAAATGTTCATTTTTGTTTAAGTGTTTAATCTTATTACACTACACAAATGCAATAGTTAGTGTCTATTTCAAATTAAATTCGAAGTAAATAATTCAAATTGATCAACTCAAATCCAATAACCCGATCACTTTGACACCTACTTGGTCACACTTTATATATGTGACCAAGTAGTGTCAAAGTAACTAAAACGCTATAAATCAAACTACAATATCATAGTGATCGATTTAAGACAATCTAAGGGCACTAAAGTGTATAATAGTTTGAATTATATAGTTTAAAGGTGTAGTAATTTTATCATGATCTTAGGCAATATTTTTGTTTACTTTGTAACTCCTTAATTATCAAAACCTAAAAATTACTTTCATAAAAATAAGAATAAATATCATAATTGGGCATCTTTCTTCCTAATTTGGAGCATGTATAGAATCTGGACACCGCATCCACAGTTCGTCACATGGAAGGTCATGAAGGTGATTCTCTCATCATGGCTATTACAGGACTGTTCACATGGACCATCAGCATTGGGCTAAGCTGTTTACATGGAACGTGAACAACTTGAACGTGATTCTCTCATCATGGCTATTATTGTGCTGTTCACGTGGAACATGAGCATTTATTCACTTAGGGATAGCAAATTAACCCAAGGCCCGTGGGCCTAACCTAACCTGTTATAATGACTCAGTTTAAATTCTGGCACGACTATTACATGGGTCTGTCCGACTCAGTCTCAAAATTTATTGGACGAGTTTGAAATCACATAGCTAGACCCAACCCGGCTCAGCCCTGTCCAAAGGCCCAAAAATTGAACCTGATTATACATACATATATACATATATATATATATATATATTGGGTATGGAAGTTAAGCCACTTCAACAGGTTTTGTTTTATCTCAACAGAAATATATTCAAGACTTGCTTGAGAAGACTAATATGAGTAATGCCCATTCATATCCTACACCTATGGTTAGTGGTTTACAACTCTCGGCAGTCCAAGGTGATCCAATTTCGAATGTTAAGGAATATAGGAGTGTAGTAGGAGCTTTGCAATAGATTACTATAACACGGCCGGAACTTTCTTTTTCTGTCAATAAGGTTTGCCAATTTATGCAAGCTCTTAGAAATGTTCATTGGAAAGTTGCAAAGCGTATTCTTCGCTATTTAAAGGGTATAATGGATTATGGTATTCATCTCCAGAAATCAAGTCATCTTGCTCTCACTGGTTTTTCCGATTCAGATTGACCGATCACAGACGATCTACTGCAGGCTTTTGCATCTATTTGGGCGACAACCTTGTTTCTTGGTGTTCTAAGAAACAACATACTATGGCAAGGTCAAGTATCGAGGCGGAGTATAGAAGCTTGGCAAATGCTACATCTGAAGTAATTTGGCTTCAATCGCTCTTGTCCGAATTGAAAGTTTCTTCTCCTAGAAGCACCTTTGATTTGGTGTGACAATTTAAGCACGGTTGCTCTTTCAGCTAATCCAGTTTTGCATTCAAGGACAAAACATGTGGAACTTGACATTTATTTTGTTGGAGAGAAAGTTGCTGCAAAACAGCTTTTTGTTCAACATGTGTCTTGTCATTGATCAAACAGCGGACATCTTCACTAAATCTCTGTCAGCTGCCTTCTTTGATAAACAAAGAACAAAATTAACAGTCACTTCGCCTACTGTTAATTTGTGGGGGCGAGTTAGAGATTAAGTTTACATTAGTCATTTGCTATTCTGTTACAGGTTAGTTGTGTAATTAGGTACAGCTGTCATTAACTGAGCACTACATATATAGCTACTGTATAGATATTATTCAACATATAATAAGTCTCTCTGTATTCAGCTGAACAGAGAATGGTTTTCTTGTTTTGTTTTCTTCTTTCTTGATTCCTTTCTATTAGATATAACCAACAACGTAGCATCAGATTATATACAAATTAAACATCTGTCTTAGTTATTTTCTGGCAAACATTAAGCACAAATATTAAGAGGAGAGAGCTTACACACACATTTATTGGAGAGAGCTTGCACACATTTTTCTCAGCAAGCAAAGGCTCTGTTACAAGATACTTTCTTCATTCTTAATGCTTCTTTCCGCTAAGAAACGCTCTGTACCAGTAGGCAGATTTTTTCGGGTACCTTTTAAGTGTTCTAAAATCAACGTAGACGAGGCCAAATCTCGAAGTATAACCATTTGCCCATTCAAAAGTGTCGATAAATGACCACACGAAGTAACCAACCACATTTGCTCCTTCATCAATCGCCTTCTTGAGTTGAATCAAATAGCTTCTAAGGTAATTGATTCTTCTGGTATCATGTGATCCATCTAACATGTTGATACTACCAGCATCATCATAACCTGCATTGTGTGTGTAATATGACATTAACAACTCTTTGTGTAAAGAAAGCTAATGCCAACAAATTCATGCTTAAAAAGTGTTAAATTTTCATGGGCTTTCTGATTCATACCATTTTCTGTTACAATAACTGCTGGATTCCCATAATGCTCTTTTAAATAGATCGTAGCGTTGTACATACCCCATGGTACCACATAAAGCCAAAAGGAGTTTCCCTGCTAATGTTTTCTCATTTGTTACATATGAAAAAAAATATTTAAGCCCCAAGTAATAGAGTTCTGATTTAAAAATAGAGAATGTAAGCTGAACACTAATTACCTTTGGTCCAATTGGAATCCCATTTCGTTCATCTGCATATTTTGCGAACAAATATATGTAGAGAAAAATGGTTTCATTAGCAAGAGGACATTTGATATAACTGCATAACTAAATTAATATTTTCCACTTTTCTGATTGAATAGAAGGACTTACCAGCAACTCCAATATTGCAATCTGTCATATAGCTAGGTACACTCGGTTTACTTGTCGAAAGTGGATCATAAACGTACCTAGTTGTATAATGATTTATGCCAACAAAATCAATAGAGCCTTTGACAAACTTAATTTCTTCTTCCGTAAATCTAGGAAGCCTGTCACCCACAAGTTGTCGCATCGTACTTGGGTACCTCCCATATACAATTGGATCAAGAAACCTGTGGAAACAAAACAACAATTGACCCATCAAAGTATTACATCTTTGAAAATTACAAAGGATTAAACTGGAAAGAGAATGATATATCCTATTGGTGTTACCATCCAACATGAAAATCCAATGCTCTTTGAGCTGCTTCTTTGTCCCTCTCTAATGCGGTGTGTGGCTCATACCAAACATAATCCAAAACAATACCAATTCTTCCTTTTTGTGTTGCCTGAAATTTCCAATCACATGTCGAATGGTGAACCATTGAAAGGCATGGATGTTGGCTATGTGTGGACCAAAATAATAACATTAGAAATGGACAAATTCATTACATAGAATATAAATTGAGATATCACCATCATTAGTACTAAGGCTTTTTAGAGTAAAAATCGCATACCTAACCCCAAAGAAGATTAAGTTAGGGACTGAAGTGATACTAGTTGGAGATCTAAGCCTGCCTATTGGTTCGGCTATGATGCATATATGTCAAAATGGCACACATGCAATTGCTCATCGGTCACAAATGGTTCCTCAAGATGGTGCACCTTGAGATTACATTCCGAAAAGGGGCTTTGCACATCGGTTAAGGTTGCTCTATTGAAACCTAAAAGTGATGATGTTTGAATTCAGAGACAACCTCCACAAGATGTAGGTAAGACTACATATATTGCCCCTTTTTTAGGAGTCATAATAACAAGAGCCTTGTGCACTAATTATATAAGAAAGGAACGAGTTCAAAATAATTAAATTAAATGATACAAGTCTTACTTGGTATTTTTGTCGGTATATTTGGACTGCGGCTGCATGGGATAAAATGACATGATGGGCCACAATGTAAGGCTCAATTGAGGAATTACCAGCACTACAGTTTCCATATGGTTTGGAACACCGTCCTGGAGCAAAATAACCATTGACATAACCAGCAATAGCAATCGCCCTTGGTTCATTGAACGTCCCCCAATTTTTAACTCTATCACCAAATGTCTTGAAACAAAAGTCTGCGTAATTGGTAAAGTCCTTCCTGTATTTTTCACATCAATAATCACATCACCCATTCATGGGAAATTTTAATTTAGAACAAGACATCCAAAACTACAATCCCTCCTAACAATCACCCTTAACAAATAAACTAACAGTCCGTCCAAGGAAAAACAAATTAAAAATTAAGTATTTGTTGGAAAAAAAACAAGAAGTATTGCAACAAGGCACCATCCAGTCAAAAGGTGCACATTAAGACACAACCTTTGGGTAGAACTTAGTTTGATTTCAATGAGGTGTAGTGTCTCTATGGGAGGTTGACACAATATTGCCTCTATGACAACTTACAAAATTTTGTTGAGTAATTATCCAAGGAATTAAGTAATAAACATGCACCTAATTGCATTTATATTATGTCCAAGTATAAATCTGTCAATAGAAAATACACTTTTAATCACTCCTTGAGTTTTGGATCTTATGAAGTAGTCTCCCCCAATTTCATTCATTAGATTTTTTGCAAGGTTTTTTGCTCTTTTATGAACCGATATCTAAGGTCACCATCCAAAAGTGATAAGCAGATAATGATACATTTCAATCAAATTCATGGAGTAGTTTTAAGACCAAATAGGACCATTTGTATTAAACCATATTAGATTGTAATACCCCAAAGATTTCAAGGGTATTTACGTATTCACGTGAGGGAAACGGCATCAGCTCCCTTCCTATTATTTTCTTCTAATTTCAACATTATTCTCGCATTCTTTTAAGGAATCAATTACTAATCACACCAAAGAAATCTTGACAAGTTTTTCAAAATTATGGCAAATTTTCAATACTATTAACCTTCCTATCATGGAACATGCTCATCATTAAACCCTAGACTTAATAATACTATGTATAACACTTATGCACCTCAGCCGTCTCTTTCATCTCTTTCATGCTCCTCTCCTCTCGAACCAGTAACCAAGAAACGTGGAAAACCAACAAAGCAACCACGGTGAGACTTCTCCCTTTTTCGTTCTTCTTTGCTTTCACTTATTCTTCTTCCCTTCTTCCTATACAACATACATCCATGGATTCCGGATGAAATCCCGCAAGAAACAGCTGGTGAAAGCCGCTGGTAGTGATCAAGAAAATAGAGCATATGATGCTCTGTTTCTCTAATTTGAAAAATCACCATGAACAAGACGGTGACAGCAGCTGTACACCGGTGATTGAACACTCACAAGACTTAACAATTGCTCTCCACCGGTGACTATTGTCCAAATCGCCAGAAAAAAGAGATGGAAATAGAGCAAGGCGATGCTCTGTTTCCACCCCCTTTGGTTGCCATAGAATTGCAGTAGGGCGACCAGACGCCTTGCCTCCTTCCTTCTTTTCCCTCTCTTTCTCCCCCTCCAAACCAATGCAAAAGAACAAGCAATAGCGACGTTGCCGCTGCCGCCGGTCTCTTCTTTCTCTCTTCTATCTTCTCTTTTCCGTCCTCTTCCTCTGCTCCTCGTTTCTTTGCACCGATGTTCAGCAAGCACCACCACCGCCTCCCAGCCACTTCTTTTGATATTATAATGTTATATATAAAGGAGATGATGCTGGTGCATATGTGCGTTGGTGTATAGGTTTTATATATTATGTTTTATATCTATATGGTTATATGTATGCTACCTGCATCTGCAACCATATAACACATTATATTACAATAAATTATCCACAAATATACTATATACTACACATACATTTAAATAAGTAAATGTTATATCTGCAACTCTCTTGGGTTGCTATAATTACAAACGTGTGTGTGTGTGTATATATATATATATGTATGTATATATATATATATATATATATATATATATATATATATATATATATATATATATATATATACTTGGGTAGGTATACGCAGCTAATTCAAATGTAACATGTATGTATAGGTTGATGACGTACGTTAAGCACCAAGGAATTCGGATAACAACAAACTGCGTGCGTTACAGGTGGAGAAGATTCTATGCCTTTACAATATTTTATTTCAATATGTAGATAGGAACATTAAATTAATTTTCTTTATTTTAATGATGAACTAAGTTATTTGTCTAGAATAAATGGATCCTAAACATGATACTATGTTTTAATTTGGTTTTGATTATTATTAATAGATTTTTCTTAGTTTATTTATATTTTTCAGTTTTTAATGATTTTGATTGGGAAAATATAACCTAGGATATTTATAAAATCAAGATGTTTATAATATTCTTTGAAGTTGTGGAAAAAATCACAAAGCGTAAAAAATTTGTATGATCTTGGTTTTTATCAAGAGATCAAAATCATATCATATGGATATGATCTAACTTGGCACTCGAGAGAGGAAGTTAGAGATTTGAGGTTTTTAACTTAGAAACTAGGATAATAGATTAATAATAAATATATATAGAAAACATAATTGAAAGTTAGGTGAAGTTGAACCTCTAGAAATTCTCTCTATTGATTTCTTTTTTATTTTGATTTTCTAATATTTTCGAGTTTTCGTTGCATTGTTTCTAATATAATTAATTCTCAATTTTGATCATCTAGATAAAGTTAGAGTTATTAATTACGGTGATTAGTGAGAGTTGAATCAATCCTTGAGGACGATAACCTGATTCATCGATATATTATAAACTTGACACCGTGCGCTTGCAGTTGATTACAAACATTTGGTAAGTGGTTTTTAGCTCAAAACTTGTGATTTTTCATGTTTCCCTTCGAGTTGTTCCACATATGTGAATTTGGGATGATTTGGTGTTGTTTCTGAAATTTGAGAATGATCCACCAGTGAAGGAATTTAACTGATTTTGTGTTATTATGATTCCAAAGTAATAGATTTGCATAGAATTGTCAAAATTGGTGAACTTAACAGAGAATTTCTTATGTTTTGATATGAGTTATGTACACCCTGGAATAGGGGTGTGAGTATTTGGGACTATAAACTTCTTATTTTGTAATATATGTACATATCATCACTATGTATAATTACTTACAATGGATTTTATCACAGGGTTGCCTTGATCTCAAGGTAGATATAATGTCATCTACGTGATCATTGACAAATTAACAAAATTTTCTCATTTCCTTCTGATGAACACCAGAGACTCTGTTAATAGACTGAGCATGTTGCATCTATGTGAGAAAGTGAGATTGCACGGGTGCCCCTATCTATTGTGTCAGATCGAGATTTGAGGTTTACATCGAGGTTTTGGCATGCGATACAGACTCGATTTGGGACCCATCTCTGTTTCAGCACAACATTTCATCCTCAGACTGATGGACAGACTGAGAAAGTGTCACACCCTGGGTTGCACAACGTGCCCCCTACCCAGGTGTGGGCGCACCCCCTCGGGGCGAACGCCTAGCCATAGTACCGCATAATATTGTCCTATCCTGGTACAGCCACCGCCACACAAGGACGTCTCTTGTACCCAGGATTATTTGTCCACAAAGGGGGCCTCCCCCGGGATCGAACTCGAGACCTCCCATCTCAGGAGTCTGAATTCGCATCCTAGGTAACCACTGAGAATGGTTCAGTGGCTACCTAGGATGCGAAATTAGACTCCTTAAGGGAGGTCTCGAGTTCGATTCTGGGGGAGGCCCTGCACTATTTATGAATAGTGTCAGACAAATGATCCCGTGTACAAGAGACGTCCTTGTGTGGCGGTGGCTGTACCGGGATGGGACAATATTATGGATCCATAATGGCTAGGCGTTCGCCCCGAGGGGGTGCGCCCACACCTGGGTAGGGGGCACGCTGTGCAACCCAAGGTGTGACAGAAAGTGATTCGGATGCTTGAGGACATGCTCAGGTCTTTTATCTTAGAGTTTGGGGGGAGTTAGAGTGAATACCTTCATCTGTGTGAATTTGCTTACAATAATAACTATCAAGCTAATATTGAGATGACACCTTTTGAGGGTTTATATGGTAGGCCTTTTAGATCTCCAACTTGCTAGTTTGAAGTTGGGGATTCGTAGTTATTAAGGCCAGAGGTTATTGTGGATCACACAGAGAAAATTGAGCAGATTAGACAGAAACTAAAGAAAGCTCAAGACCGACAAAAAAGTTATTTTGATAATCAGCATAGGCCATTAGAATTTGTTGTGAGTGACCAAGTTTTGCTAAAAGTCTCTCTACATAAGGCTCAGATGAGGTTTGGTGTGAAGGGGAAACTTGTTCCGAGGTTTGTTGGAATGTTTGAGATCCTTGAGAAGATTGGTCCCTTGGCTTACAAGCTTGCTCTACAACCTCAACTTGCAGGTGTTCATAATTTTTTTTGTGTCCATGTTGAGCAAGTATTATCTAGACCTGACTCATGTCCTTGATGTGACTCAATTGCGAATTGGGGAGGACACTACTTATGTGGAAGAGTCAATCTAGATTCTTGCCAGGAAAGTTCAGAAACTTAGGAACAAGGAGATTCCTCTAGTCATAGTCAAATGACAATTCCATGATAATGAAGAGCAAACTTGGGAACGAGAAGACCAGATGAGGAAGCAGTTCCCAGATTTATTTACTACTTGAGGTACATTTTTCTTGATTTAAATTTTGAAAATGAAATTTCTTAAGGTAGGGAGATTGTAACACCCCATACTGTTAGTTAAACCTTACCGTTGACTTGTACGTATTACAAGACGTTTTATATGCGTATATGTATGAATATGTACGGATTTTGTTGTTTTTTGGGGATTCGAGATGTGTCCTAATGTCGTAGGAGTATCAGAACCATAAGTGTGGACATTAGGGTAAAAAATATGAAAAATAGCATGTTTGGGAACTAAGAGCTCGCTCCCAGCATTAAAGAGTGCACTCCCCTGAGACATAATTCAGTTTTGGATTTTGGACAGGGGAGAAGTGCGCTAGTGCAAAGGAGAAGTGCGCTCTTCACGGTTTTTGACATATTTCTTTCAAAGGTCTGTGTTGCAGTTTAAGTGAGTGTAAAAGTGATTTTTTTCATTTCTTTCGTTCATTTGAGTTGATTTGAAATTTGAGAAAGCTGGGGAACGAGGGAATGAAGGGGGGAGAAGAAGAACGGAGCTAGGGTTTGCGATTCTGAAGTTCCAGTAAGTGGCTTTTAGCTTGAAATTTAGGGGTGTTCATGCGTTGGGTTGGGTTGGGTTGGGTTGGGTCGGGTTGCGGCCAAATACCAACCCAACCCAATTAAGTTCGGGTTGAAAAATTTTAACCCAACCCAACCCAATAGACCCCTTAAACCCAACCCAACAACTTTGGGTTGGTTTGGGTTAGGTTGATCAGGTTAATCTACTAATATATTGATCATAAAATTGCATAATCTACTTAATATATCTATAGATTATAAATAACATTTTATAAAATTATTTCTAACTCAAATGAAAATATTATAATAGTTATTAAGATGATTTCTTTTATACTATTCATATCAACACATTTTGGCTAATTCAATCATGGTGAATGTTTATGACGAAAATAATAAATAGAGTAATACCTATTATTTTTTATTAGTTCGGGTTGGTTCGAGTTAGTTATAAAATCTGGCCCCAACCCAAGCAAGACCAGGTTATAAATCTTTAGACCCAACCCAACCCAATTTGATATATAAACCCAACCTAAAAGGTTAAGGTTGGTCGGTAGGATGAACACCCCTATCGAAACTTGTGATTTTATGTGTTTTCCTTCGAGTTGTTCCACATATGTGAATTTGGGATGATTTGTTGGTGTTTCTAAAATTTGATAATGATCCATTGGTGAAAGGATTTAACCGATTTCGTGTTATTATGATTCCAAAGTAATATATTTGCATAGAATTGTCAAAATTGGTGAACTTGACAGAGAATTTCCTATGTTCTAGTATGGGGTTAGGCACACCCCAACTATTTGAACTAGCTGAGGGTTTTAGGTGTTAAAACCCAACTAGGAAGTGATGTAAAGCGTAGAATTTTCTTGTTTGGGTGATTGAATTTCAATAATTTAGAGGATTGGACCTTAATTCTGAATTGAGGCTTGCTCTTGATGAAATTGGATAAGCTAGACATAGGCTCCAGGTGGTGTGTGTGAGGGTAAATGGCACCAATATGGGTTGGTTGCTTGGGACTTAGATATTTAAGGATGAAATTGATATGCTAGAAGGAAATTGGATCTATAATTTCTATGTGAACAGATTGACATAGGGAGATGCATATTCTAGGATTGGATTGGGTGGTGATAGTGCGAATCTTGGTGTTACTTGGTTGTGAGTATTTCTCTCTTGTGGTCTGCATTTATAGTATTAATTGTAAATTATATGCATAATTTGTAATTGTAAGCATGATAATTGATGTATATGTGCATGTATTTGAATTCATGAAATAGATTTCGAAATGAACGTGGTTGTGGCATTATCGATATAATGCGCTCAAACACAGATAAGCCCTTTCATAACTTATTCTCAGGAAAAGTACGCGTTGGTTCAACCGAAGTGTCTTCTAGGTTTGGGGTCGTTCCCATGTAAACGAGAATATGCATATAAATGGGTTAATGATGAGAAAAGAATGGAGGGACAGATACTTCTATGCAAAGCATCCCTTATAACGTGAAATAGGGAAAAGACCCAATAAATTACTGTGAAAGAGTACAGAAAAGAAGAATTCAGGTATTTTGATAAACCTTGTGCATTCATGTGTTTTGATGAAACCTATGCATTGTTTATTAAATGATTCATATTGTTTGGTTCATATATGTATATTGAATTCTACCTAGCATTATGCTTTTAAAATGATGTTAAAACATGTTATTGTGTTTTAAATGCATTCAACGGTGCTATTTGTGGGATCTACTCCCTGGGCTCGTGAAGCTTACCCTTTTCTTACTCTTTTGATGTATGTGTGTGGGTGTTTGGTACTATAAACTTCTTATTTTGTAATATATGTCCATATCACCACTATATATAATTACTTATCACAATAGATTTTGGTTGTAAAGCATAATAGTTGGGTGGATGACTTGTTGAACTTTATGATTTGGACATTGAGATGTTAATGTTTGTTTGGAGTTCTGAATGGAAATGATGTGAATTAAGTACATGTGCATATGCTTTGGGTATGAATGTATATATATACAGGGTATATTATGTAGAATTTGTTTTTCTGATATTTAGATATATTGGGTTAGGCTGAGCGAAATTTCAGGTACGTCGGTGTATGACATATTTTGGATTTTGTGTGTGTGTGTTTGTCTCGAGAAATGTTAATCTAACTGTAAAAATTTGTAACTACACATATATATCCATTGAATCTTTTATTATACACCTTGAGATGTGTAAATCACTAATATCCAATGAATAGGCATGTGTTGTTGCACACGCAGTTGCAACTTTTGCAGTTAGATTAGCATTTCTCGTACATATGTGTGTGTGTGTGTGTGTGTGTATAGTAATGAGCACTATGATTCTCTTTGGCCTGATGTTTTATCTCTTTCTCGTTTAGTTTTATTATTGTAATGCTCTTCATGAAATATTACACCATAAAGTAATGAGAAACCACCTATACTATAAGGTTTGGTAAGGGGGATTGGATGGGATTGGACTAGTTTTAGTCCCAATCCTATGTTTGGAGGTGAGGTGGGATGGGATAAAAATAATCTCACCTCACTACCCTCTCTTTTTTTCTTCTTCTTCTTCCTCCTCCTCCTCCTGCAACTTTCTTCTTTTAAAAAAAAATAAAAAAATAAAAATTCAGTTTTGAAAACCAACACAGTTTGCAAATCAGTGTTTTTGGTTTTTTTTTAAGGTTTAATGTAATTTAAAAAAAAATATATCAATTTCAAACATACCACTAAACACATGATTATTCTATTCTTAATCATATTTTATCCTATTCTATCATATCCAATCTAATTCAATCCCATAAAAATAATCATATCCTATTATGTGCACTAAACAAACCCTAATACTAAGAACTAGAGCAATTTTCAACTAACGGCTTAATCCTTCTTTATACAAGAAATTCATCAAGATAAAACTTGCAAGATAAATGGTAGACAAGAAGTGTAATGACGAAGATGCTTTTACAAAAAAAATTACTTACACAATTTCACAGCCTACCAACCCAGTGTATCGCTGCTCTAATGCTTCGGGAAGATCAAAGTGATAAAGATTTGCATATGGCGTAATTCCTACAAGTCCCAAAGCATGAAAAAAATTCTCACCTTGCTCCACTTTAAGTAAGATAACATCAATATCAATTGAAATATTTATTGGCCAAACATAAATATCCTTTTTGACCATAATAAAGGATGAGAGAGACCATCCTAAATGACAAATACTAATTGTTCCAACCTATGATGACCGAAAATGGAATTATAATTCCCTAAAATTCTTTGAAACTCCTTAGTATTTTTATGATTGCCAAACAATTGAATTGCATACTTAAGTCAACTCAATAAGGCTACTCTTTCTTGTCAACAAACGCTTGTTTAGCTAGTTGGTAACCCCTTCTCTTTCACAAATGTGGAAGGGTTTATGTTTCTTTATTATCAAAATAATAGGGCAATTACTATAGTTGTTAGTTCTCCATGGTTTTATTGTGGGCTAATGGCCTTTATGATGAAAGTTTTGCCCTGTTGTCTTAGAGCTTTTCTCGCTTTCACGTGGAGCTTATGTCACATCTGGGTTGCGCAAGCGCCCCATACCCAGTGTGATGAGCACCCTACCCTGGGGTCTGCTCCAGCCATAGCACCACATAATATTGTCCCATCTGGGTTGCGCAAGCGCCCCATACCCAGATCATTTGTCCATACTATTCATTCATGAATAGTGCAGGGCCTCCCCCGGATTCGAACCTCAAACCTCATGTACGTTGATTTCGCAATCCGAGTAGCCACTCATGAATAGTATGGACAAATGATCTGGGTATGGGGCGCTTGCACAACCCAGATGGGACAATATTATGTGGTGCTATGACTGGAGCAGACCCCAGGGTGGGTGCTCATCACACTGGGTATGGGGCGCTTGCGCAACCCTAGTGTGACAAAAAGGCCTTATGTTCAGTGGCTACTCCAAGTGCGAATTCTAACTCCTTAAGGGAGGTTGCGCGTTCGACTTGGAGGAGGCCCTACACTATTCATGATGAATAGTTTGGACAAAATTTTCTGGGTATGGGGCGCTTGCGCAACCCAGATGGGACAATATTATGTGATGCTATGGCTGGAACAAACCCAGGGTGGGGTGCTCATCACACTGGGTATGGGGCGCTTGCGCAACCCAAGTACATAAGGCCTTTTTGTCACACCTGAGTTGTGCAAGCGCCCCATACCCAGATCATTTGTCCATACTATTCATGAATGAATAGTACAGGGCCTCCCCCGGATTCAAATCTCAAACCTCATGTAGGTTGATTTCGCAATCCGAGTAGCCATTGAACCATTGGCTCAGTGGTTACTCGGATTGCGAAATCAACCTACATGAGGATTGAGGTTCGAATCTGGGGGAGGCCCTGCACTATTTATGAATGAATAGTATTGACAAATGATCTGGGTATGGGGCGCTTGCGCAACCCAAATGGGACAATAGTATATGGTGCTATAGTTGGAGCAGACCCCAGGGTGGAGCGCTCATCACGCTGAGTATGGGGCGCTTGCGCAACCCAGGTGTGACAGCTTATGCGTCCACCTTGTCTCTATGGTCCCTAGGGTGCCTTCAGTGCTTTGTGTTTGCATGTTTTTCAAAATAATTCATGACGTTGTTGGTAGGATGTACTTCAAGAATAAAAATTAATGTAATCTTATGACCAAAAGAAAGAAAAAAAAAACTTTTTTCCATTTATATGGGATCAAATTACATGAATATAAGGGCTAATTCTTCAATTATAGTGCAAGTAACTACATCTTTCTTAATTATCCCAATCCATATTATTTGTGGTCTATGGCTTCCCCTATGGCTCTATCATGGTTGCTTTAATTTAATTATCTCTAATTCTCATACTTTTTTGGGTTTACTCTAATTGTGATTTCTCACATATTCTCTTTATTTTGTACTATCTTCAATTTTTTAACAAAAAAAGACATTCTAAACCTTCCAGTCTCAAAAAATATTATAAATTGCTGCAACAAAATATTCAAAAAGTATCCTTATCATAAAGTTTCAAAAAATCTTTAAAAAATCTTCAAATATTTTCAGTTTTTTGAACCACCAAATTGCATGGTGAATGCAATATAAAAATGCAAAAATCCGTGGAAAAAAAAATTAAAATTGATAAAATTTGACAAATTTAACAAAATTTGATAAAAGTTTAATTTCTCAATTAGAAGATGCAAACATTCAATACAAAATTCGATGAAATTCGACAAAATTTGACAGAGAAGTAAAGATCTATTATTTTATCAATAATAAAACAAAAGCATTATCAATAGTTATGCAGTATTTTTAACTTCATCGACTAGCATATCAATATAAATAAATAATAATAATCTTATAAGCTAACAAATTATGTAATTTTATGAAATACACCTTAAAAAAAGATAAAATGAGAATAAAACTTAAAAATACATTTTAAGAGTTCCCAAACCATCTTCTTTTATTTAAGATATGATAAAACAAGATGAAAAGGCAATACATTGAATGGTAAACTAATAAATTCCACAAAGTGAAATGTTAAACTAGTAAATTATATGGTCTAGAAACAAACTACCATAAAATTAAAAATCAAAACATAGAAAATTGATCAAAACAAAAGCCTCCATTTCAATTCATCAACTCACACAAGATTGATTTTGTTTGATCATTTATAGATTTTTTTTTATGTATTAAAAGTATCTACTTGTATTAGTTTTTAGTTTATATTCCAACAGATCTAGATATTTTAGCATTTATGAAAAAAATTCTCCAAACTTTTCTAATTTAGTGGATTCTAACAAAAATTCTTTACACCGAATTAAACTTCTCTGAATTAAATCTAATTTTCAAGTGATTTAGGAGGGACGTTGACTTTTTCGATCCTTGCTTACTGTTGCTATTAAAAACTTAATTATATTTTAATATATTTAATCAATTTACCAATTATTAATTAAAATAAAAAAATTAAAGTGCTCACTTCTCTATTTCTAGCATGTGTCAACAACTAGTATTCAATAATATCAGACTTGCTTCATTATTCAATTCTATCTCAAGAAAGTCTTCACTAAACCAACATAGCTACTAGAACGAGTTTTACTTCTATATTCTTATATGCATGTCAATTAAGTCTTTTTCCAACTCTGGGTCTTCGCGTACACTAAATTAAGTTCAATACAAATTTAACATTCCTAATTTTCTTTAAACATGTACCTCTCTTAATCACGTAGTCAATTAATCTGTTGTAGTAATCGACTCCTTTCCAGTTTACGTGCCCTGTACCATCTACATTAAAAGTGAAGTTATTAATAAACAAATAATTAGAATAGAATAGAATAGTTATTCAATAGTTATTAATAAAAGTAAATTAAGAAATGAACCAAAATTTTAGTAATTACTTGGAAAAATTCTAGACCACGAGATTGAGAACCGGTATGCATCAAGGTTGAGATTTGCCATGATGTCCACATCTTCCTGCAAGAAAAAGATCAGAACCTTTTATTAATAACTCAAAAACAAGTAGAAAAAGAATATAATTTAATTTAAAAGTTGGAATGCTCATCAATGATAATCATTCTAGGTAGGAAAACAAAAAAAATGACGGGGAAACATGCTTCATGAACCCAAAAGAAAGCTATATCAGATGATGGAGGCCCAAAAATATATATTAAACTATCATTAACAATTTCATTTTAACCAAGGAAGTCGCATATTCTAATCTTGAAAAAGCCTCTCCAATTCAACTAGAGCTATGTAACTGTACTATTAATTAGTAACCACCCTTAATATAACTCACTTCAATAATTTGGTACAAAAGTTGTTATCTGTGTAGTATATATTGCAGAAGATAGATTTCTGTTTCGGCATAGTAACGATAGTGGATTAAGGCTAGAGTATGACTCTATATCCTTAAGATAATTATGTCTCACTCAGATACTTACGATGTATGACACTTATTTTCTAAGATACAATAATCTCCTTCTTGTGATAACAGTCCTTCAAATCACAAAAATAATCGAACTAAAATCAATTGTACTCACTCACAAAATAATGCCAAAAAAGCAGAGAAGTGAGAAAAGAAGAAAATTCAAATATTTGAAATTTTGTAGGATGGATTTATGAGTTCTTGAGAGCTCTATTTATAAGTAAATCGTGGCTGTACATGGTGTTTGTTTTTGCACCGTTGGATCGAGTCTGATCGCCTCTAGACGCGATCTGACGGTAGTGATCATTTGCACACGATCGTACACCATTGGATCACATCTGATCGATTTACTTACAATCTAACGGCTTCGCTAGTCACAGTCGATCCCACACCGTCGGATTGTGGTTGATCTAATCGGTTACGATTTGACGGTCCCGATCAGTGCATTCGATTTCACACCGTCGAATCTTCGTACATCGCACCTGAACAGATCTCCTCAACCAATTATATTCATCGTATCTGGACGCCCCAGATCTGATCTCCCAAAGACGCATCTCATCCATCCGATCTGCCTCGATCTTCGAAAAGCAAAAAACTCCTCAGCTCCTCGCAATGATGCGTACGTGTTGTGTGCCCTAAGTCGCCCAATCGCCCTCGCACATGCAAGAGCGCGGCGCGGGCGCAAAGCATCACCCCCTAAGCCTTCCTTGTGTGTGCGTGAACTTAAATAAAATTTAAGTATAGTACTGTAGCTACTCTTATAAGTAAACAATTAGAATTTTATTTTTCTCATGAGGGACTAAAAGATTATTTTTAAATTTTACCACTTTACACATATCAAGTAAGTTATTTTAGACTAAATTTCTCATTCATATGTAAATGGGTATAGCTAAATAATTATATATTTTTAATTTTCACATATCAAAAATTAATAATCAACTTGGTCCCACCCAAAAATATTTGTGGGTCCACTTTAATATTTAGCTAAAAATGATGAAAAATCATATTTAATTAACTATTTTCCAACCCAAGTAAAGGGTAAAATAATATTTGAAGTTTAAGCATTGATCAATAGGCAAATTTTGAAGAAAAACTAGAGTTAGTCAATGGCTTATATATATAGGAAAAATTGAAATAAAATAAAATGGAAATTAAACATTTAATGAAAGGAAAGAAAATTAAATTAAACAAAATTATGAACATTTGATGTGGTCAACACACAAGTGTTGCATGTTGACAATATATTTTCCCATAAACCTGGATTAAATATTTAACTAAAAGGCCAAATAAAAATAAAAGAAAAGAAATTGCATTAATTAATTGAGCTTAATTCGTCATCTTTTTCTAAATTTTTTAAAAATATGAAAAGAATAAAACAAGAAAAATAATAAAATGAAAACACCCACGAGGCTCAAGGTGATTGTTTTTAATGGAGCCCAAGCCCATTTTTCATGTCGAGCCCACAGCTTTGTTCCAAAACGGCTCAACCCAGCATGAGTCGTGATTCTATGAAGTAATGTCTGGACCGTTTATCGATACCGGTCCAGTTGGAAGCGGGTATAAAAATCAGATTCTTGAAACCAGACCGGATTTAAAAAAACTTGGTCCGTTTCTTAAAAATGGGTTGGGCTCGGGTAGAGAAAAACAAAATGGGTACCCGATTATCGAGGGTAAAAATATAATTTTATACATAAAATTAGAAAAGTCTATGCTATGAATACTCTTTTTGTTTATGTAATAGTAGGGAAGAGCCGAGGTAAAACTTTGCAACGTGTTACGGCACAAACAAATTACATATGATACTTAGCTAATTAACTCTTCGGTGTATGGAATCAGGAGATAAAGTAAAGTTTTTTTTTTTTGTACATCAAAAGTAGAGCAATACTAAACGAATTCTATCAGCACACCAAATGCTACAATTCTGTCTAAAAGTGTACATAAGCTGGGCTGAGTCAGTTTGGGGCTAAAACTTAATCTAACTTATACAATTGGGGTTAGTAAAATTTAAAACTTAACCCAACCCAACTCAAATAATTCAGATTCAGTTTAAATTGGATCAGTTGATCGAATTGCACTTAGGCCTAATATTTTTTTTTATTAAAAAGTTAGAAAGAATAATATTAAATGCCTTGAGAAAAAATATTAAATGCAAACATGAGTTTATTGGTAAATCTATTCTTTTTTATTAAAAAATTAGAAAGAATAACAAATAATTGTCAATAAAACAGTAAATGCAAAATAAGTTTATTGTAAATTTATCTTTTTAATTATAAAGTTAAAAAGAGTAACAAATGATTGCCAACAAAATATTAAATACAAACATGAGTTTATTGTAAATTCTTTTTTTATTAAAAAGTTTGAAAGAATAACACATGATGAAACTAGTTCATTAAATAAGCATGGCATATTTATTAAAACTTTATATATATATAATAGGTCGGTTAGGTCGGGTTACTAGGGTTTTCATGGGCTAAACCTATAACCTAACCCAAATTGATCGAGTTGAGTATTTTAGAACTCAACCCAACTCAAACAACTTACCTAATCCAATCCAAACTAACCTAAAAAGTTGAGTTCGTCGGATTAATTGTGTTGTTCAGTCTGATGAACACCCTTAATTATGTCTCCATGTCACATTCACACCTAGGCCTATTTGATGGCAACCTTCAGTAGTTTCACAAATAGCTATCCGGTATAGTTTATTATAAATTATAGTATCTAATCAAATTAGATAAATAATAAAAAGTATTTACATTTTCATTATAAATATATTTTTCTTAATACATGATTTTATCTAATTTTTAAATTTTAATACGTACAGGTGCAAGTGCTGTTATTTTAAGCTTACAAATTTAAATTTATTTTTCTGCATGTGGAGTATTACTTTTAATTTGATTAAATGATAAAGTAATTAAATATTAAATAATATATAACAAAATATTTTTGTACACATAGTTCTCGAATAGCAATAAGCTATAAGTACTTTGACAAAAAAAAAAAAAAAAAGTGTTAAAACACTTCAAAATACACACTCAAAATTAGACCCAAGCTGATATAATAATACACACATCATCACATCATGAAAAAAAATATCCACCACTCACCATTCATCACGTCAGCGTAAGTATAATTTTGAATACAATTTTTAAATCATAAAAACATTTAAAAAAAAAAAAAGCTGATAATACATGGCTTTGGAGTGTTTTAAAGGAGCGCGGTTTCTATGCATTAAGAGATAACGGGGTAACGCAAGTAGTATACGTGGTCAGGTTGTACGAGACCATGTGTCAACCCTCAAGCTACCTTTTAACCATATTTAATGCTTTGGTGAAGCAATCAAATATATTTTCAGGGTTATTCTTCTTCAATTTTTTCACTACTTTTCTGACTAATCGAGAGAAAAAAAATCATGTTTAATATTATTTTTATTTTTATTTTTTACTTTTTATACCAATAATAATGCTTTTATATTTCTATAACAGATGATATGGAAAAATTATGAGTTGTATGGTTGAAAATATATTTGATTGCTTCAACAAAGCATTTAGTGGAGGGTTGACGCGTGGCCTTGTATTAGCAGACTACGTTTACTACTGGCGTTACCGCATTATCTCCTACCGTATAAAAACCATACTACAACTTATAAGGATAAAGCTGAAAACATATTTGATTGCTTCAACAAAGCATTTACTGGAGCGCTGACGCGTGGCCTTGTATGAGTTGACCACGTTTACTACTGGCGGTACCGTTTATCTCTTACCGCATAAAAACCATACTACAACTTATAAAGTAGAAATGTGTGGAACTAACACGTGGCCTCTTACGAGCTGGTGTTAAAACAAATATAATTATTCTAAGTCATAAAGAATCATGTCAGGTGTAGCTGTAACTACTGACTACCTCACGTAGAAGTAACTTGTTCCATTCCATGTGGGTTGCCAATTTCCTTTCAGTTGTTAGGGAGGTGGAATTCAACTTACAATTCTCTTTTTAAGGTAGAAATGTGTAGGGCTAACCCTCCAAGAGGAACTCAACTCCACCTTTTTCTAGCTCTATTAGAAAGTAAAGACACGTTTTTAGAAAGTTAAATGTAGTAAACTTTGAAAACGTTAGTTTACATATTACTTTTATACGTTTGTATCGCAAAAGAGGGTGGAGTTGAGTTTCACTGTAAAGTCCCCTAGCATTAATCTTATATAAGATATAGCATACTTTGTAATGGTGGTACTGATCCGCTGTAACATCTCCGGTGGCGTTGTTCGCAATATGTCCTGCCAAAGACCCAAAATACAAAAACAAAAAATTAAAAAAACAATTAAATCAATCAAAATGGAAACAAAATAATTATTACAATATCAAATTTGATATGTTTTCTTAAAACCTGGAGTTTTGGCGAAGACGTCCCAGATGCAAGGTCCTCTGCCCTCCTTATTGGTCATTCCCTCCACTTGGTATGCCGACGTCGCCGCTCCGAACACGAAGCCTGGCTGAAAGCTCTCTCTGCTCAGACCGCCGGTGTAGAAACAGATGGTCTCCGGCGAAGAGCTCCCGCCTGTCTCCGTCTCATTTCCGGCAGTGAGGATGAGTAGAAGAGAGAGGAGAGAATAAAAGAGGTGAAGGTGTAGCTGAAGTTTCATGGAGAAGTAGAAAGAAGCGGAAACTTGGAGAACCAAGAAGACACAACAGATATAAATAGAGAGAGAAAATAGTAGGGTAGCGAATATGTTTTCGGAGTGCGTTCTTGCTGGGACGCGTACCCCATGCGCTGCCGCGTGGCGCAGATCTTATGTTTTTTTTATTTTTATTTTTTAAACGGAGGAAGCAGCAAGCCCACGTTAAGTGCCTAATTACCCAAAAAAAAAAAAAAAAGTAAATTGAGGTTTGTAATATTTATTTATTTAATATTTTTAGGGATCATTTTATTTTACTAATATATACATGATTAACCCCTGCTTTCATCTTAAGGTATAATTTTATTATATAATATATAATATTTTTATAGGATATTATTTTATCAAGTGTTCGTTGTTCAAACTTTTGTACCTTAATTACCATATAGTCAAAATAAAATATCATCAAGTTAGTGGGTGCGGCTTGTATGTAGTAGGAGATAATGTGATAACGCTGGTAGTAAATATGGTCAGCTCGAGGCCACATGTCAACCCTCCAGCTACCTTTCAACCATATTAAAAATACATGTTTAATATTATTTTTATTTTAATTTTAGTTTTTTCATGCCAATAATAATGCTGAACAATGATATTTTTTATTATTGTTATAACAATGCTTTTAAAAGGGTAGGTGGAGAGTTGAGATATGGCCCCGTACGAGTTGATCACGTTTACTACCTGCATTATAGAAATTGCGCCCCAAGTTCATAATCTAGTAGTTAATTTACACCTTTTTTACAGTTATCTTATTTATATTAAATTAACATTTATAAGTGTCATATTTTAATTTTTCTTAATTATTAATTACTTTTTTCAGTAGTTCTCAGGCCATGGATATTTCTTGGAATAGCAAATAAAGAGTTTTTAATTTAAGAATGGTAATATAATAACACATTTAAATCTTATTTTTTAACCTTTTATTTATTATTAATATATAAAAGAATAATAATAATATTAATTTCTGTTTAGATGTTTGCATGGAAGGATTAAAGCCATCACGATAATGATAAATCATATTTTTTATTTTTATTATTAAGTTTCGTTATATATTTATAATTTTTTTAGTTAATTTTGATTATTTGTCAGTAATATTTTATAAATTGATATTGTTGATAATTTTATTTTATTTTTAATTGATTAGATTGTTTTAATTTTAGTAAATTTGAATTTTATAAAAATTTGTCGATGATTTTAATTTTTTTTAATTGATTTGGTTGTTTTAATTTTAGTAAATTTTAATTGTACAATAATTAATCTAGTCACAAAAACATAAAAATCGAAATGATTAAAAAAAAACTAGAAAAAAAGTAAAAACCAAACAAAAAAAAGAAACGTTTAGAAGGCAATCCGTTAAAAAAAAAAGAAAAAAACGGAGTGGTTCTAAATTGGATGTCGCCTTCCTCACAAATAAATAAATAAATAAAATAAAATAAAATTTGTACTACGCAGCAGGATACATGCCTTAACGGATCCTGCAGGGTTTGCTAAAATGCACTCGTGTTTTTTATGAATATGGTTGTGAAGTGACTGCTGCCACCAACATTCGTTGGTAATAGAGATTAGGGGTATTGATTAACCTAACTAACCCAATTAACCATGTCGAACCAAATCTTTTGGGTTATTTTGAGTTGGGAAAAAGTTTTATAAAAAATAACTGAACCAACATAAATTAATAATTAAAAATGATAACTATTATTTTATATTTATTAATTTTACTATAGTCATTTACTATAATATAATTATTTAAAATATTATTATGAACTTAGCATTAATAAGTATTATAATAATCCCATTTCACTTAAGAATAATTTTAAAAATGAATTTTGGAATTAAAAAATTAAGTAGATCATGAATTCAATAATTTATATATTGATTAGATTAAGTCGATCAACCCAATCCAAATCAACTCGAAGTTAGTGGGTTGGGTTTTAGAGGTCTATTAGGTTGGATTGGGTTGAAATTTTTTCAACCCGACTTAATTAGGTTGGGTTGCTATTTTACCGTACCCCAAACCAACCCACCCCTAATAGAGGCCCTACTTTCTTTCCTTTGTTTTGTTAATAATAGTGGCCCCTCCTTTCGACTGTGTTTCTACGGACCCTTGGCCCCCTTTCACTTATATATAGTGACCCTCTTATATATATATATAATTAAATTAAGTATTATGTCTTTGGATCGGACTTTCGAGTTGAGCTAAATCTTGATATGTGAACTCAAATTTGATCAATAAATTTTAAAATCAGGCCGGACCAGCCCATATAATAATCAGGTCCAAATTTGGATCCGACCATATTGATCGAGCTAGGCCGGACTCATGGGCTCCAGGCAGAATTGCTACCTCTACTAATGTGTAATAGTTTGATTTATAGTTTAAAGTGTAGTCATTTTATTACGTTCAGGCTTCTTTTTTTTGTTTGTTTACTTTGTAACTCCCTAATTATTAAAACCTTAAAATTACTTTCATAAAATAAATCTCAAAATTGGGCATCTTTCTTCCTAATTAGGAGCATGTATAGAATCTAGAACCCCAGTTCACATGGAACATGAACATGATCCTCTCATCATGGCTATTATTGGCTACCATCCACACAAGAGATCAGCTTTTCCAAGCATATCTAAAACTGCTGATTGAAAAAAGCTTTAAGCTATGCTTTTCACAGAACACGGTAGAATAACATATTTGGGTACCCATAGTTCTCGTGGGATTGCCGTGGGAGCTTTGCAGAGGATGTAACCAAAAACCTCATTGACTTTGCAATTATTGAAACAGAAATATAAGACTTATTCTTGGTTCTTAAGAGTCATATATGGCCGGTGGCAATGGGAAATGGAAGTCATGGTTCTTCCTAAACCAATTGCTCATGGTATAATAGGGTACTTAACTTTATTCTTTAAGGTGGGTCTATCAGAAAATTAATGCATCAAAAGCCGGTTCTTTTGCAAAGTATTTTCGAACCAAAAGCAATTTTATAAGTATTTAACATCTGCTTTTGACATCATTGCAATAGAAAAAAATAGTTTCTTTGCTTTTTGGAGAAATTGAGTGATGCCAACTTCTTCGCCATGTACTATTTTTTTAATCACATTTTGAAAAAATGCTTTTACAAAAACCATACCAAACAGGCCCAAAATAATTAACTTTTCGGATGGGGCAGTGGGCACAATAACAAGCCAAAATGGGAAAATCAAGACATAAACTAACATAGACATGCCCCGGCTCCACCGGTCAATTTTTTAAGCTTGTCTCGATCCGACCCGAATATTCTTAGGCCCAGCTGGGCCGAGTCAGCCGACCCTAGTGGGCCTAATTGTCATACCTAATACCTAATTGGGTATGATACCACTTGTTGGGCAGACTTAAATTTTTACTAGTACCTATATTGTCTCCAACTTAATCATTTTTTGGCCCATGTGTAAAATTTTACTCCAAAAAGCTTCCATACTGATGAGGGTGAGATCCTAACTTATTTTTCATGTAATAAACTTGTGAAACTATTATTTTAGTCTACACATACCCAACGTGTATGCACTTAGTTTGTATGTTATTTTGTAGGTGTTGAAGTAAAATTGAAGTGGAGAACAAATGGGCTTCCATACTGATGAGGGTGAGATCCTAACTTATTTTTCATGTAATAAACTTGTGAAACTATTATTTTAGTCTACACATACCCAACGTGTATGCACTTAGTTTGTATGTTATTTTGTAGAAAGTAAAATTGAAGTGGAGAACAAATGGTCATAAATAGAAGAAAAAAGAAGAAAAAGTGCAAAAACAGTGATGCGTTGTGGCACTAGAAAAAAAAAAAAAATGGCAGAGAATGAGCGTCACGGCACCCATCCCGGGTATCCGAGTCGGACTTTTGTGTTTTAGTGCGATTTTGAGGTTTTATTTTTTTCTTTTTTGATGAACCATTATAAATAGAAGTTAGGAGTTTAGAAAGGGATATTCATGGAGAGACCAGGCAATTGAAGAATTAGAAGCAAAGGAAAAATGCATCGACGCGAAGAAACTAGATCCAGATTCGGTGAATTCGTGCTAGTTTAATATTTTCTCACTTTCTCCTTTGTATTTAATTTCTTTTCCCTTTTATGATGTTAAATCTATTTGATTTTGAGTTTTTGGAAATAGTTATCTAAGTAATTTTATTTTCTAGGGTTTCAATTAGAACTCATATGAATATTGAATTTCATGTATGATGCTAGATTTTAATTATTATTTTTTAAAATTATTTATTTTAATCCGTTCTTATTGCTTTTAATTAATTGATCATTAATTAAATGATTTGTTGAATTTTTATAATCTTGACAAAAAAAAATTAGATTTAAACTCGATTAAAATAACACATGATAAAAAAAGACAAAAGTTATTGAATTCATGTGAAATAAAAATTTACTCATGTAATGATAAAAAAGGACAATATTAATAAATTTTATTTTAATTTAAATTTTATAAAAATATAGATATTTAATTAATCAATGTATTTGTACTTGATCATCGAAAGGGGTTAGAAGATAAATTAAGCTTTTGGTTAACAACTCAAATTAATTAATTAATTAAAAAATAATTAGATGAATCTAAATGAAATATGAGAGAACATTGTACTCCTAAGTTCCAATAATTAATTGGTTAAGTAATTTAATTTTAATTGTTTTAGTTTTAGTCTGAGTTTTAAATTTATATATTTTTATTTTTGCTATTTGTTTAGATAAGATTAAATTGAAATAATCTTAATAATTAACAAGAAATTAGTGCAAATTTTTATAGAACGATACTTTTATTCATCATTATATTTCTGATTTACGATATTGTGCAATTTCACATGAAATCTATAAACTAAGATTAGGAAGAGAAACCTCAAGCTTAATACTCATTTCCGTAATGCAACTGTCTGATGCTTAATGCTTCTTTCTAGTAAGCAGCTTTCTGAACCAGTAGGCAGACATCTTTGGGTACCTTTTGAGGGTTCTGTAGTCAACATAGACTATACCAAATCTAGATGTGTACCCTAATTTCCATTCAAAATTGTCGAGCAATGACCAAGCAAAGTAACCAATCACATTTGCTCCACCATCAATAGCCTTTTTGAGTTGAGTCAAATAGCTTCTGTAGAAGTTGATTCTTGTAGTATCATGCAATCCCTTCGGCAGAGTGACATTACCAGGATCATCCATACCTGTAGTATGTGAATAATATGAAATTAAGAACCCTTGTATGTATACATATAAGGCTAATGTTAGTATAATCATGGGCATTCTGTTTCATACCATTTTCTGATAGAATCACTGGTGGGTTTCCATAATGCTCTTTTACATAGGTCACAGCTTTGTATAAACCCCATGGTACCATATAAAGCCAGTAGGAGTATGCCTGCAAATGTTCAACTTGTCAAATATGAAAATCAATATTTAAATTTGCTGCAGTGGAAGAAAATTTCATTTCACAATTAAATAGTAGCAAATCGTGAATGGAACTTGAAATATCGATTCACAACCATCAAGATATTAATAAGCTCCCTACAAGTTAGAGTAAACCTGAGCCTAAGCTAACCAATGATTAGAGTTTTGATTCAGAATTTGGAGAATGGTAAGAAAAAAGTTCACACACCCTCTGTCCAATTGGTACCCCCCTTTTGCGAATCTGCAAGTTTCATGAACAAAACACAGAGAAAAAGCAAGGTTTAATTAACAAAAGGAAATGTAGTTGAACGTAATACGCTCCAGTTTTCTGTTTAGATAGATGGAATGGCTTACAAGCAAATCCAGCATTCCAGTCCTGCTGGTAGCCAGTGACCTTCGGCTTGGGCAAATGTGGATCATACATGTAGTAAGCAGTATATTGATTTATACCCACATAATCAATTGAGCCTTTCACCATATTAACTTCTTCTTTGGTAAACTTAGGAAGCCTCTTACCCACAATCTGTTGCATGTTACTAGGGTACTCTCCATATACAATTGGATGAAGAAACCTGCGAAACAGAAACCGACAACAAACCCATGAAAGTTTTAATTACTTTAGCAACAACTGATCATAATGCAAGTGGATAATCCAACTGATGTTACCATCCAACATGAAAATCCCTTGCTCTTTGAGCTGCTGCTTGGTCGTTTGCTGATGGGGTGAGAGGCTCGTACCAGACAAAATCCAAAAGAATACCAATCCTTCCTTTTTGTTTTGCCTGAATTTTATAAATCATATGTGAGAAAAGTAGAAAACATTTAATGGTAAGAATTGTAGGGAAAGACCAAAAATAACATGGATAATAATAATTAAGAAAGATATTACTACTTGTAATATAACTGTCAACTTAGACCTTGACAAAGCAAAGTACAAGAAGTGGATTCACCCAGTCAACCCCTAATAGTTGGAAAAAGGCTTTGTTGAGTTAAGTTGAACATGTCAAAAAACAGGACTTGCTTTAAAAAAATTGAATTGATTTAATAGCTCTTACCTGGTACTTTTCACGGTATCTTTGAACTGCAGATGCATGGGATAGAATTAGATTATGGGCTACGATATAAGGCTCAGTTGCAGAGTTCCCAGCTGTACAATTTCCAAATGGTTTGGAACACCGTGCAGGAGCAAAGAAACCATTGTCATACCCAAGAGCAGCAACAACCCTTGGTTCATTGAATGTCATCCAATTTTTAACTCTATCACCAAATGTCTTGAAACAAAAGTCCGCATAATCGGCAAAATCCTTCCTGTATTTTGTATGTCAATCAAAATTACACTCAACCATAGGAACTCAACCTTCAAGTGAAAAACAAATTGAAACGTTTTTCATGAAATAACACCAATAAACTAATGAGAACCACATATAACTTAACATTACCACCTTAACCAATTGATTAAGCAAGAACTCAATTTTCATTATATGCGCATATCATTTGAGATAAAACTTCCAATATAAATTGTAGACAAAGAAGTGAATATATGAAGGTGTTTGGCACTTACGCAACTTGACGGTTCAACAATCCTCCATATCGCTTCTCTAACGCTTCAGGAAGATCATAGTGATAGAGATTTGCATATGGAGTAATTCCTAGAGGTCCCAAAGCATAAAAGCATATTTCAAAATTGGCTGTTGTTTAAGTCAAATTACATACAAAAGAAAGAAGAATAGATATCATAGATTCATAGATATAACCAGCATATTACATTGTTGTAATTAGGCATAAAGGAAAAAACCTTCTTCCTCAATGATTTGGGATTTCTTCAATTTTTAATAAACAAATTACGAGCTAAATTTCTGTAAAAAAATTCGATGTTTCCAATTAATTTTACATTGTAAATGAAGCTCAACCTCTTGTAAATGGATAAAGCATTATTGACGGTATAAATCTTACTCTAAATCATTCTATTTTATAAATTATGATGCTTGTAATTATTGAGCTTGTATAACATTTCTTGAAAGATGTAGATATCCCTAACATTTATGAAAAAATTCTCTTAACATTTAGGGAAAAGACAATTTTCAATCTATACAACCAAGTGAGCCACAATGACATATGATATTACCAATCTCGTTTCCACCACTTCTAGACTAAAACATGGTTTAAAACAAAAGAAGTACCATGGGGAAAACTTATATGTCAACATTTAGTCACTGACATTAATTTCTCAATATAAAACATTTAGGAAAGCAGTTCGATTTATATGTTTACCACTCATCTCTATCATGGAAAACATCTATAATTAACCTACATGGGCTGAAGGTTCTACAAACCAACAGGTGGTAGCTCAGTTGGTTGAGCAACTGAGTATAAGTGAGATTGAGGTTCAGATTTCGAGTTCGAGCCTGGACGTGCCCTATTTATCCACCTTATTGGAAGGGCCAACCCAAACGTCTCTGCCATGCTTGAGTCCGAAAAGATTAATCTTGTCCAAAAAGGAGGAGGACATATCCCAGGTGCCAGAAAACTGGTATAAAAAAAAAAAGGTTCTACAACAATTTCACTAATAAAACATTGGACAAGTCTATTCCAGAGTCATAATCCACCAACAATACAAATTTAACTCAACATTGCTACACAGAACCTAGATTAAGAAAACGGGTACCTCTCTCAAGCAAGTAGTCAATCAACCTGTTGTAGTAAGCAACTCCCTTCCAATTTACTTTCCCCGTGCCATCTACATTTAAAGAGACATTTGTTTTTTTGAGAGATACATTGAGTTTCTTAAATAAGAACAAGAAAAAGAGTCATTTATTAACATTTTCTTAAAATCCAAATATGGAAGTAAATTGAGCATTGAATCAGAAATTTTTTTTTTTTCTTACATGGAAAAATCCTTGACCATGAGATTGAAAACCGGTATGCATCGAAGTTCAACTTTGCCATGAGGTCCACATCTTGCTGCAAGTAAAAATTAATTTCAGTTCATCACTTTTAAGTGGAAGAGCATAAATATTGAATTGGGGAAAAAAATCATATAAAAACGCGAGGTTAGTAATAATATTGGCTTTGAATTAAGATTGTTACTTTTGCCCTCTCAAGTTGAGACACAATACTCTTTCAGTTTCCTTCTTTCGATAAGGGCAAAAATGTCCATCATCGCTTAAAAGTCTCGCCACACGAGTTTTTTTTAACATTTCTCTTTTCTTAATACGATTTAAAAAATTATTTTCAAATGCAGTTAACTGGAAGCGTTTTCTTTGATTTCAGCTTTTTAGAAGACAGAAAACTGTATCAGATTTATAGAAAGTGATTCGAAAACTGAAACACATTGTAAAAAGTGAAAATTCATAAAATGAGTTTTTATCATAGAAAAGTGTTTTTGGATTCAACAAACCAAATGTATTTACAGCATTTTCAAACTTTTGAATTCAAAAAACTGTATTTGAATCACAAACCAAAAACACAGTCACCATGAGTTTTAAACCACCGACACAACGTCACGCAGTTGACCGTAACAACGAGTCAACTCGAACGAGCTGAGATCCGAGTCACGATATACCGAGTTAACAAAAACAAAGAAGAAGAAGAAGAAGAAGAAGAAGAGATCTTGATCTTACTTTGTAGCGATGGTATTGATCCACGGTAACATCTGCAGTAGCATTATTCGCAATAGTTCCTGCGATTCAACACAAAAAGAAGAAGAAGAAGATCATCGATTCTTAGACCGAAATGGAAAAAAAGCAAGAAAGGAGAGGGTAAAATTGACTTTTTATTCTCTTTTGTGAAATTTAAATCCGGATACAATTTTCTTTTCCGAATCCAAAAATTCTAAGTAAAAAACACATTTGGTAGAGTAAATCGGAAGAAATCTGGCGCTGTTTTTAAGAGCCAAACGATGAAATAACGTTTTCTAAATCTTTTGTTAATTTTCAGATTCAAAATGTGAGATTTATAAACCTGGAGTTTTGATGAAGACGTCCCAGATGCTAGGTCCTCTACCGTCCTTATTGGCCATTCCTTCGACTTGATACGCCGATGTCGCCGTTCCAAACACAAAACCCTTCGGAAACCTCTCTCTGCTCATACCGCCGGTGTCGAATGACACGCTCTTTGGCCGTGAATAACTCACATTGTGAGCTGATACTTCCAGAAGAAGATGAACAAGAAGAAGAAAAAGCAGCAATGGCGTCTTCATGGCGAAGAAGATGAAGAGTGAGTGAGCTATCGATCGAATTTGTAGTAGAATGAAAGCTGGAGAGTGTAGTGGATTTGTAGTTGTGAACTGACGAAATTGCCCCGTGCTTGATTTTTCTTAATAAGACCGTTTGTGTCCGAATGCCACTGGAAGTTGTCAAATAAAAAAAAGTAATAAGATTTTGAGAGTAATATTTTATTTTATTTTTTATCAATTTTTTATCAATAAGAATAATTTTTTTAAATTTAAAAATTTATAAGAGTAAAAGTACATTTTTGTTGAACTCGTAATAAGTTCTTCGGGTCACAGTTAATTTTTTGAACGATCAAAACAACTCACATTGGTTTGAAAGCAATATTATATAAATAAAATATATATTATATTATTTAAAACTTGGTGCCATAAAAAAAAATATTCATGACTCATGAGTCAAATAATACTTCCAAATTGGATAAAAGGACCAAGTATTGGGATCATCAATTAATTTATTAAATTCCTTTAAAATACGTCTGTGTCTATTGTCTCTATCGTTTTGATTCTCAGCTACCTCATCTAGGAAATTCTGAAAATTTAGTATAATATTATGACCAAAACAAAAAAAAAAGTCTCTCTCTTCTCTATTACTATGCTTTACTGCGTCGACTATGAGTTCATTTTATTTTCTTAATTATTTATATTTTAAATTAACTTTTTCATTTTTTTTTACTTACAAAAAGTACAAGTAATACTTTTTACTGTTGTTTTCAAATGCTTAGATCCTCATAAATTTCTAAATTGTCTCACTTATGTGCTATGGACTCACCCTTTTCTTAAAGCATTCTGCATTCACATCATAGCTTATTATCTTTCTTGATCATTCATATTGACCTTACTTTATCTTCTAAAGTAAAATGTATTATTACTTCGCCCGAAAGTTGAATCTATTTTTTTACCCTAAGGTCTATCATTCATATCCTTGGCTTAATAATTTGATACATTGTACTCAACTCCTAATGTCGTGTAAATATTGACGGTGTATATTCAAATTTTCTCATTCGATGTCTGGAGTTCGATTTCGTTTTTTTTTCTTTAATAAAATTTATTTTATTTCAAATGAAATTGTTAATTAAAAATAAACACGTTTATCTATATACTATAATCCTTTGGAATCACAAGTTTGAGGGTGGTAGTTAATTAAAAGGTTGGGGGAATCCTCCCATGTTGGCAAGGGTTCGCTGAAGCTCTTTTCGATTGAAAAGCTGCTGGAACGCTATCTCCTTGGCCTGGACGAACTGGGTGATGCCGATTAAATAAATGCAGTTCTTCAACAAGGGCACATGGTTGACAGGATGCTAAACAGATCTTGAGGTCAGCCAAAAACTTTGGCAGCATCAATCAACTTGATTAAATTAGTTTTCAATCACATCTGGTAGCTGAGGGAGTGCACGTGTTTTCAAGGAACCATATAAGCATATCATTTTGTTTTTTTTTTTTTGCTCATTCTGTACTTTTTTTTTAATGATTTAAGAAAAAGTAAAAAGTTACCAATTTAGAAAAGGGTATAAGAAGTAACAGATAAATTACGAAGGCTAATTTTAGAGAGTGACTCGTTGCACCGCCTTTTATCCTTTTTAAATATTTTTTATTATTATCTTTAAAATAATTGTTTTTAAATTTATTTTTTGGGGTATAATTTTTTTAAAATTGACCATCAAATCCTAAATCTTCACACGTCATGTCCTAAACCTTCAAATTGACCTTTAATTTAACTCTTTAGTTGGTGTTATTTTGTTGGTTTCGTATATGAATTATAAACAATTTATTTGTTACATATTATTACTGAATATGATATTCTTGTAATTTGTTGCATATAGAATTTAAGACATTAAAATATATATATTATACAATATATTAAAATTAATAACTTTGAGGATAAGTAAAAATTTATCTTATTAAAATAATTTTTTTAGAAAAATTTTTCTTATTAAAATAGTATAAAATTTAATAATAAAAATTTGAAAGAAATTCAGGTCACTTTTGAATCGGAGGAGTCGAGCAGCAAGTTTTTTTTTTGGACTGAAGTTGTTTAATCTGTGAGAAGTAATTTCATCGTATGTGAGACTATACCAAGCAGTCGCGGTATGTAATGAACAAAAAGAGAAAAAAAAAATGTAAAATTAATAATAAATAAATAATTATTTATTATTGTGTAAATAAAAAAATATTTGGTGTGAAAAACGGCTCCCCCTAATTTTGTCATAGAAATTGGATTGACGTGCGGAAAATGGGGAACAGCAAGAAAAATGGTACAAAAGACAAAGTTATCTGAAAAATATCACTTTAAATTCAAACATTAGCTGAAAATAAAATATAATAATAATAAAGATAACAATAATTAAAAGAATAAAAAAAGGGTGTACAACATGGGGGGCGGTAGGCCTATCTGCCTCATCCATCTAACATGTGAACGCTATATTCTATAAAGAGAGACTTAGCATTTAATGGAGATTTTATTCTTGGGTTTCTAAAATTACCCATACTCCAAAATAGAAATGCTGAAGATATTATTTTAGAATCTGCCCTGACATTTCTTATAAATGCATTTGCTACTTTTAGTTACTCTACTTAGCACAGATGCTCACCAGTAAAATTTCTGAAAAATAGGGACCAGCAAGCTGGTCCACTGGTCCACATCCATGTCGTCTTTGAACTAAAAAGGTGTGGCCTAGACCAGAGTGGTCACATGTACTGGACTCAATATAGTGGTCATAGAATTATAGACAGTTTTTTCTCCAGAAAGGACAAGGAAGAATTATTGAGATTGGTGAAAAAGAAAGTCATCTGCATCCTGCATTATTTGGCTTTGGTGAAAGAGAAAGTCATCTAAGGTCGGCTTTATTTGGCTCTTATAGTCAATATTTATCTATTTTTAGCTTCTGTAATGCTCAGGCATGTGAACAATATAAATATGACACCATGACAGCCTCGGGAAATAAATTTTTGGACTAATATTTGCCCTTTATCAGAGGGGTGTCAGTGGACAAGAACCGAACCGAATCAAATCCGTCTGATCGGCTCGATTCGGCTTTTTTACTTTACTAGGTTTGATTTTAGTTTTGAAAATCGATCTGTTCAATTTGATTGACAGATTAAGGTCTTAAAAACCAACCTTAAACTAAACCTATCACGAGGTAAAATTATAAAATTACATTAACCTTATTCTCATTTCTTCTATTCTTTGATGTTATTATTATACACAGTATATTAAATATTTTTACGTGAATATTAATGTAATAAAATATGTTGATAAAATAATTTTTTTTTATAATATTACGTGATTATGTTATATTATTTGTAATATGTTTCTTTTAATTTTTAAAAAACATATTTTATAGGTTAAAAACATAAATCGATTAATCCAAATAGAACTAAACCGAATTGGTTCGATTTGGTTTAGGGGTACAATCGGATCGGTTTCAATTTACAAAAAGTCAAATCGATGCCCATCGATTTGGTTTACAATTTGTAGTTTAAACCGATCCAAACCAAACCAATACACTCCACTTTGTAACAACTTGTTTTTTAGATGAGAATGGGCCCAAATGCTCAAGTTTGAGCATATTCAATGGGCTTTTGACTTGATTGCCCTTAAAAAATAAAAAAAATTCACAAATGTCATTCAAACCTAAATAATGACTGCTTTGCCCTAATTTTACTAGTTAACGCCCAGTCAGCCGACACACAGACGCCACGTGGGCGGTGGAGCTAGAGTAGTTGGAAAAGCTTCTTTTCAAAAGACGCCTTTTATGTAATTTTTTGTGTATAAAAGGCGTTTTTAAAAACCAATCGGTTCAGTTCGATTTGTAAATTAACGTCTTAAAAACCGACCTTAAATTGAACCGAACCGACTATGAGGTAAAATTATAAAATTACATTAACCTTATTCTCATTTCTTCTATTTTTTGATATTGTTATTATGCTGTGTATGTTAAATATTTTTATGTGGGTATTGATACAATAAAATATGTTGATGAAATAGTTTTTTTTTTTTTTTTGTAATATTACATGATTACGTTATATTATTTGCAATATGTTTCTTTTATTTTTTTAAAAATATATTTTATAGGTTAAAAATGTAAACTGATCAATTCAAATAGAACTAAATCAAATTGGTTCAGTTCGATTTAGGAGGTACAATCAATTTACAAAAAAATTAAACCGATGCCCATTGCTTTAGTTTATGATTTGAGGCCTAAATCGGTTCAAACCAAACCAGTGAGACCATACTTTGTAACAACTTGTTTTTCGGATGAGAATGGGCCCAAGTGCTCACGTTTGAGCATATTCAATTGTAGATGCTAAATTATATATGAAAAAAGCTAAATCAACACCACTCAATGTATATATCTATGTACACAGTACTTATTTATTTATTTATTTATTTATTTTGACATATATGCCACATTTGATATAACCCTCGGATGGTGTCAGGCATGCTTATTGGGTAAATAAAGCATTTCACACTACTGACAAGAGCAGCAATGGTGAAGAAATTGAGGAAGGTGGAAGCAAGCTAGAGAACAACGAGAGGGAAAAAAATGCATCCTCAGTTTTTCTCTGTCTAAGCACCTTGGTGTTAGGGTAATGGTCAAGAACCTAGAAAGTGGGAGTATGTTCGAATCCACTCCAAGTTAGTCACTCCCAATAGGGTTTTGGTGTGTATGACGATAGATAGTGAAATTTGTACTTACCTCTCTTGAATCATTTAAATAAATATATATATATATATATATATATATAATTTAAAAAAAGGAAAATTTTCTCCATCTCTAAAGTTGTGTTTGATAGGGAGAAAATTTATTATTTTCTTAAGAAAATGAGAAATTTGTGCATTTTATTGCTGAATCTCGAGATATTTTATTGACCCCCTCATTTTCTCATTGAAATTTTCTTACCTATGAAGGTGGAAAATTTTAATTTTCTCGTGCGAAAACTTTTAATATCATTAACTATGCCCAATATTGTATATTTGAGGTGAATGGCGGACTAAACTTGGGGGTAGGTTTTCTTACTCATATTCAAGGGTTAATTGGTAAGTAAGTCAAAATTATGAGATCAACGAACCTTGCAACTCTTTGAATGATTTGAATGAAACACAATCATCATATTTTTTTATGGTGCCTATAGGAGAGCAAAGGAAATGTGGTTTGATGTTTTAATTCTTGCTAATTGGTGGTCAGTGGCTTTTAAGATTAATGGGGACTTTTCAATTAATATTTGGATTAGGAATTAGGCACTGGAGGGCTTTTAAGACGTTTTGTTGTGGCTCTTGTGTTTTTGTGTTATGTTTTTGCTTTTGTTCGAGTACTGCTGGTGCTCCACCTTGTTGTGTACTTGTTTGTCTTGATTATTGTTAATACATTTGTTTGCTTACTCTCAAAAAAAAAAAAAAAAACTATGCCTAATATTGTCTTTAAAGAAAACTTTTTATTTTCCTTTCTTTTTTGTATCGAAGGGGTAATGCCAAAATATTTCTCATATAATCCAACTATAAGAAAATTCTCTTAGAAAAATTTGCTTAAGAAAGCTATATTTTCTCAAGAAATTTTCTTAGCTATCAAATACAACCTGAGTCTAAATAGTAAGATCTAAAACACCAGAGATTGGGGGCCATCAATATTGTTCCATGGTTGGCAATTATGGAGAAGATAATGAAACTAACCGCTGCATTGATGGCGAGTCACGATGAAGGCAAAGGATAGGAACAATGAGAAGAAAAAAAATTGTGTAGAAGGAAAATCATATAAGCTCATGAAAAAGATGGAATTAGGCCTTATTTTGACATGTCAGACCAGCTTGGGTGTTGTTTGCCATCGGTTGTCAAAAGAGGAAAAACAAACACATTCACAAATATAAAAACTGAATGATTTTTATTATGAACGCACCTTTTAGAATGCAAACGAAAAAGCAAGCTTTCAGCACCTGGTATCAACCCACAATATAGCAGTGCCTACAGAAAAAAACAAGTAGAAGCAGCAAAATCAAGTCTAGCAAATAACACGACACGGACAGGAGAAGAAAAGATAGGTCTTCCAAACCCAAGACCATTGGCTCTTCCATAACTTAAACTGGGGAAAAAGAGAAGAAAATTTGTCCTTTGGATGGTACAACTTAAATATCACTACCACAACAACACACCAGCTATGCAGAGTCTCAAAATAACCGACTCAACATGCTCTTTGTATTCCTTTTCAAACTGACCAGACAAAGAAAGCCAACATGGCCTTTTTGATTTGATATGGCTATAGGGCAATGGGACTAGGAAAAGCATATGCATTTATCCAGTAGCAAGCATTAACATCCTTAACCATCAAACCCTGCAGACAAAGAAAGATTTAGACATTAAGTGTATGTAACAGGAGAGAACTGTATCTCAACATCCATAACTGTCTAAACAAAATGTACTTACAAAACTTATTGACAGGAAATCAGCTTCTAAGAAGTTATTCCAACGAATGTCACTGTGGAGTTAATTTCCAGACACGAACACATGCATCTTCACCTGAACTCACTACGCTGTGTTCATCAGTGAAAGCCAATCCGTAGACTCCTCCTAGATGAGCTCCCTTTACAGTTGTACGGCTTGATGCTGGCTTATCAAGTTCGTATATGATGACACATGTATCAAGGGATCCAGTAGCAACCTTGCTGTTATCAGGGGACCATGCCAGACAGTTTATGCGAGCAGTGTGATACAACATGTTCTTGAGCTTCACCTGCAAGATGTAGGTTTATAAGATTGAGCATTGCTCAAGGGACATAAAGACAAGTTGGTTCATTCCAAACATATACTCATCAAAGATGTCAGTTGTTCTGCAGTTAAACAAAACTTTAAAGGAAATCAAGTCTCTTGAAGGACTGGTAATAATTACTAGAATGTCTACAAACCAAGGACCATGTCCTCAAAATTTGATGGCAACTTCATATAAATGAGAATGTGTACATCCTTGTGATGGAAACAGAACCTAAAAGAAAACTCTTTTGATCTCACTAAAACCAACCAGGTGGATCCAGCAAAATGGTCATGAGTTAAAGCCCTGAAAAGTGTATAATTCCAGATGCTGCCATGCCAGCCATTCCCATGGGTGAATTGGTGATCTTTATTTGTTTCAATAATGGATGCTATGCTGTATGACTCCCATGTTTTTCGTATGTAAATTTATAGCCTAAAAAACAATCAAAGTCAACCAATAAAAGCTTTGAAAGCATGCCCTGCCATTTACTAATGCAATTTCAAGGACATAGATAGCAAAACAGAAAATAATTGAATTCATAACAACCAAACAAAACAAGAAGCAACAAAAAAAGAAGCCAAAATAACAAATGAATAAATGGACATACGCCCGACCAGGAGATCTACCAAGGCTGACATGAAGATAACCTCTTAAACAACTGATCAAGTGATCTCTCAAAAACTTATAACTAGTATCTAGGGCTGTAAGCCCAGCCTGACAACCCGAGAAACCCGATCGACCCAATTCGAACCAAAATCCACCCGACCCGCGTGACTTAACAATAATAATATTAAATATACATATGTTGGCCCAGATGTGTCCAAGAGGGGGGGGGGGGGGGGGTGAATTAGACACTTAGCATATTTTAACCTTTCTTTAAAATCAATTAAATAAATGAAAGCAGATTAAAATAAAGTAAAGCACATAAGTAAGATGATGGTAAAGGAGACAGTGCACGCAAGATTTATAGTGGTCCGGCCTCGCCTATATCCACTACCTAACCTCCTCAGTTAGGATTTGTTCAAACTCCACTATGGATCTTCTTACGGGTGAAGACCAAACCGTTACACCTTTTCAATTTATGGGCTTGAGACAAACCGTTTCTCAACTTCCGGGTGTGAGAACAACCGTTACACTTTCTCAAGTTACGGGTATGAGAAGAACCGTTACACTTTCTCCACTTATGGATGTGAGAAGAACCGTTACAACTTCGAGCAACACTTGCTCTAACTCAGTGACTGTCCTGTCACTAGAATAAAATTACAAGATATGATATGATTCCCTTTACTCAGAATCACAGGAATACTTACAAAGCTTTATGGTTGAACCTTCAGTTATCACTGATTCAGCAATGTATGAAAGATGATGTGCAGCTGAAAAATAGGTTCAAAAGCTTTCTTCTTCTTCATTGGATTTTGAAAATGATTTGAATGAAGATCGGACAATCCATAAGGTTTAAAGTATTCAAAACAAGTTTGACAACTTTGAACACAGTGAGTAGAAAACTAACTTCCAAAAGTTCTTAGCCCAGACGAAAACTATTTTTGCAATTTCAAATCAACTTCGCAGTTTTCGTATTCTCAAAATCGTTATCTATATCTGCACCAAGGCAACATATATATAGAGATAACAATGGCGCAATGGACTTGAAAAAGTTTCAAGTGTGATTTTGTCGCACAAAGTTATTTAAAAAATAGCGGACACATTCTTTCTCAAAAAGGATATGATCTAGTCCGTGCAGCAACACCTAAATCTCCAGACTAATCATGAGAAAAGAATGTCCTGAAAGCATTTTAGAACATTCTGAAAAAGTTTCAAAAAGTTCAGAAAAGTTTTGTATAGCTCTGAAAAAGTAGTCTGAAAAAGTGTGCGTGTCAAAATTGCAAAATATCAATTTTGCCGTTTTGTTCCTTTGAGGGCGCTTATGAATCATAAGCATCCTACTGAACAGTAAAATGAGGGCGCTACTTAATCGTAAGTGTCCTAACTTACTTTGCGATAAAAATGACTGAAAACATGAGGGCGCTAATCTGCAGTTAGCGTCCTGCTTTGTTTTAAAATGTTTAAATACACGAGGGCGCAACTTACAAGTAAGCGTCCTAACTTTTGAAACATGAAACGTAAGGGCACTATAAATACGTAAGCGTCCTAACATTTTAAAACATTTTCAAAAACAATACTAAGTACGCTGAAGGACAATCAACGTCCTGAAAGTTATTAAGTTGGTTCTTAAGATGAGGGCGCTCCTATCCAGGTAGCGTCCTGATAGTTTTGCAACCTATAACCATCAGCGTTCTTAAAGATAAAATCATTGAAAGCTTGGAGAACTTTCAGCGAGCTGATACTAAGTCAGCATCCTGACAACTTCACAGGTTGACTTAAGTGAGGCTGCTACTAACAAGTAAGCGTCCTAATGAATAAGTGCATTTCAACCTTGAATGAAGTCAGCGTCCTGACTTATCAAGTCTAGAAGGGCGTTGCTAAGACATTAGCGTCCTGAAAGAACTCTTAAAATACAGTCTTGATTTTTCGTTTAAAACTCGATTAAACACGATAAAATCACGGTATTTTCAGATTAAATCAACCATAGCATGCTTAATGCAAATGACCGAAAATCAACTCAACTAAATCATGCAATTATGCCTATTGCTGAATCATATGATAGTGAAAGATTCTACATCCTAAACACAATCTAATTATTTAGCTAAATACATCTTCTTCAAGTGATCATGATCTTCAAGTGGATCTTGGTAGCACGTTCACCATGCATCATTCTTCGAAGCCTTCATGTAATATTAGATGTGCCATGCATGCAACATTATTAAAAGCAAAATGTGGTTTGTAATCATCAAAGTATCATTCATGTAAGAGTCATATTCTTGTGAGGGACATGAGGATAATTGGTTCAACAACATATACATATATTTGTACAGGCTTATACATGTTTATCAATACGCATATCTATGTATATATATATTAAATACATAGATAACTAAAATTATATAAAAAACATTTTAACTTTCTGGGTTTCTTCTAGAGAAGAAAGCTCCATGTTTTGGAGCTTGAATAAGTTCGAGAGTTGGGGGAAGGGTGGTGACAATTTATAGGAGAGAGGCTCCCCCAGTCCCCCGTCCCCCCTCCCCCCTCAAAGTCCCAATGTGGGACTAAAGAAAGTGGGAGGGGGAGCCCCTCTCTTATAAATAGTCCCCCTCCCCCTCATTCACTTATCATTCAAACCATTCTAAGTCTTTGGACTTGGATGGCTTGGGGCCTCTTCACATAAGAGGCCCCTAAAGTTGGAAAACACTTGTTTTCTACCACTTAAAAGTGTTTATTATCTTGTATGTAATTCTTTTAGTTCATTTATCACATGAATATGTGATGGATGATAATTAGTAAGATTAAATTTTTATAGCTTCTCTGGGTTTGATAGGTGATAATAATCACCCAACTGATCCAACCAACCCGATTGATAAGCAGGTTGGTCAGGTATGATAAGGTAATTCCTAAGGTCGGGTCGGTTTCGAGTGCTAAAAATTAGCACCCGACATGGCTTGTTTTAAGGTCAAAACCGACCCGGTCCGACCTGTTTACACCCCTACTAGTATCACTGAAAAATTCATGCACTCTCTTCTTCTGCCATGAGTCACTGTATCAACCTGTACTGGTCCTTTCCTGCAAGGCACCTAGTGTAGATAAAGAAATATGTTCCAGAAAAATGAATGTCAAAACTCTCCGTTTTCATGGCAGGATCTTGTATATTCTAGGGGACTGAAAGTCAGACCATTTCTCAAATCAACCGAAGTCTGTACCAAGTCAGAAATCTTCAGTTTGACAACATACATCCATCAAGTCAAGTTTGAACCTATTGCCAAACAAGCATGTCATTTATTTTCTTTCCTTCATGCACCCTTTTCCTACCTCTCTCCTGTCATTTTTTAGTATCTACTTTCAAAGCCAACAGCCTGCACTCAATCAATATGGAACCTGGTTTTAAATTCTCTCAAATGTATTTGTTTAAGATGGACTTTCCTGATATACATACTTTAGATAGACCTAGAAATTTATGTAAACATAGAGAAAATACACCATAAAGTAGTATAACATGTCCTTCTCAAAGAGCTGAACCACAGGGTTAACAAACGAAAATGTGAAAGCAGATAGGAAACGAACATGATAGCTACTGAGACTTGCTAATTACTTCACTCTACTTAACACCAAGCTCTCAAATGTAAGGCCGCGTCAAAGAACGCTGTTCCAATGAAGCAACAGTCGAATCAATGATCAAAAACCTCCAGAAGGAAGTCCTATTCCCTGCTCCCTCCTATTTTTTGGCTTCTCTAGAAGGATTTCCCATATGCTAGAAGAAAGATTTTGCAGAGATGAATAGGGGGGAAACCTTAAGTAGACCAGCCTATGAAGAATTAATTGTGTTTTGATGCATTTTACCCCAAGTTTGTTTTAAAGTTTTGTTAGAGCAGGCGGAAGAAAGACAGAACTGCGAAAACATAAAAGCAAACTGAGAGAAGAATATTAAAGAAAACCTTGAATAAAAGAAGGATGAGAGAAACCTATAAAATTAAGATTACTGATTCCAAGTTGGATGTCTTTTATGGGGTAAGGCGCACATGCAAGTTTCTGATCCATACAAATGGACTGGATGAAATTCGGGAGGGAATGGCCAAGAAAATTAATTTAGACAAATGGATAGCAAGCAAAAGTAGTTAAAGGCACAAGGCATTACTTAAGCCAAGGGCACGCTTGAGGTGCAAGGCACAAGGCTGAAAAATAAGGTGCATGGCTGAGTGAAGCAAGGGGAATAAGATAATAATAAAAAACATAAATTAATAATAAGAATAAATAATAACAATAATAATAATAATAATAATAATAATAATAATAATAATAATAATAATAATAATAATAAATGTATATTTGATTGATTATGCACGCATTTTGAAATTTGAACTAAATATCAAAATAAATTAATTTTCAAACAAAGAGAGCAATGGTCACTCATCTTAAAAAAAAAAATAGAGAAAGATGATCGTGACTCATTAACATAATACATACAAGTATATCATTATTTTATAATAATTTATATTATAACAAAATAACATGGTGTAATTATAATCCAATGCTTAAAAGTTTCAACATTTAATTTAAAAATTATAAAAAATTACATGATTTGTTTAAATTTCAAGAGGCATTGTAGTAAGGTGCTCCCAATAGAAGTCTTGGGTGCAAGTGCATACCCAGGTCACATGCCTGAATTAGAGTAGCGCCTACGTGTGCATCAAGGCATCCAAGCTGCACCTTGATAACATTGTTGCTGTGTTGAAAATGATCACATTTTCATGATTTCCCATGCACTATTGTCCAAAACAAGCAAGAAAGTAATAAGGTGGAAGCTTTCTATGGAGGGAGGAGGAGAACAACAGACCTTGGAAGCTTGGGTTTTCCAAAAATAATTAGAAAATGAGTCACTGACCTTCCTAGGCGAAGAAGCCTGAGTTTACCTAGTTCTGCACACAGACAATATAGAATTGCAGTTAAGGACACAAAATGGATTAGCACCTATTGCTTTCTTTTACCAAGCTTTACTTCCATCTTCCTCATCAACCACTTAGGTTTTCTATCTGTATCCCGCCCGACCTTCCTGTTTCCATTGTTTAGGTATTGGGGATCGAGTTTCCTTCTCAAGTTACTTATTCAATTTGGTGTGCTCTCATAGACTCCATAGATCAGTTGAACCACTTAAGCATTCTGTACAAAAATGGATTGAAAATAGACATACCACCATCATAAGTTTCCTATCTAGTGTCACTACCTGCAATGAATGTGTTAAAATGTATTAGATTTGCTATAGATTGACAGTAAATGTCATAATATGTTGGGACCCCCAAAGCTTTCTTATAGATATTCTGTCTTCTTAAAACAGAGGCATCTTTGAGAGAAAAAAAAGAACAGGAAAGGTGATGAATGTGAATAATCTGTTACTATTATGGGCCAAGTAGTTAAAGGAACAAAGCAGCTGTTTTTTCCAAGTTCTCTAGTGAGCTCTGTAGTCGCAACGGGGTTGGCTCTGGTGGTTGGGGCAAGCGCCCCCAAACCTGAGGTTGTGAGTTCGAAACCGAACTCAAGAGACAAGGCCCCCCAACATGTTGGCCAATGGTGTCCAAGGGGTTTGTGGCCATGTCCCGGAGGGATTAGTAGGATGAAAACTCCTAATACCCGCCCATCTCAAAAAAAAGGAAAAAAAAAAAAAGCCCCCGGTATCTAGATAGGATAATTCCTAATAGATGATCAAGATCTCCTAATTGTAGCTCATGCATGAGCTTTTTCTCTTCTTCTAATTTGGATTTTTGGTTGCAGACCATCTAGACTTCTAATCTACATGCTTCTCTCTTTTACTCTCTCTCTCTCAGCAGCATTCTTTCTTTGATTGAATAGGTAATACATGTAGTCAAGTCTTCTCAAGATAATATCTCAAAACATATAACATAAACTGCATTGATGTGCTAGTGCAAACTTATGTGTTTTAAGGATATACACACTATGATGTCAGAACTGACACAAGCATTCACATATATGCTCAGTAGTGTAGAAGCAAGTAGTTTTAAGTTATCACTACTACAAGAGCTTTAAAATGCCTAAAAGATCAAGAATGATTAGAATACCTCATGAGTGTTACGATCCCAGACAACAGCTTCCCTGTTGACATCTGCCGACACAAACATAGAAGCATCTGGGGAGTAACGTATAACATTAATAGCTCCCCGATGCTTCTCAAGGACAGCCTCTTCTTTAAGTGTATCACCTGAGATGGAGTATATGTGCAATTTACCATCTTGCCCACCCACAATTGCCTCACTTCCATCAGGTGCAATTGCAGATGCTGTCACGGCAAAGCCAAGGTTGATGGTTGACACAACCTTTTGTCCATGAAGCATGACAACTCCTGAATCAGTTGAAACTAAAGCAAGTTCAGGAGAAACAACAGCAAGGCTCAAATCTTTTGGTTGACTGCCAACATCAATGGGCTCTGCATCTCCACATTGATCCTCATGAAGGGGTACTCTCCTCACCTGGGTTTTTAAGACAAACAATAAAGAATGATTAGAAGTAGAATGAGAATAAATGCAAGTGAAATATCCCAAGCATAGGCATATGTGTGTAAATTCATGTTGCAACCACTTAAAAAGCTCATAATCAGTAGCAACCATCTACTTTGCTAATGTAATCAGTGAATCAAAAAGTTTATTGCAATAATAAGTTAGCCCTACAACTCATGTTGTAGGGCTAACAATTTCCACGTTTATCAAGACTGCAACATCAGTTGCATAGGAGGCATCAAAACAAGTGACCTTCGTGATTTACAATTATAGCGATCTAGCAGAAAATCTAGATAAAATTTATATTGAAAGAACACCTCAACAATCCATACCTCCTTGGACCAGGCCAATACGCTAAAGTTGAAAATCCCCAACCATATACAAATTTTCCAGATTTGGACTATACTACAAGGACAATGTTCATGTAAATAAGAGTTTTTAAGCCTGCAATGACAACAGCCACAAATCCTTATGCCAAATACTTAAGTCGAGCTACATGAATCTGTTGCGACATTCCTAACATATGATTTTAATCATATGTAGCAGCCATGTTTTTCATCATTAGCTTCTATCCAAGTCAATTTTGGCATTCCAAGCACAATTTTATGGATATTCAATTTGCACCATCGCCCTTTGTTACCTTCATGCCCTCACTGGTGTTTTATGCTGTACACGGTTCAACCATTTCAGCATACTTTTCTTCATCATATCACTAAATGGAGTGACATCTCAGCCCACTTGTTCAAAATTCTAATTCATTTTTAATTTCTATCTTGCCATGCATCCATCCATCTCAAACTCCTCACTTCATCCACTCAACCCAAATTGCATTGGTATTTGGTAACCTCTTTTTGACATCACCCTAACTTATAAATTATTAAATTAAGTATATGAGAATAATTATTACAGGGTATCTCTTCATTATAAATCTTAACTATACGCATCATTGTTACTCCTATATCTACATCTATAACCTTGTGATTTATGATTTCTTGTTCATAGCTTTAAGTTTATCCGTCTGTTCCTCTTCCTAAAGACTTAACAAGACAGAGTATTTCTAAACCCATTATTTTGATTGGAAGTCCTTTTGACACTACAAAATTCTCACATGGATATTGGTATGATCTCCTATAACAAGAGGCTTCGTTGGTGTTTGAATGTGATTGTACTTGCATGAGTGCATAGAAGAGAGGAGGTTGGTGTGCAATGTTGATATGGAACAGGCATAGATACATGAGTTGGTGTTATCCGGTATGCGTGTTGGAAAGGATGGGCATTTGAGAGAAATGGATAGCTTCAATTAGGAAATGCATTCCTTATAACCAACTTTTCTTTGTCGGCAAGTACATTTTCTTTTGGCTTGTTTAGGGGAGTGTAGGGCTTTCAGATAAAGGTATCCTTGTGTTTGATTGGCAGGCTCCAAGTTCTAATGATTGCAAGATAAGGCATGATGATGTCGCATCTACATATAACAATTATGTTATTCAGTTTCTGTAGATAGATCCTAGTTAGTTCGGTTCGTAGAGAGGCTTATAGTAAAACTCTCAGACAGTATCTACCTTGAAAATAAATTTGAGCAAGAGTAATGTTTTGAAATGGGTGAGGTGGAAAGACTGGATAAGATATCACTTTGGGTTACAAGGTGGGTTTGGGTTGCATGAGACAAATTAGGAAAGTGAACAACAGTTCACTAGGAAAGTGGTTCTTCAGGAACATTAATAGGGATGCATGATAGATGGGATAACTCAATATGGTGAGTGGAAGAAATAAGTTTAAAAGTTTTGGAATCTCATGAGTAGGTTGCTTGGAAAATGTGTAATAAATTTCTATAGTGGTTTTAAATAAAATGAGGTTTACATTATACAGAGTGAAAATTATATAAAAATTTGGGAAGAAAGAAATGTTTGCCCAACTATTTGTTGCTTTTTGATTTGAAGTTTGGGGGGGGGGATGGTGTTGTGAGAGTTTATGGTATGGCATGGTAACGTAGCAGGAGCTACAAATCCATTTATTCAACAGAGAAGACGAAACAAGAGCTTATTGTCTCCTGAAGTTCATAATAGTTCTTTATATAGATATAAAAACAACTTAGAAACCTTCAAAAATACTAAAAATAACTTTCCTAAACTATCTATAACACAATAACAACTATCTATAACACAATAACAACTTCATCGTATTAGAACTCAATGATAAAAAAGAGATTTACTCTAAAAAAAAAAATAGAAGCCATCTTAAACTACAGCCAAAGTAGAAACTTCTCTAAGAATAGGAAACTTGACTCAAAAATAGAAAACAACATGTAATGGGACTTTTGGTTTTAACTTTTACGAAAGAATTTCAATGATTGTGAACTTGAGGCTATAATCAAGCTCATTGATAATTCCCACATTCATCATCTTCCAAGGAGAAGGAAACATTTATCCGCCTTTTCCCATTTAGTAAAAAAGTTCTCTTCTTTAAGGCACCTTTCCATGATTGACTAGCCTCATTTGGCTTTGGAGTTGATGCAGTTGTTCATTTTTCCAACACCCCCCCATCCCTGACCCTCCCAAAGCCAAGGTCTCTTATATGCCCTAGAGTGTCTATTTGCACGAGATCCCTACGATCATTTCCTTAAATGCATGGTATACAATCATGCATAGACTTTATATATATAGTTTAATGGATCAGTCAACCTCCCACCATCTTTATTACTGCCCTTTTGCTTGCCAAATGCCAAATTCAATACTCCATTGCAAAGTCTAGCACGCATAGTGATCCCCAGGTCTTCTGAGGAAAGTTTAATGTGTTTGAGCTTCCAAAGATTTTCTCTAAGAGGTCATAGTACTTTGAGTTCCTCTAGTTCGCTAAACTTGACTCCTTTCCTTGATTTCCAGTAGCAGATGGAGCCCAAGAAACAAATGATAGGAAGGAATGTATACCGAGGAAAGACCTCACCCTGACACACATGATCAAGGGACACACATGGTCAAGGGACACACACAAGGCAAAAGGCTACCCCACTCTGAAAACAATCTCATTCCCTAAAACTTGTACCCCACAATCTCATTCCCTAAGCCTCATGATAAATGAAACCAACGTCTAACCTCGCTCCACGTTTCTTCTGCTGTCATGAGTGTGATGTGTTTGTTTCCATGGGAACATGGAGTTGATCACTGGCTTTGATGTTTATGTTCAGGTCTTAAAAATAATGACAGTGTGCATTACATATACAGCCAATGGATGAAGATAAGATCAGCCACACCTATTTCCATTTGCGTAATCAATACAATCAATCATAAGATATAACCTCATGAAATTGAAGCTATATCAAAAAAAAAAAAAAAAAAAAAGGCATCTTATTCAAGAAATGAGATAGAAGAGGAAGACTTGACACATCAGTAAATGATTGCCCTAGAGGTCATGAATCTGAATCCAGAAACACCCGTCTGCCAACCCTTCCCCAAACCCCCAAAATAGCAGGAAAAAACCTCTTGCACTAGCTAGCAGAAACAGATGCAAGAACAGCTAAACTACAGCCACATATCAAATGTAGTTGAAAATTTCAACAAATAAAAAAAATGAGAGCAGAAGCTAGAATCTAAAGTGACAAATAATTCACCTTATTGTCAAAGCCAGATGAAATAATCTCTTGTTCAGTAGCAGCAAAGCATTTTATTTGAGAGTTGTCTTTCCTTGCTAGTTTACCACTATATCCAATACCCTGAATCCACCTAACTATTATACCATCATAGCTGCTAGACAAGATGACTTTCTGAATGCCAGGGAGCACAGCTAATGCAGTCACGCTCTTCATGTGCCCAGAGAATGATACAGGGGATTTATCTGGATCACTTGCTGAGAATAAACTAATTGTGCCACCAAGAGAAACAGTGACAAGATGATCATTCTGCCAAAGACATCCAACTAGCATGTCTTCCACTCCACCTGAGCCCGGACATGCCAATGTTTTTATCACTTTCCCACTGCCCTCAGTTATCTCCCATATTTTTGCTGATTTGTCAGCAGATACAGTCAATACCTGAATTGATTAATTGCCAGTTTAGATCAGTACAAAATTTGGGGAAAAATAATGCAAATAGCAAGTCTAGATCTATGAATCATAAACAAATTAAAGAAACTTAAATAAATAACAGACAGTAGCCATATTTGTTTTATTTTCTCTTCCCTACGTCTTTTCTTTTCCCTACACAAAGAAATAAGTTCATCCAAATCTCATTTCATGTCTTGAGCATTGTAATAAAAAGTGTTGAATGAATTGCTCAAAGAAGCTACAATCAAAGTAAAATCCTGCTCTTGAAGAGAAGTGACAAGTTCTAATATTTTCAGAATATGGTCCCTAACATTACCGTTATCATCAATTTTTAGTGATACCAAAAAGCAAGCTATGATGAGATCCTGAATTCCTTCCTTGTGATCTTGAAATTTATTAGCATTATGGTAATATAAAAAAAACTGATGCCAGCCTTTAGATAATTGTTGGCAATTTTGTGACAAATTAGGGGTGTTGTCTGCTCAGTTTGGGTAGGTTTAGTCCCCAACTCGAAACCGAACCAAGCAAAGTTGGTTTGGTTATGTTTGAGTTAATCGGTTTAGTCCTTTAACAGTTCAACTTAAAATTATATTCATTGTTCAAAATGAATATTTGTTTACAATAATATAATAAAAACATGTAATTTTATAATCAAAAACTATATTTGTAATTATGTAATGAGAACGTATTACAATATATTTAACATAAATTATGGTATTAAACTTGATCATTTCGGTTTGGGTTAGTGAGGTTTTTAAATTTTCAACTTGCAACCCGAACCGAACATGTCAAAAACAGAACCTGGATGAACCAAACCAAATGCATCAGTTCGGTTCAGTTTCGCGGTTTTGACCAAACCACTGACACCCTTATGACAAATACTATGTTTGTCCTTAGTGTAAGAATTTTCTTAAAAAGGAGATGGTACTCTCCTTAGCTTCTACTTTATTATAAAAACATTAAAAAAGAAATTATTCAAACTTATAAGGTTTTTTTATTGGCAAGAATTAAGCACAAACCAAGCCATCGCATATGCCTGCTTGTTGCATTTTCTCTCCACAATTTGTTGTTTCAGTACCAAAGTAAGCGGCTATTAAATATTGTCTTTTGCAATATCTGGACAAAAGGAGGGGAAAAATGACATAGGGGAAGATGTGTTCTTGACTTGGGAAATGTTAGTGACATAGGAAGAGACATGACCTAGGAGGAAGTACATTCGTGACTCATGTTTTGCCATAAAATTGTCAAAGGGATGACTATCAAAAGAGAATTGCTGCTAATAACATAAAAAATATTGTGTTTACCCACAAGAAATACCTTAGGTGACTGGAAATCTAAAAAAATGGTAGTAAATTAATAATTGAAATGTCATTCAAAAAGCAAGGACTTGATATAAGACTAAGACTTTGAAGGATCAATGTAAAACTTTGAGTGATTGATGGAGTTTTTCAGTAGACTTGGATTAGGTGCTGTTGAGATAAATTGATTTTGAGTCTTTAACTTCTACATCGTGAACAAGTGCTTCCAACACATAACACCCAAAAATATACTAGTCCTACCCCTACTACTAAAATGGATCAAGTATGTTTCTATGAAGGAGGTAGGCCTTGGGGCAATAATTACACAGGTTTGAATTTGGTAACAACCACTTCAATGAGGAGGTAAAGCAGTGTTCCCTTTCTCAAAAACCACAATGGTCGAAACCTCGTGCGTTGAGTAAACTCTTTATGTTTCTCTTGATTAATTAAATAAGCATACCTCACTCATAATAGGTGTGATGAGTTGGGGTTTAAGCATCCAAAACTCACTTTATTCTTCGATCCTATGAATTAGTTTATGAGATGTATTATCTTAAGTGCTCATTGTGAAATTTATCCGGGGTTGTTAAGGTGCCCTTTGACCCCAATAACAAATTTTTTTGAGTTGAAAGTAGAGTGTAGATCCCAAGGAGGTTTATTTAATCATTAAAGATTCAAAGGTTAGTAAGTGTGGTGAAGCGAGGCAACAAAAACAATGATTGGGAGTAGTTCTATAAGAGCTCTGGTTGTGTAGTCAAAGATCTTACATGCTAAGAATGACACAGCAAAAAACTAGGATAGTATTTTCCTAGTTGTAAGATTGACTATAATTGGTTTAGAAATTAGTATTTATCTTTAGTCATAGTTGATAGGACTAACATCAAACCTCACATAAACTTTGGTATTGTGGTTGATTTAATTTCTTAACTAGCTAAAACTATATATATAATGAGAATACTTGGGTAGTTGACGATGAAGCCTTTTTGTTACCCAAAATGCCCTGGAAAAGTTTATCTTAAGTTTTTACTAAAAAAAATAACCTTTATTATCAATAAGGGTAAAATAGTAATTCCATATTTTAAACATCCTACAGTTTAGGCTTTTTAAATTCTGATTTTCCCTACTCTTACCACTTATACCTACCCTCATCCCTAGTTTTATACAACTTTACCCTTGTTAATCATACCAAAAGACAAAAATACATATTTTTTAATAGAAATTTTATTTTATTTTCTTTAAAACTTTTAATTAATTTATCATGTGCAACACACGTGTGCATACACTTGTGTGTGTACGCACACATTCCAAAGAGGATCTAGATTAATTACTTATCATCCTTGTTGATCACTCCATGTCAATGTATCTGTTCATTACAAAAATTACAATCACCGGCTTATTCATTTCTTGATTCTTCCACTTATCATGACTCACAAGTAAATTTGATTGCGTTTAGGATTTAAGAATGGTAGCTTTTGGCTAGTCCTTAACAAAAAGCACAATCATTGACCTACCAGCTCAAAACAATTTTCCTGCATCTTTCAAGATGAGAAAAATGAGCCAATTAGTGGTGCCTTATTGGTCAAATGCTTCTAATGACTAACAAATTCATATTTGTAATGCATGATCATACATCAAAGCAATGAGTTTATTACAACACAATTTATATAACTAGTGCGCTCTTTACCCATAAGCTTGAGGTCCTTTAATAATATAAACTTCTCATCCAATGTAGCGGTTATAGCTACTGTTATTTTTTATTTTATTTTATTTTTTTAGAAGAGACAACGGATATATTACTGTTGAATAAGTAAGTAAGAGTGCACCAATATGAAATCTACAGCTGACCAACAAGTCAGGGGATACAAAATAATAATGATAATGATAATAATAAATAAATATATAAAATCCTAGTGATCTGTCTATTTAGACCTTTGGGCAAAGACCTTGATGTGCCATTCACCTAGCCACCCCAAATTAGGCAACACTTTTCATGCACAAAATTAGCCAATCATACGCATTACGGTCGTTGATACTTCTAAACCTTTAGATAGCGTGTTATCTCTTCCCTAATATGCACTAGCCATGATCTTGAACTTAAACGACATGAAATTCCTAGAAGCCCTTAGGCAAAACTAACAGCTTTGCATCAAAAGGGGAAAACTTCCAATCTTAATGTGCCCTATATGGTCTCAATATTTGGGATTTCCAAACTTTCATCAGCATGACCTTCTTCAAGCAGATTCACTACTATACTTTCATTGTGTTCCTCAAATGATCACTTCAATGATCTTCCAAAAGCGGAACTTCTTGTAAAATATACCCTATTTTAATAACAACCAGTTGCCAAAATGACCTCTAGGAGATTTGTATTAAAAATAACAATATCAAGACACTTTTTTTTTTTTTGAAAAAAAAAAACTAGGGCTAAATGGTAATTTACTATCCTAGACTCAAAAAAATCCACAAATTTGCAAAAAGGTTATGATATATTTGTTGCTTTTTTTAAGTTCTATTCTGTTTTCACAACTTTTCCTCATTTTCAATAACTTTCTAACATTTTCAGAATTTATTAAAGAGAAAAGAAAATTAAAAAAAAGGGACTAAACCAATCTGGTTATGTCAGGCCATTGTGGTTGTCAAAATCCTCTTTTGGTTGGCTCACTAGAAGCAACTCACTCATGGGTTAATGATGAGTCCAACTCAAATTCAATGAAAAAACATAGTCTATCATATATCTTGAGTGGTTCCAATCTAATGTTTTCATCAAGTCAACTATTATAAAATAAAAGTCAGGGTCAGCTATATGGTTCAAATGTTAACTCAGATTCATTCCAGTAAGATTGTAAGAGTGATCGACAAGAATTGTAAATCTATCAACTTTTGAATTGGTTTCTCTTTGTTAACAATCGACCATAAGACTGTAAGAGTAAACTGTGTGGCTCAACCATCATATCACTCAACCCATTCCCTTCCAATCACAACAATTGTGTACTCTGCACTCACAATATAACTTGGGTATCTACTCCCATTAGCCACCTACCTCCACCATTCTACTAGAGATTTAACATAACTGAAAGCTGACATGTAATCTTATCAATTCATCAACAGAACTGCCGCCTGTCAGTATGAGTTGAAAAGGTGTCATGTCACTCAGTTTTGATACCACTAGAAAACTTAATCAGTTACAAACTAAACAATACACAATTTGTAAATAACTGAAGTTATACACAAAAGAAAACAAAACAAAAAAAGAAAAACAGTTTAGGTCAAAGGCTAGGGGACCCCGTGTAGTTGGGAAAAGGTTTAGTTGAATTGATTTAGGTCAAAGGCTGGTTGAGTATTTTATTCTCTATCGAGTTGAATAAGATCGTGTCATCACTTGTCAGAAAATATTAAAACTAAGCTCTATTCAAAATGCTTTCGGAATAGGGTTTCTACAGGGCCCAGTATGTCCATTTCCAGGCATCCTGGGCAAAGCTGCTTCAGTAAGGTACATCTGAAAATACTTGGAATTCAAACAGCAAATTACTACTACAATTCTGCCAACACTTACCTTTTTACTATCAGGACTCCAGCTTACAGCATAGATGCTGCCCTTGTGGCCATCTTCTGGAGACAATTCTCCAATCTTTTCTCCAGTCTTACCATCATATATTATCCCCTTCTTGTCTGAGCTTACACTAATGAACATGCTGCCATCTGGAGAAAATCTTATACAGTTGACAAAATTTGAATGATCCCTGCAGATACCCAAAAAAAAAAGTAAACAAATAAGCATTTAACAAAAGATACAGGCTGGGAGAAAGAGGAGTGCTCTCTCCATTAAAACAATCATAGAGTATAACAAGTCTAATTTAAGGAAAGGTGCTCAAGCTCATCCAATGTTGTACCTTTTGTATGAAAAAACAGGGACTCCCTTTGCAGGAGCATAAGATATTATTAAGATCATGTTATGAGAAATGATTATGATTTTTTTAAAAGAAAAGGGAAAGTCTTTGGCCATCACGCAAGTAACAATAAGCCCCAAAGAAATGAGGTAACTACTATCTAGAAATATAGAAGTAACCACGAAGGATCCAATATTTGTTTTGTACTAAAGTATCCAGTGCTCTTGTATTTAGAAGTACTTAATTTAAAGTTCAACAAAACTACTTGAGCTGACACTAAACCCCATCCTCCCACTAAATGCATTTTGATGATGGAAAAACCATCTCGTTAGTTTGATCAGGAAACACTTGCCTATGAGATTGCTTGAATTTGAATGGTGGTCCTTCATAGAAGTTCACCAAAAAGTCCTCTCCACACGTGACAATGCGAAATGGTCTAGTTGGCTTAAAGTCACAACTTAAAACACGCCTTGAATGGCCATCAAACTCCCCAACATTAGTGCCGGAATCCCACCTACACAATAAAACAGAATGGATATTCAAAACAAAGAAAATACATTTTCAAAAGAATAAACTGAAGACTTACCAGACATGAAGTAAAAGAATAAAGATTTTACCATGATTGCAACAAGACTTGTAATTAACCCTAAATGTTCTTCACAATCTTCTTTTATTTTTATAATTGATAGACAAGATCAAAAACAATATGAAGAATCTCTAGAGAGTGTTACTTGATCTAATACAGCACACAAGAGTTTCTAAAAAAAGTACTTTAATCATTATTGGGAAGAAATGGATATCAAAGCATCTCATCAACTCTATTACCATATAGTGCACATAAGTTTTCATATTTACTTAAAAAATCATAACTAATGTTTTGATTAACTAGCAAATCAGAGCAAGAGATATGACTAAACACTCACCATTATAAATTTTACAATGCATTTTCACAATTTTCTTTATTTCCTTTTCCCTTCTCCATCTTGCAATCAAACCGACAATGCCTATGAATGGAATCTGGAAAAGGAGTTAAGAAACAATAGAGAGTCGAGAGAGGAAGAAAATGAAACAGAGAGCGTGGAGTTCTAGGGAGAGGGAGGACTTGCGAGAGACATAAGAATTAAGAAAGAGAAACAGATAGAATAGACCTATAAAAGAGTAAAGAGTAATAGTAAGAAAGACAAAAAAGAGAATCGATAGAAAGAAGCGCCTTGTGAGATAGAGATAACAAATAAGACATGCAAGAAAAGTACAGAACAAAGAATGAAACCTATGAGTGAGAGAAGGGGGAACCCAAAGGCAACAAGAGAGGAAGAGAAGAGGTGCAGCAACTGGAAATACCTTGACTCCATGAACAAGTAACCCTTCTTTGTTACTAGGAGATGAAAGAAGAATTAAAAGCTGAGAGAGGTCAGAGCTGAGATTTAATAGAAATGTGGCATGGTATCAACTCTGATTTTTGCATCATTTGGTAAATTTTGAAAGGCACATGATTTGGTAAAAATCCATTTTCCAATGTTAAGAACTTTTGGCAAATAGATTGAAGGGTGTATTGCATGAAACTGTTGCGGATTCTCAGATGGCGTTTGTACAAGGTCGCCAAATTGTTGAAGCAGTGCTCGTCGCCAACGAGTTAGTGGAGGAGTATAAATCCAAAAGGAAGAAAGGGGTGGTGTTTAAACTTGACTTCGCAAAGGCCTATGATACGGTTAATTGGGATTTCCTTGACAATGTATTAAAGATGAAGGGCTTTGGGGAAAAATGGAGGAGGTGGGTTTCTGGATGTTTAAGGTCGGTTTCTTTTTCTGTGTTCATCAATGGGCGTCCAAGGGGGAAGATTTTTGGTGAGAGAGGCTTGAGGCAGGGTGATCCCTTATCTCCATTTCTTTTGATAAGGGTAGGGAATCTAGTATGTTGTCGGATTTTGTGGTGGGTCGTGAGAATGTGGAAGTCTCTCATCTACAGTTTGCGGATGACACCTTGATCTTCTTGGATAGTGATGAGGATCGTATTTCCAATGCATCAATGGTTGTGAAATGTTTTCATTGGTTGCCGGGCATGGCAATTAATATCGCCAAAAGTCAACTGGTTGGTATCAATGTGCAGCCAGAATGGTTGAGGGATATGGCAAGTCATTTGAGGTGTTCTGTTGTTCCATGGCCTATGAAGTATTTGGCCTAAGGTGGCCAGAAGATTGGATGGATGGAAGAGATGTTTCTTGTCTAAAGGTGGTCGTCTTACATTAATTAATCAATTTTGGATGCCCTTCCTACACACTACCTCTCTGTATTCAGGATCCTAGAAAGGTGGTTGATTGTTTGGAGAAGTTGATGAGGGATTTCTTATGGAAGAATGAAGATAAGGTGCCTGGGTCTCATCTTGTGGCTTGGAGAATTGTTCAGATGAAGGTGGAGCAGGGTGGATTGGGAATTGACAATATTTTAGCTAGAAATAAAGCCTTGGTTGGAAAGTGGTTGTAAAGGTTTCCTATTGAGTAGGAGCAACTGTGGGTAAAGGTGATCAGAAGCAGGCATGGGCTTAGGGATAATCTACAGGATGCTGGCGTGGCCATTAGGAGTACCTATAGGAGACCTTGGAAATTTATTCATTCTGTTTATCCCTCTTTCCTTCCTTTAACCAGACTCAAACTGGAGAATGGTAATTTAATTCGATTTTGGGAAGACTCTTGGTCTGGGAATGTTTGTTTCCAATCTTTATTTCCTAATCTTTTTCGGCGTTCTAGTCTCCATAATAGGCCTATTTCTGAATTTATTAGGGATGGTGTGTCTGGGGTCCTCTGTCATGGGATTTGCATTGGATGGAAAATCTTTCCCTAAGGGCTGAACAGAAATTGGAGTCTCTGCTTAATTGTCTGGAGGGTTGTTATCCTTTAGGCGACAACGATAGAATTCTTTGGCCTTGGGATTCTTCGGGTTCATTTTCTACTAAGTTTTTCTTTGATTCTATTCTTAATGTCCCCTTTGCTGCCTCCTTCCCCTGTCACAACCTAATATGCAATGCACAGGTGCCATCAAAGGTTAAGTTCTTGGGATAGGTAACTGCCCATGAGAAAATCAATACAGGGGATATGTTGCAAAAAAAATTCTCAAATATGTGTTTATCCCCTTCATGGTGTTATCTGTGTCGACTGGACGTGGAATCCACCAGACACTTATGTTGGAGTTGTCCCTTTTCTAGGGAGGTTTGGAGTAAGTGGTGTGCCCATTTCCCGGTCGTGAGCAGTGTGGGTGATGTGGGCTTCTCCATAAATATTTTCCCCTTTATGAAAAATATTCCTTCCTTGTGGAGAGACCATTGGAAGGTTGTGTGCTTAACGGTGTTATTGTCCTTATGGAAAGAAAGGAATAGGAGGGTGTTCGATGGTGTGTTGTTTCCGCCGGATAAGGTCTGGGAGCAATCTCATCTCCTTGCTTCTTTTTGGGTAGCAAATAGCAAGTTGTGTAATGGGTTTGCTCTAAGTGATTGGCTTAGAGGCTGGGGCAATTTTGTGTAGATTGATTGTGTTGTGGTTCAAGTTAGGGACCACTTTTTATATAGCTTATTTACATACAGATATATACATATATAACATCTTATCGTTTCTTTTAAAAAAAAAATGTAAAGACCTGGTAATGTAAAAATCATTATGCTATGCACTAAAAACATGTCATGATGAAAATAGAATTTCATAAGGGGGGCTTTCGAATAAAAGTAGCACATGAATAAAAAAAAAAAAGAGCTCCATAATCATCTGATTGGCTCTAAAGCATGCAAATAATCAAATTATTTTATAGGCATTAAAGCACAAACGCCTCCAAATCCAATAGTTCTTATAAACTAGTAGCAATTTCATTGATAATGAAATATGCCTAAAAAATTCATTAGGGTCCAATTTTAACACTAAAGAAAAGAAAAGGAAAATGTATGCTCCTAGAGTTTCTTGCAGCACAAACAATTCATCAAAAACAATGTCATCAAAACTCCAACCTATACGGTTCCCCCCAAAGGGCATGCCTAAATACTTCATCGGCAACGAACACTCCGCACATCCTATCTGAGAAGCCAAGGCATGCAAACAATCCTCCCAATATTATTTCCAACAAGTTGGCTCTTAGACAAGTTAACTCTCATGCCTGATAACCAACAAAAACACCTTAAAATCATTACGATGCTTTGCAAACTAAATCATCCTTTCCCAAGAAAAAACATTGTGTTATCTGCAAATTGGAGATAGTCAAAATACAACTTCTCGACCTGTACTTCTTAGCTTTATCCATCATTCTCCCCAACACATCTACCACGAGAGTGAATAAGAATTGTGAAAGGGGATCACCTTGCCTTAAACCCTTCTCTTTGATGACCTTTCTTTTAGGTCTTCCATTAATGAAGACAGAAAATGGCACAAACATGATGCAATAATTAATTCACTTCCTCCATTTGCTTCCAAGCCTTTTTCATTGCAAGATAAAGTTAAGAATCTCCATCTCACCATATTGTAAGCCTTGGCAAAATTAATTTTAAAAACAAAGCCTTCTCAATGGAAACTTTTGTAATCCTCCATCAACTCATTTGCTATTAAAATCACAATAGTGATTTGCCTAAATTGACCAAAGGCCATATGAGAGTCAACGAATGTCTCATGCAAGACAAGCTTCAAAGGAAGGGGAACATAATCCTAAACTTGAAGTGTATAATGATTTCTATATTAGATACAAAAGAAGATGAAAAAATATATAAACTAGCAAAACTAAGGGAAATAAGCGTAAAGATCTTAATTATATTAAATATATTAAAAGTGCTGATCAAATAGTCTTAGTAAGAGAAGAAGAGAAAACATAATGATGAAAAAAACTTAATTTTAAAAATTATTAAATGAAAATCATTTGAAAAATTTAGATGTTAAAGGACATGATAACTTCGAGATAGCTAATGAAAATAAATACTTTAGTAGAATGAGCATGTTTGAGATGAAAAATGCTTTAAGAAAACGAAAATTGAAAAAGGCTTTAGGACTAGATGTTATTCCTATTAAGGTCTGGATGGGTCTAGGGGAAGTTGAAGTCTTGTGGTTAACCAAATTGTTTAATAAAATTGTAGCAACGTAAGAATGCTCAATGGTTAAAGGAAAAATATCTTAATAACTATATATAAAAATAAAGGAGAAGGGGCTAAATTGATGAGTCATATAATGAAACCGAGGGAAAGAGCAATCGATAAATAAGTAAGAGTTGAAACCTTGGTGTCAAACAATTAATTAGGATTTATGTCCGAGAGATCAACCATAAAAGCTATTTATAAACAAAGACACTATTTCTAATAAAGATAAACCACAGAAGGTAAGCTTCCAAATTCCAACCATGACAGCTAACCCATTTACATACTAAGGTGCCTCACACGGCTCACACCAGGGCTCCAGAAACCGTGTCTACCATAAAATGTGATGAGGAACATTCAAATGTCAACTTTATCCAGTGAATCCACAGGACCAATCAAAAACAAAGAAACAAGCGAGTTTTACATTACAAAGCTCATAAACGAAAAAACATTTCGTAATTGTGCCAAAAGAACAGAAATTTTTACACACACCATAGAGCAATCACTTAAATCTCTTGAGTAATTTGTAAAGGCAATTATATGATCAGTAATCTAAACAGTTGCATTTGAGAATGTGACAATGCTATTGTTTTGCAAAAGATCCAATACCTCTCAATCTAACATTCCTTATTTAGGCATAAAATCATAATTCCTCAAAATAAAAACGTCAAATACATCATCCACGCCACCAAAAACTAACCCGAACGAAAAAAAAAAAAAATCATTCGAACTCACATGAAAGCGCGAACGAGAGATTTGCCTTTACCATCACCAGAAGCGACGATCCTCATTCCATCAGGAGACCACTGGAGATCATCGATCCGGCCGGAAAGAACCTTAAACTCTTTCTTGAGAACGTGATCGTTGTGGCGGCCCCAGATCCTGACGGTGCCGGAGACATCGGCGGAGGCGATCCACTCGCCGTTGGGGGAGAAGCGAGCGACGGTGGCCTGGTAAGCGTGTTCTCCGTAGATGGAAACCTCGAGAGGTCGGTCCAGGTAGCGGATGATCACGGATCTGCCGTTGCAGTAGAGGATTGAGTTTGATTTCGGATCGCCGGAGATCAGAATGCCTCTGCCTCGCTCGGTTGATGGAACGCAAGCGTAGGTTTCTGAGAGTTGCGCCATTTTTTTTCCTCTCTTTCTCTTTCTCTGCGTGTGTGTGTCTCTCTCTCCTGAATAAGGAGGAAATGAAGATGGTGGAGATGTTTTGGAGAGGCAATGGCCAGGTGGGAGCTTGTAACGGTAGAAGAAGTTGAACCGTTGCGTGCTACGCTACCCGGGTTTGCTTTTTTTTTTTTGTGTGTGTATAATTTCATTTTTTTTTTGTTTATTTAATACTAGTATTTGTAGTTTGTACACGTTCGCTGTGATTTTTATTAAAATAGAATTATTAAAATGACTAAAATCATAAAAAAGTATAGACCAAGGTAATTAGGATATTCACATGCTGACACGAGGTCAGATGACACGGTAACATTTAAGTGAAACCAAGCGCATCGCGGATATAAGTTGCTGACTAATATAGGCCTTGTTCGATAAAGTATTTTAAAAAGCGTTTTCTTAAAAAAAATACTTTTAGAGAAATTTTATTTTATTTTTTTAAATATTTTTTTTTAAAGTTCCGTCCAATACATTTAAAACATTTGTAAAAATATTTTTATTATATGGTGACAAATTTATCTTTTTTATAATTAAAAATAAATATACTTACGCTCTAATCTATTAACTTTGGTCTAATTAAAAACAACACATTGATTTTAATTTAATTATAACAAAAAAATAAGTAAAGAAAATTTACACAAGTAATTATTTTTTCTAGTAAAAGGGGTCAATACAAAAAAAATATGGCAAAAGTAGCCATTTTTTAGAAAAAAAAAATACACAAGTACAAAAATATGACAATTTGTTTTAAATTAATCCGCGTTTGAGTACTAGTTATGTAAGTCCGACTAAAGTAAGTATGAGTTTCTATTCTAAGACCTCTACTCTTCAACCACTTTTAGCACATACCTCAACTATCTGTGTTACATTATATTCAATAAATCATCTATTATTTCATTCTCTTATAATTAATGTCAACTAGCTAAACTTTTGGCTGCTTTGGAATATATTGACTTTTAATTTTCATTGTCCTATAACATAACTATTATGACAATATTAGAAAAAGAAAAAGAAAAGTTGAATGGAATATTAGAAGTATCTCTTTTTTTTTTTTTTTTAATTATCATTTTTTTTTAACGTTGAACGTGTTTATTAACCATTTGAACTTGAGTAGAAAGATCAGTTATTGTATAACAGATATTTGCTGCACAGATATACCAAACATACACAGCTTCCGCTTAAACAAGAGACACAGGCAACAAAGCTCGAAGAGCGAGAAACTTAAAAGAAACTGCCAATGGCTCTCCAACAGAGCCATCCGTTTTTCGTCTTCCCAGGCCGATTCTTTCGTCGTCGCTCGTCTCCACAATCTGCTCGCAAAACCTTATCGCGCAACGAACTTCGGATTTCTTGTTGGAGCTGTTCGAATTCTGGTTCCACCAAGGTCAGTTTCTGCGCATTCGATTCTTACAATCTGAATCAACTCTTCTTCTTCTTGTTGTTGGAGTGTCTCTAATTCTTGTTCTTTATCTTGTTGTTGTTGTTGTTGTTGTTGCGAGAACAGTTTGAAAGAGCGTACACGAGCGTGATGATCGTTCCAACGGGAGTTGGGGCATCGATTGGGGGATTTGCAGGGGGCGCTCTTCCTGTCGCTCGCACTCTCGCTTCCGTTGCCGATTGCCTCATTTCCCACCCTAACGTAAGTTAAGTCTTTAGTTTTACAAAATTGCGATTTTATCATTGTTCTTGGAATTTTTATTTCTTTATTAAAAAAAAAAAACTAATTAATTGTTAACGGGAATCAATCACCTTATTTATTTGTTCATTTATTTACTAGTGTGTGGGCTAGTTTGTTGCATATGATTTATTTATTTAGTTATTAAGATTTTAAGTTTTAATTAAAAATAAATTTTAAATTATGGAATTAATTAATGGTTTTTAATTTTGATAAAATATAATAATGTTGTCTACAAATTGAAAAATGAGAATGTGTATAATAAAAAGGAGTAAGATTTTAGGATTAAAAATCGTAAATAGAAAAATTACATGTAGGAAATTAGAGATTGGCCAAATTATTATACTTGTTGGTCCATCTCACCTAATGACGGCTGAATATTCAACCAAAACGGCCACTCGTGGGCGGCTCTCAAAAAGGGCGGCTGTCAACAATCACGGCCAGCAACAATCACGTGGGGCGGCAACAAAAATTTTGGTCAGAATTCGGCGCCGATTTATATAAAAATACATTTTTTTAATTACAAAATTGCCCCTCAATACTTCTATAAATAGAGCCATACTTTCAACTTGAAAATCAATCCGAGAGATTCAAATTCGGAGAGATCTAATTCTAGAGATCCAGAGAGCCTCAAAGATAGTTTCTTTGAGAAGAAAAAGTGTGAGCCAATTTGTGAAGTTTTACCCACAAATTGAAGATACATAGTTATTATATTGTTTGTGAGAGATCTACCTAAGGGTGAAGTTTGTAATCTCATTTTATTATAGTGGAAGTATTTAAGCGACCTACGGGTCCCGTGGTTTTTTACCTCCTTTTTTTTAGAGGGTTTTCCACGCTAAAAATTGTTGGTGTTATTTTGTTGTATTTATAGTGTGAGAAATTATCCTGGAATTGTGGAATTTATTTCTTTACAACCATCGATTTTTCCAACAAAGTGGTATCGGAGCCTGGGTCCTTTTCAGCAAAGGTACTGTACACACATACAATACTATTTACGTAAGGTACTATTTACACATCAGTACGACACACGTATACGACACTGTTTTGTCGGCAGATACTATTTATGGGTACTATTCATTAAATACTATTCATAGAATACTATTCATCGCAGGAAAAGTGTCAAGCTCCGCGAAACCTGTTGACTGACGACTCAAATGGAGGAGAGCACAAGCAAGCAAGAATGGCACGGAAGGAGTAAAAGCAGAAATCCTCGTAACCAAAGTCAGCAAAGAGGAGGCTCGAAGTCCAGATCGTGGCATGACAAGAAGTGTCATCACTGCGGCAAGCCCGGACACTTCATTCGAGAACGTCTAAAGTTAAAGGCGGAACGATCCAGAAATCAAGAAGCAGAAACCCGAACAAATGACACCGCAACTCTCACTGAAAAAGTTGTCATTGTTCGAGATGCTGATTATGTCAACCTTGCATGTCAAGACTCTACATGGGTAGTTGACTCAGGTGCTTCCTACCATGTCACCTCACGATGAGATTTCTTCTCAGCCTACACGCAAGGTGATTTCGGACGAGTGAGGATGGAAAATGATAATGCATCCAAAATTATCGGCATCGGTAATATTTATTTAGAAACTAACCTTGGATGCAGGTTACTCTTGAAAGATGTGAGGCATGTTCCTGATATCCGCCTCAATTTGATCTCCACCGGAATGCTTGATGACGATGGCTACAATAATAACTTTGGTGAAGGAAAATGGAAGCTCACCAAAGGAAACTTGGTAGTAGCCAAAGGTAAGAAAGATACATCACTCTACCTCACAAAAACCAAGCTGTGTAGAGGAGAAGTAAATACCATGAGGAAAGAAGTTCCCACCGAGTTATGGCATAAGCGGCTCGGCCACATGAGTGAAAAGGGTCTTAGAATTCTTTCCAAGAAGGAGCTCTTGCCAGGAATGACAAGTACATCTTTACGTACTTGTGTTGATTGTATTATGGGTAAACAACATAGAGTTGCATTTCGTAGTTCCCCACCATCTAGAAAGGCAAATATTCTAGATTTAATACACACAGATGTCTGCACAATGAGTTGTAAGTCACTAGGAGGTGCTCATTATTTTGTGACTTTTATTGATGATCACTCTAGAAAAGTGTGGGCCTTTGCTTTAAAAACTAAAGATCAAGTGCAGGAAGTTTTCAAGCAATTTCATGTAAAAGTTGAGAGAGAAACTGACAGACGTTTGAAGTGTGTACGATCAGACAATGGCTGTGAGTATCGCGGATCATTCGAGGAGTACTACAGAAGTTTCGGCATCAGGCTGGAAAAATCAGTACCAAAGACACCTCAACACAACGATGTCGCAGAGAGGATGAACAGAACCATTTGTGAAAGAGTCAGATGTATGCTCTCAAATGCAAAACTGCCAAACTCCTATTGGGGGGAGGCAATGAGGACAGCAGTTTTTTTAATCAACCTTTCTCCATCAGTTCCACTGAACTACGACGCACCAGAAAAGGTTTGGACGGGGAAAGACGTTTCTTACAAACACTTGAAAGTATTCGGCTGTAGAGCATTTGTTCACATCCCTAAAGACGAGAGGTCCAAGCTGGATAGAAAAGCGAAGCAGTGTATCTTTGTGGGATATTCCCATGAAGAATTCGGCTACAGACTTTGGGATCCTGTCAACAAAATGATTGTCAGAAGCAGAGACGTGTTTCTTGAAGATCAGACGATCGAGGATTTTCAGAAACCTGAGAAGCCACAATCAGAAGAAATTCCAGTCAATCTGGAACCAGTCTCTCCATCAACAAATTCAGATGACAAGGAAGCTGCACCAGATACTGAGGATGATGTTCCACCAGCTCAAAGTTCAGAACCAGAACAAGTTCCTGAACAAGTCCAACCAGAAGCACAACTAAGGAGATCCACCAGAGAGCGACAACCAAGTCAAAGATATTCTCCTAGCGACTATGTGATGCTCACTGACCAGCATAAGACTGAGTGGATGAAAGCCATATAGGAAGAAATGAAATCTTTGCATGAGAACCACACATTTGACTTGGTAAAATTACCGCAGGGAAAGAAAGCCCTCAAAAACAAGTGGGTGTACAGGATCAAAAGCGAAGAAGGTAGCTCGCAACCTCGATACAAAGCAAGATTGGTTGTGAAAGGATTCGGACAGAAGAAAGGCGTTGACTTCGATGAAATCTTCTCACCAGTGGTAAAAATGTCTTCAATCCGAGTTGTTCTTGGCTTAGCAGCTAGTCTTAATCTGGAGGTTGAACAACTTGATGTAAAAACCGCATTCTTACACGGTGATCTTGACGAGGAAATATATATGGAGCAGCCCGAAGGTTTCCAAGTCAAAAGAAAAGAGAAGCTGGTATGCAGGCTAAAGAAAAGTCTGTACGGTTTGAAACAAGCACCGAGGCAGTGGTATAAAAAGTTTGACTCGTTCATGGAGGAAAAAGAGTACAACCGAACGACAGCTGATCACTGCGTCTTCATCAAGAAATTCTCTGATGGTGATTTTATTATTCTTTTGCTTTATGTTGATGATATGTTAATTGTAGGCCAAGATATTGGCAAGATTAACACGCTGAAGAAAGAGTTGAGCAAGTCATTTGCCATGAAAGACTTAGGACCCGCAAAGCAAATCCTTGGCATGAAGATTGTTCGTGACAGGAAGAACAAGAGACTTTGGCTATCTCGAGATAAGTATATTGAGAAAGTTTTAGAGCGGTTCAATATGAGCAAAGCTAAACCTGTTAGTTCTCCACAGGCAAGCCACTTCAAGCTTAATACGAGCCAGTGTCCTTCAAGCGAAAAGGAGAAATCAGAGATAAGCAAGGTGCCTTATGCATCGGTAGTTGGCAGTCTAATGTACGCTATGGTATGCACCAGACCAGACATTGCTCATGCTGTTGGTGTTGTGAGCCGATTTCTATCAAATCCTGGAAAGGAACATTGGACAGCAGTCAAATGGATACTCAGGTATCTTAGAGGTACTTCTAGTCATTGTTTATGTTTTGGTAATGATAAACCTGCATTAGAAGGATTTACAGATTCAGATATGGCTGGCGACATGGATACGAGAAAGTCGATATCCGGGTACCTAATAACATTTGCAGGGGGAGCTGTCTCATGGCAATCACGATTACAGAAGTGTATTGCCTTAAGTACCACAGAAGCAGAGTACATTGCAATCACTAAAGGTTGTAAGGAGATTCTATGGATGAAAAAGTTCCTACAAGAATTGCATCAGAACCAAGAAAATTATGTTCTTTATTGCGACAGTCAGAGTGCAATTCACCTCAGCAAGAACTCAACCTTCCACTCAAGGTCCAAGCACATCGACGTGCGGTATCATTGGATTCGTGATGTGCTGGAAAATAAACTGCTGCAAGTTGAGAAGATCCACACTAATGACAACGGGGCAGATATGATGACGAAGTCCCTGACCATAGAAAAACTTGCTATCTGTAGAGAGATTGCAGGTGTGGAGGAGCCCTGTTTCACATGAGGTGGAGGGGGAGATTTGTTGGTCCACCTCACCTAATGGCGGCTGAATATTCAACCAAAACGGCCACTCGTGGGCGGCTCTCAAAAAGGGCGGCTGTCAACAATCACGGCCAGCAACAATAACGTGGGGCGGCAGCAAAAATTTTGGTCAGAATTCGGTGCCGATTTATATGAAAATACATTTTTCTTTAATTACGAAATTGCCCCTCAATACTTCTATAAATAGAGCCATACTTTCAACTTGAAAATCAATCCGAGAGATTCAAATTCGGAGAGATCTAATTCTAGAGATCCAGAGAGCCTCAAAGAGAGTTTCTTTGAGAAGAAAAAGTGTGAGCCAATTTGTGAAGTTTTACCCACAAATTGAAGATACATAGTTATTGTATTGTTTGTGAGAGATCCACCTAAGGGTGAAGTTTGTAATCCCATTTTATTATAGTGGAAGTATTTAAGCGGCCTACGGGTCCCGTGGTTTTTTACCTCCTTTTTTTTAGAGGGTTTTCCACGCTAAAAATTGTTGGTGTTATTTTGTTGTATTTATAGTTTGGGAAATTATCCTGGGATTGTCGAATTTATTTCTTTACAACTATCGATTTTCCCAACAATACTAACCGTTCAACTAATTTTTTAGAAAAATTATAGCTATGAGCTTTAATGGGTTAATTTTGGAATTTTGGTAAAAATTGCCAGACGGAGATCTCTCCAAGTTTATTGTAAGGATAGATTTTTTTGCTCTTATATCAAATGTTGGGCTTGAATTGAACTTGATTTGAACACAGGTGTTGAATGCAGCAATGCTTTACTGGCCTATACCTAATGTGCTTTACGTAGAAGGGCATGCTTTGGACAGGTTCGCAGAAGGGACATGGGCACTCCAACCTGTTCATCAGAACAAGGTTCGGTTTTTAGTGCCTTTTCTTATTTTTTGTTGTTGTTGTTTTTAGCACCTTTTCATCTCATGTGTGTGTGTGTTTGTTTTTTTTTGCTTTGTTTTTTTTTTTGGGTGACATATTCACTGATTAATTCACTTGTGCCTTTAAAAGTTGGGTTCATGTATATTATTGAGGTGAGATATGACGTGTACATGGAAATGAATGCAGGTGGGTTTGGTTCTTGATGCTGGAATGGAGGAAGAGCTTCGAATTCGGCATTTACAGGTAGCTGATGCAACAAGGGCTTCTCTAGGATTGCCAGTTGTTGAATATATTGTCACTGACAAACCATTAGAGGTAAACTAATGAATAGCTTCTGGAGGTTCAACAATTAAAGCTTTTTATTAGATAATAAACAAAAAATGCAGTGCAGGCGATTTGAGCTAATGAAGTCATTACATTTCTCTCAAAAACATTCACTAACGGTACATAGTTGTGAATTGAGTGGCTCGCTTATTGTTTTAACTCCCAAGGTTGCCTTTGTTGTTTCCACTCTCATTAAGACTATCGTACTTCGTGCATGTGAGTTGAAGTCTGAGACAAACCTAAACTCCTGTATCTCTCTGTAGTTCTTACAATTGGAGTGTAGATTGAGTATAATCCAACATGGCACCCCACGGAGTACCAGTTCGATGCAAACTCCAAACCATGGTGTAGTAGATGAAAATCATGAAACTTTGGTGGCATTGCTTTTGATATATGTACCTACAAATTAAAATGATATATTATTGGGTCAGTGACTTACATTTCAAACTTTTTGACATTATATGTTGCTGATTTGGCACGATTTTGTTTGAGAAATGTGGTTTTCAAACTCAAAGGGTGATTGATCGCCTTACCTGTCAATAACATAAACTTGAATTGTGAGATTTCCTCTAGATAATAGTGTAAGAAGTGAGGTTGATGGACAAAATAAATTTTGGTTATTATATGACAAAGATCATTATAATACCATGGTCAATGGCGAAGACAATGTTGATTGAAGTCTTTAAATCTATGTAACTTTGGTTCTGATATAAATTTGTTGGGAAATTCGCAAATGAAGCACACATCATATAGATGGAAACAAATTAAATATAAAGCTCACCACAATTTCGTTTGGTTTGGTGATCTGTTTCCTCCATTTACAGATTGTCGTCAATCTTCATTCATTATAAGAATACCAATGGAGAACAATCAAGTACAAGAACTTTAAAGGTTTGACTACAGTGGTTTTTGAGTTCAGTTTGGAATTTAAATTTGAGGGCTTTTGTGCTTGATTGTTATTCTATTGGATGCTCATATTGAAAGAGGATTGATAATGGTATGTTGATGAAATCATGTGCGCAATACATTGCTGAACCTTGTAAAATTTGGGTGTGCTTCGTATTTGATTTGTTTCTATTGATCTGATTGTGTTTGGCCCATTTGGTTCCACCATAATCAGGACAATGCAGTCCTACTTTATTATTACATTGAGAATTAACAGTTCAAAATAACAGTAATGGAAAAAAAATTTAGAAAGGAGCCTACCATTCTGAAAAATGACAAATTTGATGTTTCATTGAAATAAAATACCACATACTTATGGGATTTGAGCAAAATGTACCACGGTCCATGACGATTTTAACTTTTCTAATTTCTTGGTCCTCTATAAATAGACAAAAAACAACCCTCAATTCTTAAATCCTAAATTAGCTAGGAGGTACGATATCAAATTCAACATAACAAGCAAATTTGGTTCATTGGTTGGGATTCTTCCTTTGTCATGCTTTTCTTTGGACTTTGAATTTGAGACAAAAATCTTTTGACTTTGTTTTTGATCCTTTAGGGATTTCTCGTCCCTAGGGCCTTTTTTCCGGTTGCCTTTTGTAGCTTTTTGGCTGTGAATAAAATTTGGTTTCCTGTAAAAGAGAGAGACTTTTCCAACAGCACCATTTACTGCCAAATTTTATTTGTTGATCATCAGCCAAGCCCTAGCTATCCTTGAAAGTTAAAATTTCTAAGACTTTAGCCTTTTCTACTTTCTCATACATGTTCCTTGAAATTTTATTGTCTTCCTTCTTCTTTGAAGGTTACTAAATTATTTTCTTATAGTTTGAACCAATTCCTAGCTAGAACTTCACAACTGCTAAAGCATTTTTGTAAACTCTTTCAATGAACTTGGGAGCAACAGAGTGTTTGAACTGATGTAACTTGGCAATAGTTAAGGCATTTTAAATTTAAATAATCGACTCTTAAATTAGCTGTTATAATAAGTAATCTTGGACTCGACTAATTAGGAAAGAAAAGATCAGTGAAAGTCAACATATAGATGCCAGCATGAAATCACAGTTGAAGTTGGAGCCTTTGAAATTTGTAAGCTCTCCTTCAGATTTTTTACATTTAGACTATAGTTGATTGTTTGAATACTTCCATTGGCCATTCTATTGAAACTAAGTAACCAACTTTCTAACCAGATTTTGTCAATGCTCATGCTACTCAGCTTTACATACTTCATTATAAGTTTCGATCTACATGAAACATATAAAATGTAGTTAATGAAGAATATTAGCTGAGGTAGCCAGTAAAGTATGAACAACAAGGTTGGTGATCCAAAAGAAGAAGCACCCTCAAGAAACAAGAAAAAACATATAATATATATAAAATAACGATCAATCCAATTGTTTCCTGTTTCTATATCTATTTTCAGTGCTGGCCTACTTTTCCTCTATCATTATGGTTTTTTGCCTTTTTCTTAAAGAGTGGTTGTCACATGAACTTTGTATGCGGGTCAGTTGTAAATTGATTTTGTGGAGTTTGTTATTTGGATATATGAATTTGAAATTTAAAATTGTGAATTACCAGGAGTTCTCTTAGCTCTCTTTTATTAAATATCCTTGTTTCTCATTTTCTATTTATTACAAATATGCTTACATGAGATGCTATGCCTAATGCTTTGATGCAGAGCCTCAAATTTTTAGCTATGAAAATGCTTGCTCGATGCATTAGCTGGTGAAAGAAAATATGTTGCCTGTTTTCCTTGGGACCTGATTTTGTTAGGTCATTTGAAAGGTTGTTGGACTATAACTGAGATTGGCTGAATGAGTTCAGTTGGTAAACGAGCTTTTGACCTATGTGTCCCAGAGGCATGTGGATTGCAAATTCCGATCAATATGCTGCTGGGTTTATCTGAGAGAATTTTAAAACCTGGTACATTTAAAAAGTTTAGGACTTAAAATTCCCAGCCATTCATCTAAATTTTGTGAGCCTATGCCTATGGTTCAGGTTCAGGGTTTTTCCTGATCTAGTTTAGTGCGATTCTTAAATCAGAAACTGAATTCTGTGCAAGTCTCATGTGAAAGTTTGTCCCGTGTGGTTCTCCAGTGATACTCATCCATCATCGCCAATATATATATCTATCTTGGGAAATGATTCCTTGTAAAAGTCTGATTACTCTTTATATGAAATGCATAATGCAGCTGATCATCATCCTCTAGCCTTATTTCAAATTTTAACCTTTTGGCCCTAACGATAGGAAGCCTGTTGCATCTAGATTCATACATTTGTCAAACTATTGAAGCATCTATTGTCAAACCCATTTCTACCTATGTAGATTCACATATTGTTAGAGTGGCCGTATGCTCATAAAGTTTCACCCTGAGAAGCTATTTCAATTTTCATTAATTTTATACTGCTGGGCTCCCTTGAATGCACTTGTTACTGAAAATATGAATAATGTCTCAAAGTGGTTATCTCTTCTTGAAGAGTTTGATTGTATTTCTGAGTTTTCACTTTTCTTGTTGACAGGTTATAATTTCAAACACGATAAATTAGAAATCAAACATCATTAAATCTCTGCTATTATTGTTATCTTCTTTCAGAACTATGCTGCTTTCTTTATTAAAGTTGGCATGGACCTAATTCTGAATGCTAAACTACTGCAAATAACTTGAAATGCATCCATCTTGACTGGACCACTGGGAAAGATATGCCTAGACTATGGATTGAGATTCAACATCCTTACAGGTTGAGATGTGGGTTGATCCAAAATGCGGTAAATCAACAGGGAGAATAAAACACCCTGATTCACTTTTGAGAGCTGTAGACACATTAGTTAACTTCTCAAAGGCGAATGCCATTGCAGTTGTTGGGCGGTTTCCAGATGAAACTATTGAAGAAATGGAAGACTATCGACAAGGGAAGGTACTATCTCCTTAGTCTTGAAACAAACAAGCCCATTTGTCATTTTGCTGCATTTGCTTAATTTTTTTCCCAGGTACATGCTTATATAACTCATTCAATTTTCCACTGTGCAGGGGGTAGATTTGTTGGCAGGAGTGGAGGCAATTATAAGTCATCTAGTAGTAAGGGAGTTTCAGATCCCTTGTGCACATGCACCAGCCATAGCACCTCTCCCTCTAAGTTCATCCTTGTGCCCAAGATCAGCTGCAGAGGAGGTTAGTTGCACATTATGTCAAGAAACCATATATAATTTGCTAGCACTCCTATATGCTGATTACTAGCAACTTTGATTTGTTCTCGAGAGTCCTAGTCCAAACTTTTGGTAATTGTTTGTAGTATAGTACCCGACTTGAGAATGTTTTACATTTGGTTGAATTGCTTTCTAAACTTCCTTTTTTACTGATAGTCGGATAAAACTTATTCTAAATACTAAGGCTCAACTTCTTGTAGCTGATGCATTTTATAAAATGTAACATCTCTGTATTAAAAACTATTTCAAGCTTTTCATACGCAGAATCCATAATTAATTTATTACCCATTTGGCACACTCTTTTGATTGTTGAGGCTGGAGTCATCAACTATATGACTATTACCAATATACCAAGTCAAGGGACTTGCCATTTAATGTATTCAGTCTTGGTCCTACTAATTTTGAGCCCTTTAGATGCTACTTCTTTTGAGATTCAAATGTAATAATATGTTTCTTTTTTTTTTCCCTTACTTGCTCCACAAATAGGGCCAAACAGATAAAATCTGTAGGCTGAGGCAACCATAATAAAGGAGAAAAGACACTAAAAGTTAATGGTAGGGAATCAGTCAATCATAAGCTTATTTCTAAAGCCTTTTGTGTGTAACATCAGCCCAATTCATCTAGTGGGATAAGTCTTGAAAACAAGAAAGAAAAAAGTAGCTACATCTCTTAAAAGGCTTAGATAAATTGCTAATAAATTCAGTGCATCCTCTTGCTCATAAGTCTCTATAACAAAAGTTAAGTTATTATTATTATTATTTATTTATTTATTATTCTTTTTTGCAATCCAAAGGCTACATACTGAATTGAAGGAAGCTTCCTACAGCGTGTCCTTTTTCTGTAAGAGATAAAGGAAGATCTACCACATGGTAACAAGTTCAGGATCAACCTAGGAATACGAATAGTGTACTGAATGCACCTGAAATAGGAAATTTGAAATGGAAATTGAAAATTGCATGAGCAGATGGTATTGGAATACTTGAACTGTGATGAATGATGGAAATTATATGATTCCTCTGATGTTTGTTTGTAGAAAGCATACTAACGCGGGACAAGAATAAAACAAAAATTAATATCTTTTGATATTTTATTTTAGAATTTAAGTTATTATGGATTTATTTTTAGTGATAGTTTATTCTTATTAGGAGTCCAATTATTTTATTATGTTATTAAGTCAGATTTTACTTTCCAAATTGTAGTTGGAGACAAATTATGTAATTTGTATGTCTATGAATAAGGGGCTGTCATAGAGTTAGAGTAGATGCATCGATTATTGAATGAAAAAAAGAAGTATTGATCATTGGTTTCTTCTCTTTTCTGTTCTTTCTTCTTCCGTCTCTTTCTACATCAGATGGTTTTACCTTCTATTATGGTGAAGTGGGGCTCAATGCCTTTCATATGACTGAGCGTGTTTCTGAGTCTCGCTTTGGCCGGTTTACTTCTTTTGACATCCATTTCTTATTCTGCATGGGAAAGTTTAATATAATCAAATACATCAAATGGTGTTTGAATATTCTTTCACACGTCATTCCTTGCTCATATGTAGGCCCAAAGGCCCAAAAACATATTTTCTGTTTTAAAGAACAGAACACTTTTAAAAATGAATTAGTGCTATCCAATTTTATTTTATTTATTTATTTATTTATTTTTACATTTTTGGTGTCAGGCAGTATTCTTATGAATTATACCTCTAAAATGTGTCGTCTCAGTATACATGTGATTACATTTATAATCTAATATGATTTGTTTGTGTGTTCATGTTATGCTAAAACAGATAGGATATACTTTCTTGCCATGCGTGCTAGCAGGTTTAAGCAAGGCACCACAGTATGTTGTCAGGAAGAAGTCTGGATCCACAGAGCGTGATTGTATATTATCTAGTGATGTTGATAGTGTAATCCTCCCAATCGATGCTTGTGGTGGAGAGGGAACTCTCGCTTTTGCAAGAAGCTCAAACAATAAGGTAAGTTCTCACATCCATGTGTTAATAACAAAGCCCCACCCTTACGATCCCTTTCTTTTCCTTTGTAGGAGAATGAAATATTTTAGAATCGAAAAAGTTGAATCCAATTGCCCAAGATTTGTCTGCTCAAGTCTTTGATACAAAAACAGTAATGTTGTTTCTTGTTGTTGCAGCCCCTCATAATTGCTGTGGAAGAAAACCAAACAGTTCTCGATGCCACACCTGATAAACTCAAAATCGAAGTGGTATACATCATATCATTTGTTCGTAATTCTTATCCGATATACATTTACCTGTAGGATTTGATTTTTGTGCATTTGGATGTCTTCATGAAATGGGAATCTCATTTGCAGGTCAAAGTTTCAAATTATTGGGAGGCAGTAGGCGTCGTTGCAGCGCATAAAGCTGGGGTAGATCCATACTCGCTTCGTATAACGGGAATTGGTAACATTAGATGTACTTCTCTTTTGCCTTGTTGTAATGGTTCTTCTATAGCTTCAAGAGCCTCATACATGCCTTAACTATAATCTCATTTTGCTTTTTTTGAAGAATTTTTGAAAGAAGGATTTTATAACCTTAAAATAGGAGAATAGTGAGGTTGTTATTTACTCAAGATGAACTGAAAATTGGTTCAGCTTTAAGTGCCATGGTTGATATATTAACCAATGATTTTTAAAAGGGTTAATTTTAAAACTTTGGTAAAAATAACCACAAATGTGAGATTTTCATATATATATATATATATATGAGCATGTTTTGAAACTCTATTTCTACTCTAAAAATGAATCTTTATTTATAGTAGAGATTTAACCTCTTATTTTATTTATTATTATTAATTTTTTGCTTATTTTTGTAGAGGCTATACTTCTACCTAGGGGTGATGAAAAATAGGGTTAAGTTGTCTAGCTCGATTTTAAATTTAAGCAACATTCACTAACCCTGCCCAACCGATTTTACCTGGCTTTTAAAAATGTATATTATCATTACTATTAATAAATAACATGTATAAATAAAAAATATATAGATAATAATTCCTAGGGCTTGTGACTGAGTATCATATTCATATTTAAATTTTAATATAAACAATGAAAAATCAAATGCAACACGTGTCTGATTGCTATTATAAATGAAACATAATTTAATAAAATAACTATATATATAGTTACATATACAGTTACATTTTTTTAAAAAAAATTTAGAAAACGATAGGGACGAGAATATTGGACAAGATTCATATCATGGATAAACCCCTATCTCAGTGAACCTACCCAAATTCTACCATGTAAGGCTTAAATTTTTTGTTCACCCTTCTCAAACTTAGGATATATAGTTGCATTTTTTTTTGTAGTTAATATTAATATTTAAAATTTTTCTAAATATATATATATATATATAAATTTTAGAATTTTGGAAAATGATTTTCAATGGAAAAACAATTAGACAGTACCATAAACCTTCCTAATCTAGTCAAGTTTGAAAAATTCAACAACCTTCCAAAATAATAATAATAATAAACATAATTCTCTGTCCCGTTGAATTGAACTTGGGACTAACTCGACTCACCAAATCATTCCCACTTAAACAAACTGGCCGTCCCGTCCGACAGCACACCCCAACCAACAAACAAAACCAACACAAAAATGGCAGTGGTGGCTGCCACGCTCCACAACTACCCCATCAAAAACCCCTCCAACTTCCCCATAATTACCTTCCCACCCACTCCCTCTTTTCCCTCCTCTCTTTTTATTTTTTTTATTTTTTTTTCAATAAGGCATCCCACAGGCTTTTGGTAAGAGACTAAGCATAATAGTAAATTTCTTTTAATTAGAATGCCTTTAAAGATTAAATTTTAAAATTTTTATACAAAAATAACCTTAGAACTTAATATGTTTTCAGCCTTTCGCCGAGCTACCTACTCGATATTTACAACCATTTTTTTTTATCAAAATCCAAACACCCTTTTTACATAAAAATAAATAAAAATTCAACCCTTTCCCTTTTTTTCAAAAAAAAAAAACTTTAGAAATGCTCTTTGGACGCTTATTTTGGCAATGTAAGTACCATTGGATTTTCTCAATTTACAAATTAATACATAATTAGCGGTAATCTAACAAATACTAGGATTACAGTGTCAAATGTACCTTTCCAAAGTTTGTTTTCATAACACTATTTTTTATCAACTCAGTTTATAAAAAAATCATATTTTTTTATTTATTTTATTTTATTTTATATTATAGGTCATTATTCTCCTTCCAAATCCAATTGTACTCCCTTGTTTTTCCTTAAATTGTTTATTTCTCGATACCGAGATTCTCGCCATCTCCTTCCCTTATCGTACGTCCACCTCTTTTGATGATGCAGACATTGTTTCTTAACGTTATTGTCGTTAAGAAACACAACAACAACCATCATCCTCACCTCTGCCGTCACCAGATCCAATAAACACAATCCACTCTTTTTCTTATATCTTCTTCTTCTTCTTCTTCTTCTTTGGCGATGTCGTCGGCGACGGCTGGAGCCGGCGCCGAGGTGGGTCGGCACGGGCAGGCCCTGTTGGACCTTGTTCATGACATTGGACGTATCGGTGGGTTCGGCGAAGGTGTTAGGAAGGATTGCGTTGATCTCAGCCGTAGGATTTCACTTTTGTCTCATTTGTTTGAAGAAATTCGGGATTCTAAAGGGGGTGACTGGAGTTTGGTTCGTTCGACGGCGCCGTCTTGTTCTACGCCGGCTCATTGTTGTGCGGCATTGGAGGATCTTCTTGTCGCGCTTAAGTCCGCTAAGCGGTTGTTGCTCGTTGCGTTGAATTCGGAGTCCAACAATGTAAGATTTCTTTCTTTTCTTTTTTTTTTTGGAAGATTTTTTTGTGAATTGTTTTGTGTTTTTATGTATGAAGTTTTGATTGAAATTCTGGGTTGTTGAGAAAAGATTTTTTTTTTCTCTCTCTCTCTCTTAAGATGTGTTAAAAATGGGTTTTTTTTAGCTGAATTTAGTACCAGGATTGCCGGATAATGAAGAACTTTGGGATTTATGTTGCCAAACACAGTTGATGGGCATGTTAGATATTAATTTATTTTCTTTATTTTTTTTGGTTTATTTGAATTTTCTTGTCGGTAAGATTACAATTACATGTTAAAAAATGTGAATTTAAGGCTTTTGATTGGAATGTGTTTCTGCGGAATTCTTCTTGTGATGGTCATTAAATTGGATTTGGGTTAACAGATTTTCCAAATCTTTTATAATTGATCCTCTGTTCTTCTCCAACCAAGCTATTGATTGTAATGGGCGCCAACATTCAAGAGTAAAGATAAAATTTGTAGCTAAATTCTTGGTGATAATAGACAAATGTGGTGTCCATTATTACTTTTTATTTTTATTTTTTATAAAAGAAACTTTTAAATGCAGTTATTTTTCTCATTTGATCAATTTGTTTGGGTGACACAGAATTTTTGTCTGCTCCTTTATATATATATTAGATAATAAGAATATCATTCCTGTATCAGCTGATGAATATATGGTCTTCTCTACCAAATTTTTCTTCAATTTTACATGTCACACGCAATCCTGGACAACGGGTCAACTAAACAATTCTTCTTTGGAAATCCTTCCTGTTGATCCATTTCAGTGCATTCTTCACTTGCTTGAGGTCCTCGTTCCAGTCACTAACTCAAAAAGAATCTAATTTAAATAACCTTATGTGATAAATTTTCTTCTTAATTCTTTATTCCTCAGCAATTGAATGGCCTTAACAAGAAGCTTTTTAGTCAAAATCTAGCTGTTGATTTTGTGGAATTGGTGTGTTTAATGGATGCCATCTGATGTCCTCTCTTTTCTTGTAATCGAAATATAACCAGAATTTAATACTTTCTTGTCATTTACATATCCATTTATTTTTCTAATTCTTGAATCTGTTTCCTGATGAAGGACTGCCAGAAGCCTAGTTTCGGGTTCCAATGCGTAACTTCACATCTAGAGAAAGCATTGGGAAACTTGCCATTAGAGCATTTTAACATAACAGATGAAGTTCAAGAACAGGTATGAAAAAAAAAAAAAAAAAAAAAACGTTTTTCTTGTTTTTCTTGTCACTTGAAGTAGTCTCTAATATAAGTTCTTTTACCAGGTTGAATTAGTGAAATCTCAATTGAAGAGAGCATCAGAAAGATATGGGCCTCTCTGTCTCAATGCGTTACCTCGTACTTCATCCCATCGGCTTGAAAGTGAATTCGATTTGCAAGACTTGGAATGTAGGGTGATAAGCAGCTACTGGGTTGAGAATGTAGGTAACTTCCATTGTGATTCTCAAGCTATGTTAAATATTGTTCCAAAACTTACTGGTAGAGCTGGGCATGACTTGGAACAGACAATGCATGGATTGGAAGGACTGAGAAGCTTTTCTTCAGCAGTCACTAAGGCTGAAAATTTGGGCAATAAAAGCTCAGATGCAAATACAAAGACTGAATCTGTTCTAATCCCTGATGATTTCCGATGCCCAATATCCCTTGAACTTATGTGGGATCCCGTTATTGTTTCCACCGGACAGGTAATGTTCATTCCTTTTTCACTTTATGTTCCTAAGTTTTAGAAAATTTTCTCTGAAACAATAGAATTCTCATAGGTTCCCCTTTTCTCAATTATGATTCTATCTTTATCTCTTGATTCTGCAGACATATGAGAGGTCATGTATCCAGAGATGGATTGATTGTGGCAATAAAACATGTCCAAAAACTCAGCTGGTGCTTACTAATCTCACATTGACCCCAAACTATGTGTTGAGAAGTCTAATATCACAGTGGTGTCAAAAGAACAAAATTGAGCAGCCAATGGGATTAGGAAGTGGAAGGATAAGAAAAAGTGACGGATCATTTCATGAAGTCAGTGGCGATGTTGCTTCAATCAATGCTCTTGTTCGAAAACTTTCAAGTCGATCTGCTGAAGAGAGGCAGGCTGCCGTCACCGAAATCCGATCATTATCCAAAAGAAGTACGGATAACAGGATACTGATTGCAGAGGCAGGAGCTATTCCAGTTCTTATCAATCTCTTAACTTCGGAAGACGTAAGAACCCAAGAAAATGCTGTCACGGCCATTCTCAACCTTTCTATATACGAGAATAACAAGGGTCTGATAATACTTGCCGGAGCAGTACCTTCGATCGTCCAAGTTCTAAGGATGGGAAGCATGGAAGCACGTGAGAATGCAGCAGCGACCCTTTTTAGTTTATCACTTTTAGATGAGAATAAGATAACTATAGGAGCATCGGGAGCAATTCCGGCTTTGGTTGAACTGCTTCAAAATGGAAGCTTGAGAGGAAAAAAAGATGCTGCAACAGCATTATTCAACTTATGCATTTATCAGGGGAACAAGGGTCGGGCAGTGAGGGCAGGGATTCTTGTGCCATTGATGAGAATGCTTACAGATTCGAGCAAATCAATGGTGGATGAAGCTCTTACAATATTATCGGTTCTTGCTAGCCATCAAGAAGGTAAGGCGGCTATAGCAAAGGCTACCATACCCGTTTTAATAGATTTGCTAAGGACTGGTTTGCCACGAAACAAGGAGAATGCAGCTGCAATTTTACTCGCTTTATGCAAGAAAGACGCAGAGAATCTTGCGTGTATAGGAAGATTGGGTGCTGTTATACCTTTAAGTGAACTTGCTAAGAACGGCACGGACAGGGCCAAGCGCAAAGCTACTTCATTGTTGCAGCATCTTCGAAAGATGCACCAGATGTAACCTTTTCTTAATTTGGGCATGCCTTCTGTGTATGTATGGGAAAACCTACACATGCACGCATTTGTTTCTTCTTATCCAGTTGACTATATGGATTGATTTGTCTGACCAGTTGTGCAGTAATTAAAACTTCTTTTCTAATCTGTTATTTGATTTGTTTATTGCAATCTACAATCCATATTTTTAGTTTTCTTAGAGCAGGAGCTTGATGCTTGCAAGAACTACTATTACCAAAATAAAGCAATTGTTAAAAACAGGACTATTTCTCATCACATCACAGGCTGCTTTATTTGTTTCTTCTCTCACCAACTTCTTCTTCCTGTTCTTGTTTTTTTTTTTTTTTTTTTTTTGGGAAGACCACAACCTATGGGCATCTGTAAATAGAAAAAAGGCTTGTAAATTAAACCTTCAAAAGTTTGATAATCTCTTCAAACATTTTTGCTGATCTTAGGTTCATGGATTAACAAATATAACATTTTGCACATTAGAAATTATAACATTTTGGGCAAGATTGTTAATTGACTAGATGAAGATAGGTCCATCACACCATAATGGATCAGAAGTATAAAGGAAAAACTATACACTTTCAACAACCAGGATATGATCAGGTCTAATCTCTAGGAATTATTTAATATATATAGAAGATAGGCTGTAATTTTGAGTGAAATTGATTGTGATTGAATCTTGATTAATAATTCTGAAGGATGTTTAGCAGGTAATTAATCTTTCAAGAAAAAATGAATGAACTGCAACCAAATGTTAGTTTCCTTCTAGCATTTGAACTAAGATGCATGCTTCCTGATGCGGGTTCTTGACCATCACACTAACTCGAAACTAATTACTTTGTGGGCAAATATCGTTTAGTCTGTAATTATCTACTGCACTAATCACGGGCGGGTTTCGGAGATTTCTACTCCTACAACTTTCAACTATATATGGACACTTCGTTCGCACTATTTATATTAAACTAGAACATCATCACCTACTCTAATTGTTTTGTCAAACTTCAACAAATCTCCAACATTTGCATTCTTTTGACTCTGGTACCAACTACCACTGACTTTGGTGCCATTAAAACCTACTATTTCTCACTTGTTTGAAGAGAGAGAGAGACAGTACTAACTAAAACACAACACCAAGCAAAATGGGCAACAGTTTATTAGGAGCAACAAGAACAGCCAAAGTAATGAAGATAGATGGTGAGACATTCAAGTTAAGAACTCCAGTTCAAGTTTTAGAGGTTCTCAAGGACTACCCGGATCATGACTTGTTAGAATTGGAAGCAGTTCGGCGTTTTGGAATCAAAGCAAAGCCATTGGAACATCATCAGGAACTTAAGCCAAAGAAGATTTACTTCCTTGTTGAATTACCAAAGCTACTAAAAGACTCATCGGCTCCAAGGAGAGTGCGTTCGGGAATACATATGAGTGCCAAGGACAGGCTTGAGACCTTGATGTTGGCTCGAAGAACAACGTCAGATCTTTCGGGAATGAAGCTGAAGACACTGATCGATGAAGGGTCTGAAGGAAGAATGCAAGTGAAGATGACGTTGCCGAAGGCGCAGGTGGAGAAGTTAGTAGGGAAGAGCAAAGATGCAGGTGAGGCTGCTGAGAAGCTAATGGAGTTTTGCCTAGAAAACAATAACAGTGGGTTTCATGGATCAATTGCATCAAAGCCTTCAAAGGGCAATGAGAGTGTGTTCTTAACACAATTAGCTGCCAACAAATTGAAATGAACTAGTAAGAACTTCAGCTGTTTAGCTAGTTTTTGTTAGCAGAGCCATAAAGCTACATTATCTCTATCTTGACAATGTTTATAACGAAGTGTTTAATAATATATATTACATTCTATTAACTTAAGGTTTGTTCATGTATAGTAAAGCCTTTCATTTGTAGTTTGTAGCATTGTTGTATAAAACTTGCATTACATGGGCAAGGAGTTACTCATCCATTCCACATGAGTTGAAAAAAAATCTTATTAAGAAAATATAGCTTTCATAAGAAATAATTTGTCAAGCAAATTTGTTTGAGAGAATTTCTCATGATTTTTTTTTTTATTGTTCAGGAGAAAATATTTTAGTACGTACACCCATTTGATACAAAGAGAAAGAAAAATAAGAAGTTTCGCTGAAAAAGGGTACTATATATGAACAAAGTCGATGATATTAAAACCTTTTTCACATTAAAAAATAAATTTTCTCACCGCTACAAATAAGAAAATTTGAGTGAAAAAAATACTGAAAATCATTATATAATTTTCTCATTTTCTTGAGACAATAGCAAATTTAATTTCTCGAGAAAAATAAGAATATATATAGTTGTTTCTCTTTGAGCAAGTTTGAATTCAAGTCATATATGATTATATATGTACATGCCATTATGCACGGTGATCGGTTCTAATAACTCTATGATCCTTTTAGGTGTTAGTCCTACTATATATATATATATATCTATATGTATGTATATAACTAAGTTGGATCAGATCAGTATTTCTTTGACAAAATAAAAAAAAAAATAGTATTTCAATTTTAGACTATTAGATAATTAGTTAATTAAAAGAAAACTCTCTGATTTTGGGATCTGAGAATTCCATGTTTGGCAACATATATATCCTTTGAAAAATGATGAGCCTGTAGCAATATTACTTACTTGTATGATGAACTTTTCAAGTATATAACAAGGTATCCCTTACCAACAAAGGGTTGGTTCGTTGATTTAAAAAGCAAAATCCTGTAAATTTTCGAATTCAGAAGAATTAGTCTCTCTCCAAAGAGGAGGAGAATACCTGTCGGATATCGGAAAATCGGTACCAAAAAAGAAAATAAGGATACCCCTTTTATATTATAAAACCTCAATTATATGAAAAATCAAATTAAAACTAATAACATTATTTAAAAATGTAGTCTTTGACCTTGTCCAAATTAGATAATATACAATTAATGAGTGATAATGTCAACTTGAAGTGAACCAACCCTCAGCATATGGGTGCATGTGCTTAATTTACTTTTTTTTGTCAAACATCAACAGCTAGCTAGAAACCACCTTTGACAACAAATAAATGAATCTTGGCTTTGAGAACTAATTAAACTTAAAGCCGAGACGTCAATGGAACCAAAAAAATCAGGTCATCAATGGCCACCTATTTTGGTTTATTATTTTCAATTTTTTTTTGCTACATTAATTAAAGTATACAAACTATATCACCCTAATACCTTTGAACTATATTTGAATATGCATTGCCGTGTCGATGTATAATTCAATGCAATCCGAAGATGATGATCCTGTTTTGGTTGCTGAAGTTATGAATTGATGAGATTTAAAAGAGTTTTTGAGTCTAATGAACCTTAATTCAGCTACAACCAACACAAATATTCTTGTTTAATTAATCTGCTTTCTTGATTGGGATCTCTCAGTTAGTAACCATATATAGCCCTTGTATGGCTATAAATGGATGTATTCCTTACCAAGCCTATCAGACAGCATTTTTTTTTTTTTTTTTAATCCTAGTAGCCGATATGCCCGAGGCTCTAGCGATTGACAAAAAAATGAAATAAAAAATAAAAAATAAACAAACAACAAGCTCGAGTAAAGGAAAGATCGGTCATAGATCATTCACCTTACATCAGGTCAACGATATAATTTTAAATATAATTTTTGGGTCATATCTCTTATAGGAATTGGATTCTCAAAATAAGAGTTTCTTTTTAAAGTTCTTTTAAATTTTGGTCTGATGGTCACTTAATTCAATAGTTATATTTAGTTAGACATCATACACTTGTTTATTTAGATATAATTTCTAGGAATAAAAACTTAATATAATAAAAAATAAGACAAAAAAAAAAAGCTTTTAAACTCCATTCAACATTTCAACAAAGCTATTTCTCAACCATTAGTTACATATATCAAATCTATTCATAGTTTGGAAAATGGCCCTATAGAACATTTCTATTTAGTAAACAAAGGCCAAATAAATATATAATTAGTTACGGATGGCAAAATTAAGATTGGATTTGGATATAAACGGGTATAAACAACATTTTATATTAACGAATATATTACGTGTTTGTACCTAATTCAATTTTAAACTCTTTTTTTTTTTATTATTTGAGGTCGGGGGTATCAGGAGTCTTTGGTTTTCCTACTAGTACTTCTCGAGCAGGGCCACAAACAAACCATTGACTAATATAGTGGTGGGTTACATGAGTCCTGATTTGAACTCTTTACCTTAAGGTTGAGGGCGCTTACCCCCAACCATTGAACCAATCCACTATTGGTTAATTTGATTTTAAACATGAACAATACCCTTTTGTTCGTGCGTGCTTGTATGTTTTAAAAATCAAACCACCTGATTTTCTCTACTTTGTCCATTTTTATATAATATTTATCTAATAGTTTTTGGAACTATATTGTCTAATAAAATAAATTTTAAAATAAAAAAATCAAAAAATTTTATAAGCAATATTATATGACAATTAGGGAAGAAAATGAATTAACAAAAGAGTAATTTATGCCAATTAAACAAACAAGAAATAAAACTCACAAACAAATCATGTTAATGTGGCAGCATCACCATCATTAAAATTTTCATCATTTGAACCATTCATCATCCTATAAATGATGATCATGATACTGTTACAGAAACATGTGTTTGTCATTGAGTTTTATCTCTATCCACTGCTCCCAAAAAAACTGGGGCATTTATATATGCATGTAAATTATTAATTTCATCTTTAGTAGGTATAGGAATAAGGTCCTTGTTATTTATTACTTAATTTATATTTGAATCTGACTCAGTTTTATAAAACAGAAATTCTAGCACATTCTCAAACTTGAGAAACTTTTTTCCTTATCCCAAAGTGATAAAGACAAAATCAAACAACCATATCTAAACAATTTTTGACATTTTTGACATCTTTGACATCTCTATATTTAGTAAGGAATGAAGAATAATTCAACATTCCTCTATTTAATTAATTCTTAATTAATAATATAGCTATGAGACTTTGTGGAAGTCCATCAATATGACACATTAATTAAATTAAATTAATGCCCATCAATCTATCCAAACCAAATTCTAACTACTTTGTCTTCATTCATCATCTTATCAATCTATTGAAACTTGGGCTTTAGATAATAGACCAAATCATTTGGTTCATCAACTTGACTTTAAAATGAGTCGTTTGTTGTTCTTTGGCAACAAAAATGAGTTGATTGAAAATCAATTGAAAATTTGATTTTTCAAATCCAACTCGGACCTCTCTCTATATATATTTTTAGAAAAAAATAATGTTAGTTGTTAGTTGTATAATTAACTCTATTATCAAACCATACTTTCAAAGATGAATCATGTTGGTTTCTGATCTATTAATCTCTTTCATCTTCTAGAATAAGGCAATGACAAGAATTGAACTTAAAATATTTGAGCTCTATTTATATATATATATATATATATATATATATGTGTGTGTGTGAGCGCACGTGCATATAAAATGTTTGTTACATAAATGAACGTGTATATATATATAGAATTGTTGGGCTCAATCAAATGACCGTAGCCATATTTTTCTATGGATGTAAACATCCAAATTAATTAGTTTTGGCTATTTAACGAGCTAATTAGAAATCATATAATTTTGCTAGCTAGGGTGCTTCTCAATTAACCCATTATTTCCACTCCCTCTCACCAAATTTTTAAAATGAAAAGACAAAGCTAACCTAATCTATTTTTAATAGAAAGAAGAAGATAAAAAATAAAATAATTAACCATTCAACCCTTCCTTTTTTTTTTTTTTGGATCTATAACTATTCTCTCTTCACCCACCTCTCCCTTCAATCTAATCTCAATTCTTCTAAGGTTCTATTTTTTACTCTATTTTTTTTTTTTTTTTAGAATCAAATTTTGTATTTCTATCATTTTCTTGTTTTGAAAGTATTTCTAACTGTTGAAAGAACCATTTGGTTTGTTGATTTGGAGCCTTAGGGTTTTTGTCCAATGAAAACCCTTTCAAACACTTAGATCCATATATATTGATAGACAATAAGAAGAAAAATAATTCCAATAAAATGTTCTTCACACTTTATGACACCTATGTATATTGACAATTTTCTTATAAATTGTAAAATATATATATTTTTTAAATATTTGAAGTTGGTTTGGCCAACTAGGACTGAACTAAAGCATTAGATTTGATCATGAATGCTTGAACAAAGACATTTTTTTCGGCCTCATGGCCAATGAGTTTAAAAGAATAAAAAAGATTATATTCGGTTGGAGGGATCGAACAAATGTACTTTGTTCAGTCACCCCTACTGAACATAATGCATTTGTTTAGTTGCCTCCAATCATGATGCATTTGTTGACTGCCTGTATAATAGCTATTTGTTCAGTTCTATCATGAACGCTATCTCTCTTACTTTTCTTTGTCCAATGACTCTAAAAGATCTAATTATCCAAAATCTCTAAGATCATCTTGAGGAAAGTTAGATGAGCCATGATATCTAGCATGAACCAATTATACAAAATTGAAAAATCTCAATGTCCAATCATCATATTTGAGGATCAATTTTCTAGAATCATAATAAAGGCTAAGATCAATTCAACAAAAAATTATCATATATATTATAATGAGAGAAAATCAATATTAGTATACTTCAAAATTATTTATCGAGCACTGAAAATAATTCAACAAGGACAAAATTGAATTCCCTAATCCTTTTAGAGTTTGAATTTATTTAGTTTTTTATTGATTTATTTTTGACAAAACTCTGACTACATGCCCAAGATCCCTATAATCCTAACCTGTGGGGTATCGAATCTCTTCAGGACTTACTAATCACCACACCAACATGTTGATTCGGTAATCAAAGTTTACGTGGATAACGTATAAATTACATGCCGAGCCCGTCAATACTTCTATTTCTTGGCCGGATTCCCTTCTCACAAGTCGAACAATACTTTTATTTTTTGTACACCGGAGACTTGAACATATTACCCCTCAAACCACACCCCATTCTTCAACCACTGTGCCAACCACCTGTTGGCCTAAATATGGTCAATTTCTTTTCTCTTTCATCTCTACGCTTCCATTGGCTTTCTTATCGTTTTTCCCTCAAAGTAGTTTTATAGTAAGATGCTTGAATGCCATTGTTTTAAACTAAACAGTTTGGTACTTTGGATGTAAAATAGAGGTCTATTTCATGAACGTTATTTTTCAACAAAGCTGTGGTTCTAGCAAATCGTTGCAATGATTATATTCTAGAAAGAAAAATGAGATAATGTTAATTAAAAAAAATGTTTAAATTAAGGTTGTGAGAATTCTATTGTCAGTTTTTCACTCCACGAAAGCTTTGAATTCATACGGATGGATGACGGTGCTTTTATCTTATCTATTCCAAACATAAATGATTTTAATTAATACCTTTAATCTTTTTGAAATACTAGTATGTTACACCCTTGTATATTCATATAATATATACGAATAATTATTATTCTAATCGCAAGATTTTTATAATTATTTTAACTAATGGATTCACTGAATGATTATTTTATAATAAGTAATTATAATTTTAAAAATTAAATTATGACTTTAGATTACATTAAAGATCTTAAAAAGAAAATGATATTAGACCCAAAAAAAAAAAAGTATACTTTTGTTGAATATTTGATTTAGCGTTCAGGCGAAGAATGGGAGGTGATTCCGCAATTTCAGCTTGCTAAATTCAGCACATGCATTGCATGCGGGCAGACCTTTCTTTTCTAACCTGCTCGGTCCTAATGGTTGGGCGGTCATATCTAACATACTATTGTCAAGTGGCAGAGGTGAGGACGTAGTTAGTATAATAAAGATACTCAGTAGTAGCACGTAGAGCTTCATTTCTAACTGCTTTAGGGATTAGGATCTTATGTAATTAAGAGGTTTTTGTGAGGGTACTATATACTCTTGTTGCGAGGATTCTATCATTTCATTTATTGATGTTTATCTTTTTGTCGTAAAGGTTTACCCTCTTGTTATCGGATTTTAGTGATCTGTATCTTTATCTGTTGATAGGATGTACTTTTCCTTTGAAAATTTGATTTTATGAAAATAAAATGAAACTTTTTCAAAAAAAAAAAATGTTAAAGAGTTTAAATCTAATATCGAGGAAGGAAAATGTTGTTCTGCCTTTTAAATCTCTAGTTAAAGCCTCGTGTTAATTGACATAAGATATTGCTAGTTTTCATTTTATTACTTGACAATACAAGTTTTACTATATAATTTATGGTTTTTTATAAAGTAGTTAGACTCTCTAATTATAAAGAGTGACCTATTAACAATTTACAAAAATAAAAAAGATAAACGAACAAAATAACATTAACATAAATAATTAAGAAATATATAACTAATTATAAAACTCCACCGCAACCTGTCCCAAATTATGGTAAAGGAAGAGGGTTGCATTAGGTAACTGACAATTAGCGCAAAACTTTGTTAAATCAATTATGCACGAGTCTAAATTATATTGTGTGTAGGGCTAGGACGTCTTCGTTAAGTGACGCATTGCATCTACTTTGGGTGTTTTGAAAAATAGGCAAGGCGTATTGTACATGCCATTGGGTGTTTTGAAAAATAGACAAGGAATGACACCTGCTCACGTGTTTCAAAAAGTGGGCAAGGGTTGTTGCATCAATGTTCCTTATGGACTAGTATAGTTAATTAAAGAAGCTAGTCCAAAATAAAATAGTAAGCTTAAGGTAACAACTTAAAGCAAAGGAACATTAACAGGTAAAGGAATGGAGATTATATATACACATTATAATTAGGAGAAAAGTAAATATAATATGCTTACAAGAGAACAAATGGCTGTAGGTGAAAAATCTAGAAAAATAGAGAGGTATATTATAATGGGAAGCATAAACAAAGAAATGAAGTCAAAATAATTGTAAGCAAAAGCTTTAAAGAATATGTAGTCAAGGCATCTAGGAAAGGTGATAGAATTATGTTAATAAAACTTATAATAAAAGATAATATAATAGGCAATATAGTTAAAGCATGTGCATGCACTCGAAATAAGATTAGATGGACAAACTAAGACACAACTTTAGGAAGATATGGATGAATTACTTTAATATGTACATCACGGAGAAAAGATATACAATGAAGGTGTAACACCTTGTAATTTTAATTAAATACATACGTTAAATTATACGTATATCGAGATGTATAATATATATTTTATACGTAAGAGGCAAAAATATGCGTATATAAAAATACACGCTAGATTTAAGGGGTATTAGTAAATAAATAAAATTATTAAATAAAGCTGATACATATGATATCATCCTATATGAATGCTTACAAGTTAAAAAATGGAGTTGAATTAAATTGATTAATTTATGGGGTTGGTTAATTCAATGTAATACCCTGTATTTCACAAAAAAAAATTATTATTTGGGCAACGCTCGAACGTTCAGGCGCAATGCATGACCGAACGTTCAGGCGCCAAAAATCTCTATATAAGGAACTCTCCTCATTTCTCATTCTTCACACCAAATCACCTTCTCTTGTGATTTTTTTCTCCCTTCCACTCATTTTGAGTTTAAGTTTTGAGACTTTCTGTCTGAGACTCTCGGTGCGGCGCAACGAAGTTCTGTCCGGATGAAAGCGTCAAATCTGAAAGAAGAAGTTTTTATCTGAAGGTGGGGAACGAAACATAGGTTTGCGTGTTTTATAACTTTTATTAAAATTTACATTCAAGTATTATTATGTATGTTGTTCATTTACACTGCATTATGTCATATAATGTTTATATTGCCGCACTTATGCTTGTATATTTGGAATTCACGTATTATACTGTTACAATATCGGATTTGTGGTCAATCTGACTCAACTAGACTCGGTCTTGTCCTCAGTAACTTTATATAGTGAACGGGGGGCAGCGGGCTACTCTAGGCGATTGGTTATTTAAGCAGACCTTGTGTCTCACCTCTCAACTGGGGACTGATATAGTTGGTCTTATTGAAAGCTATTAGCTTATACAAGTAATACTGAATGTCCTAACCTTTCACATCGTGATACCGACCTTGATAAGGATCACCAGACATTGTCAAAGTCAGTCTAAATGTCAAAGAAAAGACCAGACCAATAGACTAGACCAGTTCATGCATTGGCATCATACATATCACCACCTAGGGACGTACATGGTTTATGACTCATAGAATAGTTAGGAGCATTGCTCGCTATTCATTATATTTCTCTGGAGAGGGACGTACATGAGAAGCCGGCTACGCCCGGGGAGGAACATCAATACGTGAATCCAGAGCATCGTTTCTGAGGAGGGACGTACAGTGAGAATCTGGCTACGCCAGGGGAAGGACACCTGTACGTAAACTCAGGAAATGTACGTTCATCAAACCATTACGAGACGGTGTCATGCATACATACATATTGATTGATTATGATGCTCACATGTGTATTTTAGATATTTAATATTGAAGTATGCTTTATTAATTGTTATACTCACGAACTGTCACGACGCCCCTGACGTAGGCTGTCGTCATGGCCGACACAATGTACTATATACTGTACATACCCATATACAATATATAATACACTATCAACCTTCACGTAGTCTCACAATCCTTCCCAACATTTACAGAAATTTTTTTCCTAATATACCACAAATCAAATCTAATATAGATCTCTATAATCATTCCATTCACTCACACATCACATTTTCATTTCATCATCCAATATATTAAGCTATATATATGCCCACACATCCCATCTACTATCTCCCCAACCTAAGGAATTTCGTCCTCGAAATTTAGAATCAAGGACTATTCCTGAAGTGATACTCAATCCCAGAAAATTGCTCCCGCATTTTCTAATTCCGCTCCCCATGTTTGCTCTTCTTAATACGTAGTATCCTCCCCAACTTAGAGTTGAGTTATATCCATAACATATATGGAATCCGAATGACATTTCCTCAACATCAATATATAGAAAATATTACGGACACCTATCAACCGTGACAGTAGAGCAAATCGATAAGCCAATGGACCTATCCTATCAAGGATCTCTAATGGTCCAACAAATCACGGTGCGAGCTTTCTTTCCATCCCAAATCTCATTTGGCCTTTCTGTGGTAAGACCCTTAGCAAAACTGAGTCAGCCACACTAAATTTTAAGGCCTATATACCAACCCTGTGTATTTAATAAATATATAATGTGTGATAAGTATACATATCAAACTAACAATATAAGCTATTTCCTCCAAGCGTACATACACATACCAGACGAAGGCTCACGTGATTATCACTCACGGAGTTTCCTTTTCCCTTCGACTCAAAACCTGAAATATTTGAAGAAATGGGGCGAGCAAACAACAGCTCAGTGAATATAGTTCTTGAGATGACAATTATATACATTTAGAGAAATATGACATTTAAAATCATTTCAAACACTTATTCAACACATGCATCATTCAACGAATATATTATACATGTCAACAACATAAATTGCATGAGTTTTCAATAACACAATGCACAATCTCCCTCCTCCTCAAGGCAAGAGAGCGAGTCTAACTCTTATATGGCCGTTACAAGGTAGCCACAACCTCTCATTACCCAATTCACAGTAATTTCAAGGATCGCAACCCTTGTTAGGACAGACCCACTGACAATGACGACTCGCAAAACCTCATCCGGGTCTAATTCCTAACGAAATGACATCATTACAAACTCCAATTGCTAAAATCAGTTTGCATGATCCATAAAACTCAATGCATTATATATAAATATAACATGCATACAATCAAACATTTTATATGAGTATATCATACAAAAACCAAATCAAGAAAACTATACTCACAGTGGTTACACGGGGTTTCTAAGCCAATATATCCGAGCAATAATAAACGTCATTGCTTCCTCAAGAGCGTTTCTCCATGCACTTAAGCTCTCAATTTAAACACTGAAATTAACCATAGATTATCATGAGAATCACCATTTCAACTCACCAAAACACTATACTAAAAATATCAAATCATATCCAAAAATCATGATCTTAACATCGAAACGTCCGGAATTCAATTCTCTACGATTCTATGATCTCAAACCGGAGTTTCATTGGCTTCACATAACTGTTCACATCACTGTTTATAGTACTATTTACATCACTGTTCACATCACTGTTTATAGTACTATTCACATCACTGTTCACATCGTCACTATTTATTCGAAAGATGTAAATTGTACTAAAATTGTCAAACGGTCTTCAAAAATCATGAAATTCAATCTAACCACATATTCGGGGTCCCGACAGTCCAGGGAGTATTTTTCTACCTTCATCGCGGATTTTTATTTACGTTGGGTCAAAACCTCAATTTGTCAAAACGCCGTAAAATGGCTCTCATAGCTAAAATTAGTCCGCTAGAATCGTTACATCTAGCTCAGATAGTAATTTCACGAAGAAAGAGAGTGAAAATCACTTACCGCGAGGCCCGATTGGACGCGAACCCCGCGTTCTTTCCTTTTTCCTCTCTTCTTTCTTCTTGGTCCTTCCTCTTCTGTTTCTCTCTTTCCAGCAACTTCCTTCGTTTTTTTTTTCGTTTTTTTTATTACATACGAGTATTGTTCATGATACTGTTATGTGAACAGTACCCCACAAATGAACAGTATTTAATTATTACCTTTATTCCTCTTTTTCTTCTTCTATACACTCAATTCACATATTTAATTAACCAACCCCATAAATTAAGCCATCAACTCCAATGTTTAACTTGTAAGCACCCATAGAAGATGATCCCATATGTATCATCTTCTTTACTACTAATACACAAGTATGTTTGGCTCCTACGTATAAAATACGTGTATTATCAAGCGTATAGTTAGCTCTTACGTATAAAATACGTGTATTATACATCTCGATATACGTGTACGTCAATGTATGTATTTAAGTAAATTTACGAGGTGTTACACGAACTATTTACCCACTGAGCGCATTAAGCTCACTCCATTATTATCCAATCTTTCACAGGAAATTAGAATGGACTGGGTGCACGTTTATGGAGCCCACATTTTGTACAATTTGTATTATTCATTAGGGATTTTGGGGAGTATGTTCCCTTGACCATTTCATGTACAAATTATATTATGAACTAAATGAAATCAGATTTGTACTGTGTTATATATTTCAGCTGTGCACTCTGTTGTTACCATTGTTATTGTTCCAAATGCGCGCCCCGTCCGAGAGTGTACAGCCGGTTTAGGCGCGTCCAGGCAGGGTGTGACGTTCATTATGTGAATTGTAGTATGATTTAATGAATTAATGAATAATATGATTTAATGAATGAAAGTTAAATATTAAAATGGGAAAGTTACTTTATTAAGTTAGATGAGGTGCATAGGATCAATTTTTTATATATACTTTCATTTCTAATCTCTCTCTCTCCGTGTAAAAAAAGAAAAAAAGAGAGAAAGAAAGAAGTTGCAGGAAAGAAAAGAAGAGAAAGAGAAGAAAGAAGAACCAAAGAAGGAGAGAGGAAAAATGGAAAACGACGGATTTGCGGCTAAATCTGACGTGTCGGTAAGCTATTTTTACTATTTTATTAATTTTTTTTAATAAAATAACTTACCGGCACGTCAGATTTAGCTGAAGAAAGAAGAACGAAAGATATACATTGAAGGAGACTTTGGAATGATGAAATGGTGCACGGAGGATATGAATTCGAGGATAAGAAGGATATGAATTCGAGGATAAGAATGATGTTGGAATAAGCATGCTAGATTTTAAGGTAGCATATGACCTTCTATTAGCAAACACTTTGGAAAGAGAGAAGAACATTTAATGACATTTAAAAGTGGACCTAATACAAACCAAATAACCGTTTTCTTAACTAGAATGGTTGATAAAGTATTATGTGCAGATAACTAACTTTTAATTTATAACTATATTGAAAAAGTTTAAAATAACATTGCACCTCATATATGAAATTTTTTTGACATACTCATAATACTTTTAGTGTATTCTATCCAGATGTCATAATATTACAAGAACTAGTAGTAAGAGCACATTTGCAATATAATGTTTATTTTATATATTTCACTTAGTATATATTATTGATAGCATTACTTTTGTTGTGAAAGTAAAAAAAATACTAAATTTAAAAAAATAAATCTTAAATAATTAATAGTTAAACTTCTAGCTATGACATTAATAATAAAATGCATTATAAATTTTTGAGAACTGTTATTGTAACTTTGATCATGACTTTTAATATGATTTTCATCATAGAATAGTCACATTATTTACTTTAAAAAAAAAAAAAAAAACAGTTGCTCTTACGTAATAGATTCACTATCTAAAACTGATTAGATGTTAAATAAGAAACAGATTATAATATATCAAGTATTACTAATTATAACCTCATGTTAAACTGTCGGTACACGGGTTGATTCAGTGGTTAGGTGCAATCACTCCTAGACCCTGAAGGTTAACTTCGAGTCACCTTCTACACTATTTGTTGGCTAACGACGTTATTGAATGTTTATGGTCATGCTCTATAAGGATTAGTGGAGACGTAAGTCCCGATACCTACTGAATCCAAAAAAAAAAAAAAAAAAAAATTATGTTTTCTCCACCCTCACCGAAAACTCTAAATTTTTTAAATATTTGTAAAATGCATGATAAATGTGTCGAAATTAATATTTTGAGAGGAAAATTAAATATATATCAATTGATCATATATTATTGTTAAATCTAACAAGTACGTTCGACCAGGAGCTTTATAATGTTAGAATATTAGATGATGGCTAGCCCCAGCCTCTATTAAAATTGAACAGTCAAGACGAAAAAATAAGTATACATTTTTCAAAGTTTAAACCCTCCCGAGTCCCTCGTGCGTATTGAAATAGCTTGTTGGTAGTACCACGTGGTACAAAGTTGAACGAGGGCTAGCTTTAAAACCCAAACACCCTTCAAACCACAGGATCAACATCCAAACTGAAAACCTCATTCCAAACAGCAGCCAGTACTACCTACCCTATGGCGTTTCAAACTAGTACTTGAAGAAACCGTTGAAAGGGTCTTCCCATGAACAAAAGAAAATAATAATACTAAAAAATTGTCTCCGTCAACCCTAAACCGTTGAAAGGCTATATAATGTAAAAGCAGTATTCTGTTTTTATTAACTTCTTTAAACGGAATTCTAAAAATAATATATTTTAAAGAGGAATTACATTCAATCTTATGTGATGAGTGGTGCCATCAGTATTTTTTTTCGTCTTTATGTTAATGTGGTTGGAGAAAAGTTAAATTGACCTAAGATATGTACTCCAATCATCATGTACTACATCAATATTAATATAATTTTAAATATAATTTTTAAATCGTAAAAATATTTGTTAATGTACGTAAAAATATGATAATTCACATATTAGTTTTTAATTTGATATGAATTTGGGTATTCCTTTTTTGCATTTGCCATTTTTAAAAATAATTTTTAAAAAATTTATTTTTAAAAATAATTTTTAAATTGAATAGTAAGCATGCAAGTTATAATAAAACTGTAGCAATTGGGTTGGTGACTCAAGGGAGACGAGCAAGAATTTCAAAGCTTTTACACCTTTTCTTTTCCAAATTGGCTGCATTTGTCTCCTTGAATCATCAAACACTACTAATCGCGCGTGACTTCCACTGCAACATAATCTTGGTCTTCCACTATAACTCTCTCTCTCGCACACACAAAAACCTCTTTTTTTAATTAATTTAATTATTAACAACCCAATTATTCAATTGCAAACCATTCATATAAGTACTGCAGAATCTCATCTTCTCCTTCCAAGAAATTTTAAACCATAGCATACACATAACAGTACTGGTGATATATTTTCCATGGCTAAAATTTTGCGATCATCAAGTATGTGTTTTCTGGTGGTGGTGATGATGATGGTGGTGATATTGTGTAGTAGATCAGGTGAGTGCACAAGGGTTTTGAGAGCAGATCGGCAAGTGATTTTGAACGAGCTTCCAAGAGGGCCCGTGCCACCATCTGGGCCTTCACCGTGTCACAACATGTACGAGTTCCACAAGGAGCATAGCTTGAGCCCTAATGAACTTATTTGTGAGCAGCCATAGTTATTGCGTGATGGATCGATCGATGTTGGAGAATTATTTGTTTATTTGTGCATGGAGGAATTAATCTACTGACTCGGATGGATTTGTCCAAGATTATATTCCCAGCAGTAATTACATATATATATATATATATATATCAATTAGTCTAATTTGTAAGATCCTTTTCAGTTTTAATTACTTATTGAATCTGTATATGAGATTTACTGCTCTTATCTCTCTAGATTGATAATTCATTTCTTTGATTTACTATGAAGTTGCTACTTTCTATATCTTTGATTCCCTACCCATTTCAGAAAGTGAGTTTTTATTAGGGCAAGTGATTGATTAGAGTACATAGAATTTGATTAATTAAGTTGATGTTTGAGATCATATAGTTTCCTGGGTCTTCACCCATGCACCATGTATATGTGTGGGTAGAATTCCATGAATTAAATGACAATTAACAACATTATACTGATCGTGCAAGTGAGCTGTTCTTCTCCTATAAAAATTTGAAAATAATTATACTAGGGGAAATACTAAAAACTTTGGTCACTCTTGATTTAGTTCATGATATATATGTTATATTTTATGAACGAAATATGAAATTAATGGAGTTATAATTACTTCTTTCCATTTTTTTTTAATTTTTTTTTTAAAGGTATTTAAGCCTCATAGACCACCAACTTATTTATATAAGTAAAATATCCCTTCAAATTATAATTTTCAGGTATTGAGAATACTAATTTAATTATAATTTTTGTAACTGCATATAAAACACAACACATATATATTTATTAGATATTAATATTTTATATATTTTAAAATATGTAATAAATAATTTAATAAATATATATATATATATATATATATATATATATATATATGTGTGTGTAATTATAATATTTTATAATTAAATTAATATTTTTTTAATATTAATTATATACTTTTTTTTAGTTCTCCAAGTTCTTGATGCCCACTCCTGATTTGATGTGTGAGAACATGTTTGGAACATCCTGCTCGCAACAAATTCTTCAATATTCCACCGAATTGCATGCCTTTAATGTTTTAATTTATGATCCTGATTAGTTATTTAGTAGTGTGAATAGCTAGCTTGGATTCAGCATCTTGTTCCTTAGTGGAGAGCCGGTAAAAAACTGTTGTTGGAATGTTGAAATTCCAATTGACTTTCTTGGCCTAGCTAGCTAGCTTGTTTGTAGGTAATATATATATTAGGCAACTCTGCCAAATTTTATGCACAAGCAGTACATAATTGACGTTTCTTGGCTCACCAAGGTTTTGAATTATCAATATTCTTCCTTGAATGGCGTAATAAAACTCCGGTAGGATAAGACTTAAGAAAACCATATGATTCATGCATGCTACTTGAGAAGTACATTGAATTCTCTTCCAATCATGAATCACGTACATTTATGATTTTTTTTCTTTAGTTAAGTTATATATGAACTTTTGTTTAAAAAACTGTTTGTAATCAATAGTGTCACATAAACACACTTTTGACAGTACCCTCGGGAGGCGATTCAACAACCCTAGGGGTGTATATAAAGTATCAAAAGTGAGTGCCCCCTAATGTTTTCAAATCATTTTCCTTTGATCAATTGGGTTTCGCAAATACTAAATCCATATATAGGAAGGAATATGAAAAAGAAAAGTTTGAGAAAGCATGAAAATTTAAAACAGTAGTATTGCTATCAAAACAAAACTTGAAATCTAAATGGGATTGAAGAAAGCTGTCACGACCCCCTCTTACGGTAATGTCATGACTGACACAGGATATCATATACGCCATATTTGAAAGTATACGATACTCTATCAGCCTTCGTCCTTTAAGATATTATACTAATTCACTCATTTTTTTTTTTCAACAAGACGTTATTCTCATTCATATTAACAAAATCTACATAATCAAAACTTTTCAAAATATAAGTACATCATCAAGTATATCATTCATACTCATTCTCACATTCTATTTATGTGATATAATTAATTTATTTTGCTAATGTTAAATATACATAATCATAACAAAATAACAATTTCAAAATTCTCAACAATATATACATATCAAAAGGAAGGATGTTCTATCATTCGCGTGTCTTTCCTTTCCCTTTAGGATTCGAACCTGAAATGTATGAGAATTTAGGTGAGCAACTGCAACTCAGTGAATATTCCTAACTATGACATACATGCATTTAATAAAAGTCACATGATTCAATTCTTTTAAAATCATACTCAACACACATGAAACATTTCATAATACATACATGCTCATAAAGTTTAATTTAAACATATAGATTTTCAGCAAAATCATCAATCTCCCTCTTGTTAGTGATGGAGTGGGTAAACACTCCCTATTATGCACCCATAAAGAGTATACACTCAGCCTCACATTACCCATTTTTTTTTCTGCTATAAACTATTTCAAATTAGGACTAAATTCCAATTTCATTAAGAAGATTATCGCTCGGACCACGAGATTAAATAATCATCATGCGGGGTTGTCTTCTAGAAATGATTTCATGTTTTAACTTGCTCTAGCACGTCCAAAACATGCTCCAAGGTAAAATGTTTTCATGAATTCAAACAATGCAATAATTATAGATATTGTGACGCCCCGAAAATTATTTCATCTAGCTCATAACCCAATTGCATTTTGCCCAAACTCTATGTGTTGCCTTGATATGTTTGGTGTTTGTTTGATGGTTGTTTAATGTTTGTATATTTGATGCTTAATAATGTATATAAATATGTGCATTATAAATTGTATATGGGTCATGTTAAATTAAAGTATAATGCATATGTTATTATTTATGCATGGGCCCATTAAACCATAAATTGATATGGGTTAGGGTTGATTGAATAAAAAGATAAATGAGAATAAAAATTTGGTGTATTAAATGATTGAACATTTAAAATATATCGGAGCATGAGATTGGTTAAAGTACATGTGGTTGGTATGGGTAGTATGAGACCAACACATGTCAAGATGGTGCATGAGAATGAACAAGTGTCCCATGCCCCATTTCTCTTCTCCAACACATGTCAAGTTGGTGCATGAGAATGGACAAGTGTCTCATGCCCCATTTCTCTTCTCTAACACATGTCAATTTGGTGCATGAGACCAACACATGTCAAGGTTGGTGCATGAAAGTGGACAAGTGTCCCATGCCCACTTCTCTTCTCCAAGGAAGTGCTAGAGAGTGAGGTGAGTGGAGGAAAAGGAAAAAAAAAAAAAGAAGAAGAGAAAGAAAGAGATAGTTGCTTGAGGAAAATCTCTGCAACGTTTTCATCAAAGAGCTGGATCTTCGGGATATATGGTCAGATTGAGCTCAAACTTTGTCAGCAAGTTTCTAGCTTATGGTTATTCATTCTGGTCGGTGGAGATCTTGATTAGAGGTTTCGTCTAAGAGATATAACCTCTCAAATAAAGCTGGTCGGAAAGTCTGAATTTCTCACGCAGTTTTGATCAAACTAATAGATCTCCTAAATCTACTGTTGGATGGATATGATATTTGGGTACGTGGTTTACAACTTATCTTTCTACATTATGAGCAGTGGAGATGTTTATGGATTAAGTGTGTTGTGTGATATAGTCATCTGAAGTCGAGTATTTGCAGTAGGAAATGAGAAATTATCTGATTAGAGACTTGTTCATCAAAGAGACTTATCGTTTCGGTCCACCGTTGGATTGAGCTGATTTTTAGACAGAAGGTTTGGTTCTTAACATACTTCAATCTGTACTTTTGATTTTGGGATTAAATACTTCTGTTGGGAGATTGATACATCTGAACAGAATATTAAATGAAGAATTGGTATGGTTGCTTGTATTAGACATAAATTTAGAATATGAACTTAGACCTTTCCAAATAGCTTGCATGTCAACTATGTTGACCTAGTTGCCATTGTTGATGAACCCATGATGCAAAATCAGTGATATACATGGCTGGACATGGTGACCTAGTGTAAATCGGCAATATGGCCTAAGTATGAAAATTTTCATATTTTAGGGCTTTTGATGCTTTTGGCTTAGAATCATTGAATTGATGCAACTTATGTTTAATTAAGCATGATTAGGGTTGATTATGCTACTGATTTGGTGGTTGTGACCATATCATGGGTTATGCCTACTTGTGATCAAGTGGCCCAATTTGAGCATGTTTATGCCTAAGGAATTGAAAATCAGTATTTTTGATTAATAGAATGGTTTATGAATGAGAACTATGCATTAGAGGCCTAAGTCATGTGATTTGAGTTGAATGGTGGGATTAGATGAGATTTAGGCCTATTGTCTATATGTGGGCTGATTTAGGGTTGATGCGTAATGTCTATGTGATTGAGCATAGAAATTGATGTATGGTTGGATATTGATGAATGTTTCCGGACCTTGATTGGATTGATTCGGTTTGGTGTCCGTGTGTGGTTAGATACTCTCGCGAGGCTTGGTTGTGAGTAGACTTTCATTTATGATTATATTTTTTATGTCATCATATCACTTATATATATTGTATGTTGAAAGCATGAATGTGTTCTAATGTTTTGAATGATGCATTGATTTGAGAAAACCTTATGACTTTGGTTGGGCCTATCTATCTGGCTAATAGGGGGACTTAACCTTGTCATATGAGGGTTTTAAAAAGGAAATATTTGGAGATGAGAACGGTACAGTGAAATAGACGTGCACTAGTAACCCCAAATAAACATGATTGGGGTCAACGGTACGGTGAAATAGACGTGCACTAGTAAGAATGTGGATCCAAATTGATAAGCTTTTACTTGCATCGAACTTATTATAAATGCTTGATATCTATATGTTATGAGCTTTTAATCATGCTACACATTGACATGCATACATGATATTTATTGATGAGTATTGATAGCATATTTGAATTCTATTCACTGGGCACCGTTGGCTCACCTTCATTTTCCTCTTTCAGGTCCGGGGTGCGGGGTCGCCACAGATATATTCATGATTTGAAGCACATTATTCATATTTATAATGTCATATACAAATATCCAAAGTTAAGAGATAGTCACAACACGACTTTCACCAAGTCCACAACACACGTACTTAGTCTGTTTTCACCATTTCACCCAACAAATTCTTGCTGGAAAATACACACAAACAGTACAAGCACCATACTTGCTCAGTTCATGTCTCAACCTACTGCAATTCAATTTCACATTCCAGCACATGAATTTATCAACTAAATCATCAATTAATCACTAATTCAACCAAAATGTACGGGTAAGCATCTTACCAAATTAGTTTCTAATCTGAAAATTTTCCAGCAACTTGTACACATCATTAAACTCAGAATTTCACATACTTTACACTCCTATCTCTGTCATTTATCATTACAGAATAGTCAAGACCAATTTTCAATCATAATACACTATAAAACACTACAATTTTAGTCAATAAAATGGGTTCTAACCCCCTTGTTCAGCCAGGTTTGAATACCCAAATCAATGATAAAATTTTAGTGAATTGAACCTCAATTAATTTACCCAGCAACAAGGAATTTTCTTTAATTGTTTCAACCAATAATTTACCCAATTCCAGCAATTCAAATACATTAAATTACTACCATTCAATCACTGAAACTTAATGAATTCATCATTTAGAAAACTTATCCATAATCCAAGAATCAAACTCCCATGGTTTGAGCTTCAATTCACCTCAATTTCAATCCAAACTCATCACTTTCCAGTTTCAAACTAGCCATGGAAAGTTGTCGCATGTCACATATAATGTATAGAATGAAGAGGAGAGTTTGAATATGAAACTTTCACATCTAAAACTATAGATCTCACTTCATTTCGAGCTCCAAAATCTCTTTCTTCCTCAACCGTTTTCTCAGTTTCTCTCTAGCTCAATGTTCTGTTCTGCAACTTCACTTGCACATTTCAGCAACTAAATCTCATGCCAACACACCAACAAATCAATGAAGTGGCTAATCCATCATGCCAGCAAGCTAATAGGTGTCTAAATGAGTTCATGGTGGCTCAATTTGATCAAGACACCTATTACATAGCATGCACAAACCGCCTTATTCATTTAACTTCCATTCATTCAACTATTCACCTATAACAACTATTCATTCATTAAATTAACAACTTTATTTAATCATTTACTAATTAATACTACCATCCTTATTTAAGTTAATTTAATCATACCCTTATCTAACTCCAAGTCACATATTTAATTCACTTAATGTAATTCACATATTTATATAACAACTCACATAATTAATTTATACTCTTCACTTTATATATTTAGCACTTATTTTAATACGTATATACATTTAACTCTTACGTATGTATGCGCATATTATACATCTCGATATATGCATAAGTCAACATATGTATTTTATTAAAACTATGGAGTGTTACAAAAACAATCAAAATTTATTTGAAATTTCACACTTCATCGCGTCCAATATTAGTTTCTCTCAATGAGAAGGTAAGATGTTTCCTTCAGAATCGTAGATAATCTTCCCCGAAAATTCAAGTGGTCGACAACGCTCACCCATCAAAATTTTCTTCTTCCAAACTGCTTTATGATCATCGCGCGCCTCCTCCTCATCTTCCTGATCAATTTTTCTCATGAAACTCTTAGTACGTGATGAAGTACTACAAAGAAATGCTACCAAGATCACGGTGCATATAACAAAGAGGAAGGTTGCTGATGATGTGATAATTGTGAACAAGGAAGTAGAATTTGGTGAGACTAGAAAATATTGTCTAATTGCCATGAATGTAATGAGATTGACTACTGAAACTGCACCTCTGCAACTATGATGAGTGTAAGATGTTTGTAGTAGAGGGAATTAATAAAGATAGAAAGTTGCAATTGGATTCTTGCTTGTATAAATTATTTATTGGATTGGTTCTAATTTTCAATCATATAGGCTACAGTCTGACCCCATTGGGTGGTTAGTAGGAAGGTAAGCTTTGAAGGGAAGGAAGTAATTGAAGAACTATAATATCTATGGTTTCACTTGATATACATAATTTGGAGAACTGTGGCGATAAAACTCATAATTTGGTGTGCTTCCAAGTCCATTCTTTCCGAGAGTTGCTTGTTTTGGGTACAAAGAAAAGAAATTGGAGGAGCTTCCAAGCAAAGAGCAAGCCCTGGCAATGTACGTCACTGTGCACCAGAAGCCCGGTCCTACTGTAATTTTTAAATTAATGCAATTAAGCTGGTGGAACTCGCACCATAGTTTGTTGTGAAGCGGCATACATATATTTTGCTGTTTAATTTCAAAACGGTAATCATGGATGGAGCAAGTGGAAGCTTGCTTTCAGATCATGATCAATTACAATTTGAATTGTTTTCATCACCACAACAGCTCAAGTGGCCGGTCATCAATAATGTTGTTGAAGAATTTTTTTCTTTTTCTATTCATGATCAAATTCTTAGGTACATGCGGTCGAAATAGTAATAGTTTTATATAGGATAGGAGCAAGTTTCACATTGAATTTAAGTTGGGCTCTGATTCTCAATAAGATTTTTTTAAAGTAAAACTTGATAGCGTGGTGATTAACTAGGGACACACAATATATATATAAATATTAATTTAACAGTAAATTTTATATCTGCATGTGCAATTAAACATATAATTACAATATTTTACAGTTAGATTAACATTTCTCATATATATTTATATATATACTATTAGAGGAATGTAATTCAGTAAAGGTTTAATCTTATATTAAATAGGGTAATTCTAAATGTACCCACCAAATTAAAAGCACTCTTGTACTCACATGCTTTATAATTTTTTAACAATTATATATAATAAGTAGGTACAAAAAATATTTTTGGTGGATGCATTAAGAATTACTCTATTAATTAAATATCATATTAAATATCCATTATTATTTTTCTTAGATCGTCATATGATTTATAGTAGTGTGATATAATATTTAATCATTCAAAGTGTTTGTAAAATTATACCTTTAGGCTAGCTGCTAATTAAATCACTTATATAAGAATAGAGATTAAAAGAGATATTATCTCCCACTTAAGTACCGTTTAGCGCCTAATGTAATATTCTACTTTAGATATTAATAAAAGTCAAATCTTCACATAAGTGATAAACTTACCCATTCATGATCTTTTAGATCTACACATATCCAAAAAAAAAAAAAAATTCACATCACGAGCCTTGAAGGCGATCGAGTGTGATGATTAGGGCAGGTGACCTAGACTTAGACGATTGGAGTCAACGGTATAATCCAAGTTGCATAATAAATAAATAAAAAATACTCGTACGTACATATGCTAAAGCAGAATTGACCCTGACCCCTACCTCACGGGAGGAGGGTCGGTGCCAACCATCGGCAAAGGGCTCGTTGCCATATATATATATTTAGTATGCGGTCAATTTCATCTCATATAAGGCAGAAAAGTAACAAACAATGGACGAGGAAATACGACAAGCTGGGCGAGAAACCCTTAGCAATGGCTGGTGAGCGGCTGTGACGGAGCTTCTGGACTAAATGATTCAACTTGACTAATTACAGCTTGTTATCTTTGTGGATTTCTCTATTGTTCTTCCAAGTGCAAATCTCAGCAGCATCTTCTCAGCCATAGAAGCCGCGCGCTAGGTGCTGCCCTTAGATTTGGATTTTCAGGGGCTTCTTCTTCTTCTTCTAGTTCGGCCCATGAGTTAAAACCCGAGAGCATACCCAGAGCAGCTTCTGAAGGTTGGATTTTCTTTTATTTTCATTCTTTCTTTAAATGAATGATTGCTTGAACGGTAAAATTTATTGAAGTTGGGTTTGAAGAGATTTTGGGTTTGAAGTTTTCTCTCCAGCGATTTCTTGTCGGTCTCGCGGGCTCTGTTTGGGGAGGAAACATTGTTCGAAATCAGATCTGTGATAAATAACAAAGAAACCCGAGATCCGCGAGATCTGTGATTTTAAGGCTAACATTTTTATCCAGTTTCCGACGGTTTCTCTGTTGCCGTGTTTTTCGATTCCGGCGTCTCCGGCGATTCCACCGCAGGCAGAGGGCGCGAGGAGCTCGCAGAATGCCAGCCGCCGGCGTCGTTCCTCCTCCGATCCAGATGGCTCCACTGGCGATGGATCAGCAACAGCAACAACAGCAGCAGCAGCATCAGTGGGGGATGATGCAGGCTCAGGCGCCGATGGCGTGGAATCAGCAGCCGCCGGCGCAGCAGCAGCAACAACAAGTGTCGGCGCAGTTTCAGGCGGCGCAGCCGACATCTAGAGAAACAACGATGGTTTCACCTCCAAGTCGCTCTCCACAGGAAACTGATCTACTAGAACGAAGTAACAAAAAAGTTAAGATGAATATGGATGGAGTGGAAGCGGATTTGTCGCCGATGGCGGACGAAAACATGGTGGAGGAGACTCAGGCATGCAAGGAGAATGCTGTGGGGAATGGGATGTTCGCCCCCTTGCCAACATTTAGAGACAAACTTTTGGGTTATACGGGACGGATGGATGATGGTGAGACGTCCGATGAGGATTGGACCTCAGATGATGAAGGAGAGATGGGGGCTGAGGAGTCCGAGTCCGAGTGCCCAGTCATTCACATATCTAAGGAGGAGAAGAGGCGCTTACGCCGCCCATGGAGACAGACACTTATTATCAAATTGTTGGGCAGAACAATTGGATTTACATTCCTGTTACGTAAGATTAAGGCCTTATGGCGTCCGAAGGCTCCTATTGAATTAGTTGCTATTGATCAAGACTATTTTCTTGTCAAGTTTGCCTCCAAGGAGGATTATGAGTATGCAAAATTTGAGGGCCCATGGATGATCTTTGATCATTATTTGACAGTGCGGCAATGACATCCTAATTTTGACCCGGGGCAGGAGAACATGGATAGATTGTTGGTGTGGGTGCGAATCCCTTGTCTCCCAATTGAATACTATGACTATGATATCCTCATGAACGTAGGAGCGCATATTGGTCGTCCGGTGAAGATTGATGATGCAACAAGCACCGTCTCTAGGGGGAAGTTCGCGCGTATATGTGTGGAGGTAGATATAACCAAGCCACTTCTATCTAAATTCACTTTGCGACGTCGGGTTCGACGGATTGAATACGAGGGGATCCATTTAATTTGCTTTGATTGTGGATGTTATGGGCATCGGAAAGATGCGTGTCCAAAGAAAGAGGGCCAAGAGACGCCTCATCACGGTGGACCGGCGGAAGTGCTGGCCGGAGATGTTAGAGATGTGGTCGGAATTCAATCTAGGCCGGTTGAGCCTCTGGTGAATCAGGAAATAACCGAAAGTTATGGGCCATGGATGTTGGCTTCTAGAAGATCTCGTAGAGGTATGACCAAAACTGAAAATGGAAAGATTGGGAGAGATGGACGTGATCCTCGGGATATGCCACTGTTGGGTTCTCAACAAAATGCTAGTTTTCAGCAACATATTTCTCGGTATGCGGCATTAGCGGTTGAGGATAATCCTGCAGAAAATATTGAAAGTGATCAACGAGATGGGCCGCATCTTGATAAGGATATTGGCGTGCACATGGGCTCAGGGATATCACTTAATGAATATGTCAAGAGTAAAGGGAGAAGGCCTAATGTGCAAATAAATACTAAGGAAGTGGATAATGGCCCAAGCACTCAAGTGGCTGTAGAGACCAGCAATGCGGTTCGAATAAAGAAGAATTTACTGACTCGTGACATCACTTCTATCTCTTCTCAGTCCAAGCAAGCTGCCGCTGCGGATGAACATATTGTGGTGCGTGGGTCCAATAGAGGTCAACTGATTTCTCGATCGGTGGTCTCTCATCCCCAGCATCAGGTTGAGAACATGGAGGGTATTCATCCTACAATTAATTTGATACCAGAACATCATCAAGATCCTCCTATTGTGGTGGAATTTGGGCATGTTCCTGCTATTGGTAGGCGGGAACTTGGTGGAACAAAAGCTAATCTGGTGGGGGTGCATAACGAAGCTCCTAGTGACAAGGATGAATCGCTTGGGAGGATGGATATTGATGGAGGGTTCTCCTCTTAAAGCCGTGTTTGTCAATGTTTTGGTCTTCGGTAGGGGTGGGTAGCCTATTTTATCTTGTTTTTATGGATTTTATGATCTGGAATTGCCAAGGGGCGGCTTCGAAGGAGTTTCACCGTTCCCTGAAAGACCTGCTTAAGATGCATAAACCAGGCATATTGGGGTTGTTAGAGCCCAAAGTGAGTGGATCTCAGGCAGATTTTCTCTGTAAAAAGCTTGGTTTTGATGAATAGGTCCGGGTAGAATCATTGGGTTTCAGTGGTGGTATTTGGGTGTTCTGGCATAGTTCTTGTCAAATAAATATTATTGCTACTCATCCCCAGTTTATCCATATGAGGGTTCGGGATAGTAGTATGCATCAGTGGTTGTTATCTGTTGTTTATGGTAGTCCTACAGCCAGCTTGAAGAAGATGTTATGGAGGGATCTTAATAAGAATGTTTTTGATATGAGTGAGCCTTGGATTATTGCGGGTGATTTTAATGCGGTGGTATGTTCCGAAGAAGTTAGTAGTAGGAATGTTGTGGCTCATCATGGCAGCTCTGGTTTTGGGGATTGGATTTATGATCATGATTTGCTGGACATGGGATTCTCCGGACAAGCCTATACTTGGAGTAGGGGTATAGGGGATCAGTTTAAGGGAGCTCGCCTTGATCGAGTTTTATGTAATCTAGCTTGGAGGCATATGTTTGAGGACGCTAAAGTGTTTCACCTTCCTAAACAACACTCCGACCATGTTCCTATCTTGGTTCGTTTAAAGGGTTCAAGTGCCACTGTGAGGCCAACGCAGTTTAAATTTCAGGCAGCTTGGCTGACTCATCCGGGATTTTACAATGTCATTAAGGAGAATTGGAGTCGTGACCGATCTTTGGACACAAATAATCGACATATAGCCTCGGTTCTTACTTCATGGAATAGTACCGAGTTTGAGAGTATTTCAAGGAGGAAGAAGAGGCTTTGGGCGAGACTTGCAGGCATTCAACGTGTCTTATCTAAACACCCTACACACCGTATTCATCTTTTGGAGTCTAAGCTTAAGAAGGAGCTGGACCTTGTTCTGTATCAAGAACAACTTTCGTGGTTCCAGAAATCTAGAGCCGACTGGATCCTTTCGGGTGACCGCAATACCAAGTTCTATCACGCTACTACAGTCATTCGTCGGAGCAGGAATGTCATTGAGAGGTTAAAAGGTGCAGATGGAAATTGGGTTTCAGATTCAGCTCAGTTGAAGCATCTAATTCAAGATTTATATATCAGGCTATTTTCAAAAGAACCTTGCGGGGATATGTCTGATTTTCCTAAAGGGGGCTTTCCAATTCTAGATGGTGCTGTCATGGCAAGGATTCATCAGCCCTTTGAGATTGAAGAGATTCGTTAGGCTTTATTTGAGATGGCTCCCTTCAAAGCGCCAGGCCCGGATGGTATTCATGCAGGTTTTTATCAACGCCTTTGGCCTACAGTGGGGCCTTCTGTCTACAAGCTTGTTCAAGACTTTTGGGTGTCAGGAAAGCTTCCAGATGGGATCAATGATACTCTGTTGGTATTAGTACCGAAGGTCCAGCATCTTGAATTATTGACCCAGCTTAGACCTATAAGTCTCTGCAACGTGGGCTATAAAGTGATTACAAAAGCTATAACAAATAGGCTAAAGATGATCCTCCCTAGTCTTATTTCTCCCAACCAAAGCAGCTTTGTTCCTGGTCGCCAAATTACAGATAATGTCATTGTGTATCAAGAAGTCCTTCATTCAATGAGAACTAAGAAGAGTGGTGTATCTCATATGGCAATTAAGATTGATCTTGAAAAAGCCTATGATCGATTATCTTGGGATTTTATTGAAGACTCGTTGAAGGAGATTGGTCTTGGTGATGGATGGATCCGAAATGTGATGCATTGTGTCTCATCCTCTAGGATGTCGATTGTCTGGAATGGGGATCTTTTGGATTGTTTCTCTCCTGAGCGCGGAGTTCGGCAAGGGGATGCAATTTCGCCTTATCTTTTTGTTCTGTGTATTGAAAGATTGGGTCATTTGATTAATGGGGCAGTGGAGCGAAAGGAATGGAAACCCATACAGCTTTCTCGTAATGGCCCTTTTATCTCTCACCTTTTCTTTGCAGATGATATGGTTTTGTTTGCGGAAGCATCTACAGAGCAGATAAAGGTTATTATGAAGTGCCTGGATTTATTTTGTGCGTGCTCGGGCCAAAGAGTTAACTACCAGAAATCTCATATATTTGTATCTCACAATGTGGAGCTTACGGTGGCTCAAGACATATCTACTATTTCTGGTATTCCCCTTACGGACAACTTGGGTCGGTATCTTGGTGGTCCCTCCATTCATGGGAGGGTCCGACCTGCTGACTTTCAGTACATCATTGAGAGAGTGACTACTCGATTGGAGGGGTGGAAGATAAAATTCTTGTCCTTTGCGGGTAGATTGGTTCTAGTTAAATCGGTGCTTAACTCTATTCCCATGTACATCATGCAGACTATGGTGTTACCAATAGGGGTGTGTAATACCATTGATAAATTAGTTCGACGTTTTCTATGGGGAGGATCTAATGAGAAGCAGGGCGTCAACCTCATTAAGTGGGAAATCATCATCAAACCTATGGAGGACGGTGGTCTTGGCATTAAGAGTATGGCTTTTATGAACTTGGCTTTTTTGGCCAAATTGGGATGGAGACTAATTACAGATAAGAATAGCTTTTGGGCCAGAGTTGTTTCCATGAAGTATCTGCATCGGGAAGCTACTATTGATAGGTTCCAGCCTAAGAATGGGGCTTCCAATGCGTGGAGGCGCATTGTTAAAGCCTCGCCTATTTTACGTAGCGGAGTGCGGGCTCTAGTTCGTAATGGTAAGGACACCCTTTTTTGGCTTGATACATGGGTAGGTGAGGTGGCCTTAATCAATATGAAAATGCGGGATTTGAGTTTGGTGGAGATGTATAGGCCTGTCTCAAGCTATTGGGTGAAGGGTTCAGGGTGGGATTGGAATGCTCTATCAGGTTTAATCCCTTTTGAGGTTGAAAATAAACTTGCTGCTGTGCTCTTATGGGATGAGGAGGAGGTTGCAGATGGCATATGTTGGGGAGCTTCTAAGAGTGGCATTTTAACGGTGACCTCTGCTTATACTATTTCTACTGGAACTCTTATGGGAGATCCTACTTCCCTTTGGAGGATGATTTGGAAGCTTAAAGTTCCTCAAAGATGCAAGACTTTTTTGTGGATGGTTGCGCATCGAAAGATCATGTGCAATGCTGAGCGGATGAAAAGGGGTTTCACCATGGCTTCTGACTGTATTGAATGTGTGGGATGTATCGAGGATGTTGATCATATTTTTTGAAATTGTTCTAGAGCCGTGCAATTATGGAAGCGTCTATTGCAGCCAGTTGAGTATTATCTTCAGAGCAATTTGGATTTCCAAAACTGGCTTGCTCATAATCTTGCTGGCGTTAATGATTGTAATGTTGACTATGACTGGGCTTCCTACTTTACAGTTGCCGTGTGGGCTCTTTGGAAATGGAGGAATGATTTAGCTTTTCGTAATCTTCGTTTTCACTTCGAGTATAGCATGGCTTGGCTTAAAGGGAAAGTGGCTGAAATCATTCATGTTTTTCGAGCCAAAGTGGCGGTCCATGGTGCTGGACTGATAGAGAGGGTGAAGATGGTAGGCTGGTGTGCTCCCAACCATGGTTGGACTAATCTTAATACTGATGGATGTCTTAAGAATGCTTCATCGCGAACAGGGGGTGGCGATCTTCTCTGTGACTATCGTGGTATGTGGTTGAGAGGGTTTGTGGCTAATATTGGTTCTTGTACTGTAACTGAAGCTGAATTATGGGCTGCTGTTCATGGCCTACGTCTTGCTTGGGAGGAGGGCCATCGTTCTATAGTTTTCGAAACAGATTCGGCTATGGTGGCTGGTTCGTTAAAAGGCAACAGTATGCCGCAGCTTAGCCTTTCCAACTTGGTAAATGAGTGTAGAAGACTCCTTCAGAGAGATTGGATAGTTCAAGTTGAGCACATTTACAGAGAAGGTAATAGAGCAGCAGACTATTTGGCTACTGAGGCTTTGAAGTTCAATCGGGGAGTGTGTATCATGTCTTCCCCTCCCCGTGGGTTATTCAATATTTTGAGGGAAGATGCATCTGGGGTTACTTGGCCTAGGAAAGTTCGAGATGTAGTGTGTTAATTGTTCTTGCTGGGTGTTCTCCTCTTTTTCTTTAAAAAAATAACAAACAATGGACGAGCCCGAGAATGCGCAAATAAAGTGGGACAAGGTCCACACAAAATATTTATCTATATATCTTCCCACAAAATAATTACAATGAACCATTCCATGATTGTTTGTGAAGTCATTAATTTATATTATATTTTTCTCGCTAATTATCATCACTATAATTCAATCCCATCAACTATTACAATTCTCCTGCAGGTCCCACCAGGTTAGGTTTTTCTCTGCCTATTGCCTCCTGCACTATTACCACAACAACCTGTATGCCATCACTGCCACTATTCTTTTTCCCACTTCTACAATATATGTATATAAAAGAACTACAAGTGGACATATGCACATGCTATTGCAATATAATTATTATTTTAGAATAATAAAGTCACTTTATCATTATTATTTATCATAACAACGATTTATAATTTATAAATATTATTGATTATGTAAAAACAAACATATACATGTATATAAATATTAATATTTTTAATACCTAATTATTTTATTTAATAATATATATATATATATATATATATATATATATATATATATTATATTTAATAAGATATATATATATTGTTGAAGTTATTATATCGTCGAATTATACAACAATATATAGTTCGAGACGATCTAATAACTTTTAAAGATAATATTAAAAATATATATTTTTTAAATTTATATTATTATAATAAAAATACTTAGATTAGTTGAAGATAAAACTTTTTTTTAAAGTATTCTTATAACGTTTATTTTATTTTTATTCTTAAAAAAGTAATTTTATTGTCAATAGTATTAAAATAGTAATTTTATAATTAATTAATTTTTAATTTTTTTACATCCTATATTTTATATATATATATTTTTTAATTTATCCTTTTACGGTCTAAATTTTCCTTCTAATTTTTTTTGGAAAGGTAAAGAGGGGGAACACCCAACAAGAACAATTAACACATTACATCGCGAACTCTCTTAGGCCAAGTAAACCCAGTTGCATCTTCCCTCATAATATTGGATAAGCCACGGGGAGGGAAAGACAGGAAACATACTCCCCGATTGAACTTCAAAGCCTCAGTAGCCAAAGAGTCTGCTGCTCTATTACCTTCTCTGTAAATGTGCTCAACTTGAACTATCCAATCTCTCTGAAGGAGTCTTCTACACTCATTTACCAAGTTGGAAAGGCTAAGCTGCGGCATATTGTTGCCTTTTAACCAACCAGCCACCATAGCCGAATCTGTTTCGAAAACTATAGAACGGTGGCCCTCCTCCCAAGCAAGACGTAAGCCATGAACAGCAGCCCATAATTCAGCTTCAGTTGCAGTACAAGAACCAATATTAGCCACAAACCCCTTCAACCACATACCACGATAGTCACGGAGAAGACCGCCACCCCCTGCTCGCGATGAAGCATTCTTAAGACATCCATCAGTATTAAGCTTAGTCCAACCATGGTTGGGAGCACACCAGCCTACCATCTTCACCCTCTCTAACAGTCCAGCACCATGGACCGCCACTTGGGCTCGAAAAGCATGAATGATTTCAGCCACTTTCCCTTTAAGCCAAGCCATGCTATACTCGAAGTGAAAACGAAGATTACGAAAAGCTAAATCATTCCTCCATTTCCAAAGAGCCCACACGGCAACTGTAAAGTAGGAAGCCCAGTCATAGTCAACATTACAATCATTAACGCCAGCAAGATTATGAGCAAGCCAGCTTTGGAAATCCAAATTGCTCTGAAGATGATACTCAACTGGCTGCAATAGATGCTTCCATAATTGCACGGCTCTAGAGCAATTTCGAAAAATATGATCAACATCCTCGATACATCCCACACATTCAATACAGTCAGATGCCATGGTGAAACCCCTTTTCATCCGCTCAGCATTGCACATGATCTTTCGATGCGCAACCATCCACAAAAAAGTCTTGCATCTTTGAGGAACTTTAAGCTTCCAAATCATCCTCCAAAGGAAAGTAGGATCTCCCATAAGAGTGCCAGTAGAAATAGTATAAGCAGAGGACACCGTTAATATGCCACTCTTCGAAGCTCCCCAACATATGCCATCTGCAACCTCCTCCTCATCCCATAAGAGCACAGCAGCAAGTTTATTTTCAACCTCAAAAGGGAGTAAACCGGATAGAGCATTCCAGTCCCACCCTGAACCCTTCACCCAATAGCTTGAGACAGGCCTATACATCTCCACCAAACTCAAATCCCGCATTTTCATATTGATTAAGGCCACCTCACCTACCCATGTATCAAGCCAAAAAAGAGTGTCCTTACCATTACGAACTAGCGCCCGCACTCCGCTACGTAAAATAGGCGAGGCTTTAACAATGCCCCGCCACGCATTGGAAGCCCCATTCTTAGGCTGCAACCTATCAATAGTAGCTTCCCGATGCAGATACTTCATGGAAACAACTCTGGCCCAAAAGCTATTCTTATCTGTAATTAGTCTCCATCCCAATTTGGCCAAAAAAGCTAAGTTCATATAAGTCATACTCTTAATGCCAAGACCACCGTCCTCCATAGGTTTGATGATGATTTTCCACTTAATGAGGTTGACGCCATGCTTCTCATTAGACCCTCCCCATAGAAAATGTCGAACTAATTTATCAATGGTATTACACACCCCTATTGGTAACACCATAGTCTGCATGATGTACATGAGAATAGAGTTAAGCACCGATTTAACTAGCACCAATCTGTCACGACGCCCCTGATGTAGGCTGACGTCATGACCGGCACAGCGTACCATACACCGTACATACCCATATACAGTATAGACTACACTGTCAGCCTTCACGTACTCTCACAAAACTCCCAAAAAGGTACATAATTTTTTTTTTATATACCACAAATCAAATCAAATCAAATATATATATAGATGATCATTCCACTCACATTCATTCCAGTCATTCCACAAATTAAATTCTCACCTGATACATATCTATGATCATCTCATTTCCTCATATAATATTACCACACAACCCATCTAGGTGATATTACATATATATAGTGTGTGATAATTATACATATCAAAATAACATCAATATAATCTATTTCCTCCAAGCATACATACACATACCATACAAGTTCCTTTTCCCTTCGAATCAATACCTGAAAGATTGGAGGAAATAGGGTGAGCAAACAACAGCTCAGTGAATATAGTTCTTGAGATGGCAATTATATACATTTAGAGAAATATGACATTTAAAATCATTTCAAATACTTATGCAACACATGCATCATTCAGCGAATATATCATACATGTCAACAACATAAATTTCATGCTTTTCAATAATACAATGCACAATTTCCCTCCTCCGCAAGGCAAGAGAGCGGGTCTAACCTTGTATGGTCGTACAAGGTAGACAAAACCTCTCATTACCCAATGTCAAGAACACAATGCACAATCTCCCTCCTCCGCAAGGCAAGAGAGTGGGTCTAACCCTTGTAAGGCCGTTACAAGGTAGCCACAACCTCTCATTACCCAATTCTATAACACAATGCACAATCTCCCTCCTCCGCAAGGCAAGAGAGCGGGTCTAACCCTTGTATGGCCGTTACAAGGTAGCCACAACCTCTCCTTACCCAATTAACAGTCATTTCAAGGATCGCAACCCTTGTTAGGACAGACCTAACGAAATGACAATGAGGAATCGCAAAGCCTCATCATTACAAACTCCAATGCTAAAATCAGTTTGCATGATCCATAAAACTCAATGCCTTATATATAATATCACATGCGTACAATCAAACAGTTTATATGCGTACAATGCCATACAAGAACCAAATCAAGAAAACTATACTCACAGTACAACACGTTCCACTTAAACTCAATCATCGTCGCTTTCGAGTCCAGCTCCAAGTTAAATCCAACGAATTTAACCTGTCACAATCACTCCATAATTCAATTTCATGTCTTCATATTTATATTTCTCAACTCACTTCAAATCACGAATAATAAATCTATTTAGGACTCAAAAGCAGTTATCTCGTTTCTATAAACTCAAACCGGGGTTTCATTGGGTTCACATCACTGGTCACATCACTGTGCACAGTACAATTCATATCACTGATCAATGTCACTATTCACTATGCGCTGAGCACTGAGCACTATTCACTATTCACTGTGACTATGCACTATTCACTATTCACTGTGCACTATTTACTATGCACTATTCACTATTCACTGTGCACTATTTACTATGCACTATTCACTATTCACTATTCACTATTCACTATTCATCCTAAAGATGTAAATTGTATTAAAATTGTCAAACGGTCTCCAAAACGCATGAAATCAAATCTAACCACAGATTCGGAGTCCCGACAGTCCAGGGTGCGTTTTTCTACCTTCCTAGCGAGTTTTTCATTCACGTTGGGGTCAAAACCCCAATTTGTAAAAACGCCGTAAAACGGCTCCCACAGTCAAAATTAGTCCGCTAGAACGGTTACCTCTAGCGTAGATAATAATTTCACGAAGAAAGAGAGTGAAAATCGCTTACCGTGAGTCCGGATTTCATCCGAATCCCGCTTTCTCCCTTTTCTCTCTTCTCCTTCTCTCGGTTTCTTTCTCTGGAAACTTCGTTTGATTTTTTTTTTTCGTCGTTTTTTTTTTCATTCAGCAACTTATTTGATTTACTGTTCCGTGAACAGTACATGAACAGTACCTAATTTGTCTTCTTGTGAATACTATTCACGATACTATTTGATGAACAGTACCCTTCTTATAAACAGTAAACTTACTATTCTATACTATTCGTGATACTATTTAATGAACAGTAACTTACTATGCAAGTACTGTTCATTATTTTCTTTTATTTTATCTTTTTATTCGTTTTGTTTCATACCCGCAATCACACACACGTATATTTGGCTCCTACGTATAACATACGTGTATTCTCAAGTGTATATTTAACTCTTACGTATAAAATACGTGTATTAGATATTTCGATATACGTGTACGTCAACGTATGTATTTACTTAAATTTACGGGGTGTTACAATCTCCCCAACTTAAGAAATTTCGTCCTCAAAATTTAGAATTAAGGACTATTCCTCAAGTGATACTCAATTCCAGAAAACTGCTCCCGCATTTTATATTCCGCTTCCATGTTTGCTCTTCTTGATACGTAGTATCCTCACCAACTTAGAGGTGAGTTATATTCCTTAACATCAATATCTAGAATTTATTCCTGATACTTATCAACTGTGACAGTAGAGCAAATCGGTAAGCCAATGGACCTATCCTATCAAGGATCTCTAATGGTCCAACAAATCGCGGTGTGAGCTTTCTTTTTCATCCCAAATTTCATTTGGCCTTTTTGTAGTAAGACCCTTAGCAAAACTGAGTCAGCCATAATAAATTTCAAGGCCTATATAACAACCTTGTGTATTTAATAATATCCTGTGGCACCAAGAACAATAACTCCATACTTTCAAATCAACAAGTTGGAAATCTATAAGGCTTCTTATCAAGTGCCATCGTTATGCTATTATCATAGTGGCTTATACACATAAGTTTACACATAAAGTATTCCTTCCAACTTCCACCAAAATTCAAGTATACTAGACCCGAGCATGCTCGCAAGCATCAAAGTCACTCTCTCAGTCTGTCAACCAGTCTGAGAATACAATATCACACTGAGAAGGAGATGAGTACCAAATCGAGTCTGTCTCATATATCAGATCTCGACACAATCTTCAGATCTTAATCCGACATGACAAATATCTGAGTACTCCCATCAAATCTCCCTATCTCACACATATACAATCTGCTCAGTCTATCAAAAGAATTTTGGTGTTCATTGAAAGAATACGCAGACTTATCAGTCCACTAATGGTTATCCAAATGGTATCATTTCTACCCATAACCCATAAGATACCATTTGAATCCCATCTTTAATTAATACAATCCATATTACCAATTCCATAATCTTTCATACTGATATCATACTCGTCTCATCATAAATCTTACTATCTGAATATGAGTATCAATTAGCTGAACATGCATCCGAGCACAATTATCAACACATGGAGTCATAGAGAGTACACTCATAACGGTACCTCTCACTCACAAACAATCTCCATTTATGGCTAACTGATACTATTCCAGTTTCAGCCCGTTTTCTGCTCAATGCCTCAGCAACATATTGGCATTTCCCAGGATAATAATGCAATATAAAATCAAATCCTTCGGGAAGTCTTGCCACATTTATTACCTCATATTCAGTTTCTTTCCGTTCAAATAAGTACTTCCGACTCTTAAAATCTGAAAATAGTGTGACCTTTTTATTATAGAGGCAATGCTCTCATCAATTCAAAATAACTACCAACAAATTTTTATTCACCCTCAGGATAGTTATTCTCGTGCACTACCAAATATTTGAAGGCACAAGTAATTAACCTATCCTTTTGTATCAATGCAAAATCCAAATCTGGACGTGATATTCATCAATCACAATTACTTCCAGGTTCTGAAACAAGTAACACCATTTATATGAGAGCTTTCTCATGCACAATGGTCCACACATTATATAACATTCATCTGGTTTAGTTTCGTGAGTGGAACAGATAGCTTCAAGGATATTTCCACGCACTTTCTATAACGTACAACTAATACCAGAGAACTTCTTTTCCATCATTTACATTAGTTAACAGTTCTATGATCACTTTGACCTTCCCTGCATCCTTAAAGATACGATTTAAACTAGTCATGTGATTCACAAATTCTCATCTCAATTATATTCACAACTCATATTCACCGAGCTTGACACTCAATCAATGCTCTCTCAGTGACTACAAGATAATTCCGAGGTGCTATTCATGCTCCTCTCATTTTCTTGGGACAATTTCATATATCATCATCGAAGACTATGTAATAATCAAGATATGGTTCATATTCCCACTGCATCAATCTTATAAACGTGATTGACACATTAATCAAGGTTACCAAAATATCATAATATCCATATCTTGTCTTAAAACAGTCTGCATTACATCATTTTCTCGAAGTCTTAACTGATGGTGCTTAGATCTCAAAATGATCTTAACGAAAAGTTGGCACTATTTAGTTAATCGAATTCAACCATCTATCCATGGTAAAGGATATTCATTTGTTGTTGTTCCCTTGCTCAGTTAACAGTAATTCATACGTAAACATATTTCACTATACCTTCTGTCCATCTTATCACAAATGCTCTTCAAGGTGGCATATCAAAGATAATAAATCTTTTGCTCATTAACACATTTACCTACACCAGAAGTCCTCACAATTCCTCAAGTACTCGGTATTTGAAGATATGGAGATACATATTATACTAGCATCAGTTTTATATGCTATCAATCTCCTGTGCAGGTAGCAATTTAATACTTCATCAGAGAATACTCCAATATACCAGCTCACCACATGAATTGTAATTACTTGATGACCCTCATATTTATTCCACATATTATTTGTTAACCATATCAAGGTTGATTCTTTCTCCTGTCGACATACTCACAATCAATGATACATTATTATAACAGAAGATAATACAATTTGTCTATCATATCACCAGAGATAAAAGACCAGGTAGATCCAACAATACAATCAAAATATACACAATAACAAAATGTGGATCATACATGTTATCAACGTCTTACTACTCTTTGGATCTGGTCTTGTATTATTTTAATTTATTCTCTCAAATCTGGTGGAGTCACATTGATAACAATTTTTTTTGGGCATTCCATATCGACTAACTGGACATTAACACATCTCGTGTCATTTTTTTTTATAGATTGCTCGAGATACAATGTACTCAGTCTGTGACTCTTGCTCAGGCAATGGAAACCACTTATGGCAATGGAAACCACTTCTGGTTTTCATAATTCGTTAACATCACTTCCCTTTTTCTCATTCTCATTGGGTTAGGTACTAACAAAATTAGAGTCACGAAGACTGCCAAAATCTCAACCTTACTCAATGTTTCACTTATCTTGAAGTTCATATTTTTGCCCCAAACATATCCTTACATTACTTATGTCTCGTTTACCTAACACTGGTGTTGATAACTCGGCTTCAAACGGCGGTATAAGTTATCGCACTATTGCTAGTGTTCACAATTTCACCTCAGCTTTAGCTAACCCAAAATTTAGAAGCTGCCTTACAACTTGCGCATATGTTTATAACCCAACAATTAGCAAACCTGCCGTATAGGATCCCAAAATTTATTCTAGATCCTTATCATTCTCAGAGTATCCATCGTGATCATTCCAAAAATAAACTATTCCACTCTATTGAGTTCATGTTTTATGGTTAGGCATGTCACTACATTGTAACAAGATAAACTTTCTTATGCCTTATATGAATGCCAGCATGATGATAGAAGCCCTCATAAAATAGTTTCTGTAAGTAATCCCATGCCTTAATCGTCTCAAGAGTCCTTAACCAATTTTTTTATCATCTCTTATCATCAGTTAGCTGTTATCATCTCTTATCATCTCTTATCATCAGTTAGTTGAAACGTAACTAACTTGCTTTATCATTTTGCAGAGACTTAATCATTCTCTAAGATGGTCTCCACTCAGAGTCGCAAATTCTTTACTCCGTCTACTCTATTCATTACTATTCATCCTAAAGATGTAAATTGTATTAAAAATGTCAAACGGTCTCCAAAACGCATGAAATCGAATCTAACCACAGATTCGGAGTCCCGACAGTCCAGGGAGCGTTTTTCTACCTTCCTAGCGGGTTTTCCATTCACGTTGGGGTCAAAACCCCAATTTGTAAAAACGCCGTAAAACGGCTCTCACAGTCAAAATTAGTCCGCTAGAACGGTTACCTCTAGCGTAGATAGAGAAGAAAGAGAGTGAAAATCGCTTACCGTGTGTGACGCCCCGAAAATTATTTCATCTAGCCCATATCCCAATTGCATTTTTGCCCAAACTCTATGTGTTGTCTTGATATGTTTGGTGTTTGTTTGATGATTGTTTAATGTTTGTATAGTTGATGCTTGATAATGTATATAAATATATGTATCATAAATTTATATGAGTCATGTTAAATTAAAGTATAATGCATATGTTATGATTTATGCATGGGCTCATTAAACCATGAATTGATATGGGTTAGGATTGATTGAATAAAAGGATAAATGAAATTGAAAATTTGGTGTATTAAATGGATTGGACATTTAAAATATATGTGGTTGGTATGGGTAGTATGAGACCAACACATGTGAAGGTTGGTGCATGAAAGTGGACAAGTGTCTCATGCCCTCAAGGAAGTGCTAGAATGAGTGGAGGGAATCAAGGAGGAAAACAAGGAGAGAATCAAGGAGAGAATCAAGGAGGGAATCAAGGAATTGCTAGAAAGAGGTGAGTGGAGAGAAAGGAAAGAAGAAGAGAAAGAAAAGAAGAGAAAGGAAAGAAGAAGAGAAAGAAAAGAAGAGAAAGGAAAGAAGAAGAGAAAGGAAAGAAGAAGAGAAGGAAGGAGAGAGTTGCAGGAGGAAGATCCCTGCGACGTTTCCATCAAAGAGGTAGATCTCTGGAATCTACGGTCAGATTGAGCTCAAATTTTATCAGCACATTAGTAGCTTATGGTTCTTCATTCTGGTCGGTGGAGATCTTGATCAGAGGTTTCGTTTAGGAGATCTAACCTCTCAAACAAAGCTGATCGGAAAGTCTGGATTTCTCGCACCATTTCGCTCAAACTTATAGATCTCCTAAGTCTACCGTTAGATGGCTACCAAATTTGGGTATGTAGTTTAAAACTGATATTTCTACATTCTGATCGGTGGAGATCTTAATTAGATGCTTTTTCTAAGAGATATAACCTCTCAAACGAAGCTGGTCGGAATTTCTGGGTTTCTCGTGCCGTTTCGGTCAAACTTGAAGATCTCTTCAATCTACCGTTGGATGGATATAAAATTTGGGTATGTCGTTTATAACAGATATTTCTGTATTCTGAACGGTGGAGATGTTTATAAGTTTAGTATTTTGTGTGATATAGCCATCTGAGTTTGGATATTTGCAGTAGGAAAGGAGAAACTGTCTGATTAGATAGTTGTTCATCAAAGATACATATCTTTTCGGTCCACCGTGGATTGGGCTGATATTTGGACAGAAGGTTTGTTTCTTCACATACTTCAATATGTACGGTGGATTTTGTGATTACATATTTCTATTGGTAGATTAATGCACCTGAACAGAATATTAAATGAAGAATTGGTAAGGTGCTTGTATTGGACCTAAATTTAGAATATGATCTTAGACATTTCCAAATAGCTTGCATGTCAACTATGTTGACCTAGTTGCCATTGTTGATGAACCCATAATGCAAAATCAGTAATATACATGGCTGAACATGGTGGCCTAGTGTAAATCGACAATATGGCCTAAGTATGAAAAATTTCATATTTTAGGGCTTTTGATGCTTTTGGCCTAGAATCATTGAATTGATGCAACTTATGTTTAATTAAGCATGATTAGAGTTGATTATGCTACTGATTTGGTGGTTGTGACCATATCATGGGTTAGGCCTACTTGAGATCAAGTGACCCAATTTGGGCATGTTTATGCCTAAAAGAATTGAAAATCAGTATTTTTGATTAATAGAATGGTTTACGTATGAGAACTATGCATTAGAGGCCTAAGTCATGTGATTTGAGTTGAATGATGAGATTAGATGGGATTTAGGCCTATTGTTTATATGTGGGCTGATTTAGGGTTGATGTGTAATGTCTATGTGATTGAGCATAGAAATTGATGTATGTTTCAGGATCTTGATTGGGTTGATTCGGTTTGGTGGTCGTGTGTGGTTAAATACTCTCGCGAGGCTTGGTTGTGAGTAGACTTCACTTATGATTATATCATTTATGTCATCATATCATTTATATATATTGTATGTTGAAAGCATGAATGTGTTCTAATGTTTTGAATGATGCATTGATTTGAGGAAACCTTATGACTTTGGTTGGGCCCATCTATCTGGCTAATAGGGGGACTTGACCTTGTCATAGGAGGGTTTTAAGAAGGAAATGATTGGGATCAACGGCACGGTGAAATAGACGTGTACTAGTAACCCAAATAAACATGATTGGGATCAATGGCACGGTGAAATAGACGTGTACTAGTAACCCAAGGCATGTGGAATGTGGATCCAAATTGATAAGCTTTTACTTGCATCGAACTTTATTATAAATGCTTGATATCTATATGTTATGAGCTTTTAATCATGCTACACATTGACATGCATACATGATATTTATTGATGAGTATTGATAGCATATTTGAATTCTATTCACTGGGCACCGTTGGCTCACCCTCATTTTCCTCTTTCAGGTCCTTCTGTCCCGAATAAGGGCAAAGGAGTAGTTATATCTTGAGGGCCTTGCCTGCGAGAGAATCCAAAGCCTCGATGTGAGTTGTGAGGCATTTTGATTGAATTGTGTTTAAACTATGAAGTATTATATTTTGGATTATGTAATTATAACACTTACCACATTGTAGTATGGGTGAGTTGGGACTTGTTAGATAAACCATGTGGGCATATGACGATTTTTATTTGTACCCACAATTTTGGACTTTATGTGTATGTCAATCTTAATAGACTGTAGGGATTATGATTTTATTTATGGTTCATTTTTATGGATTATCCCTTGTCTTTGATGATTAATACGGTGGGTAGTTTTGTTTAATACCTTTTGATATCATATCGTTGTTTGGGATAAGGCTTGTAGGGTCTCAACCACCTCACGGGAGTTGAGAAGTGGTCAGAGATGCCTACGCCGGGCGTCCCGCCCCGGCATTCCGCATGCCATTCCCTGCGGGGTTGGTGGTCCGGGGCGCGGGGTCGTCACACCGTGAGTCCGCGGATTTCACCCGAATCCCGCTTTCTCCCTTTTCTCTCTTCTCCTTCTTCTCTCGGTTTCTTTCTCTGGAAACTTCGTTTGATTTTTTTTTTTCGTCGTTTTTTTTTTCATTCAGCAACTTATTTGATTTACTGTTCTGTGAACAGTACATGAACAGTACCTAATTTGTCTTCTTGTGAATACTATTTACGATACTATTTGATGAACAATACCCCTCTTATAAACAGTAAACTTACTATTCCATACTATTCGTGATACTATTTAATGAACAGTACTTACTATGCAAGTATTGTTCATTATTTTCTTTTATTTTATCTTTTTATTCGTTTTGCTTCATACCCGCAATCACACACACGTCTATTTGGCTCATACGTATAACATACGTGTATTCTCAAGTGTATATTTAACTCTTACGTATAAAATACGTGTATTAGATATTTCGATATACGTGTACGTCAACGTATGTATTTACTTAAATTTACGAGGTGTTACACAATCTACCCGCAAAGGACAAGAATTTTGTCTTCCACCCCGCCAATCGAGTAGTCACTCTCTCAATGATGTACTGAAAGTCAGCAGGTCGGACCCTCTCATGAATGGAGGGAGCACCAAGATACCGACCCAAGTTGTCCGTAAGGGGAATACCAGAAATAGTAGATATGTCTTGAGCCACTGCAAGCTCCACATTGTGAGATACAAATATATGAGATTTCTGGTAGTTAACTCTTTGGCCCGAGCACGCACAAAATAAATTCAGGCACTTCATAATAACCTTTATCTGCTCTGTAGATGCTTCCGCAAACAAAACCATATCATCTGCAAAGAAAAGGTGGGAGATAGAAGGACCATTACGAGAAAGCTGTATGGGTTTTCATTCCTTTCGCACCACTGCCCCATTAATCAAATGACCCAATCTTTCAATACACAGAACAAAAAGATAAGGCGAAATTGCATCCCCTTGCCGAACTCCGCGCTCAGGAGAGAAACAATCCAAAAGATCCCCATTCCAGACAATCGACATCCTTGAGGAAGAGACACAATGCATCACATTTCGGATCCACCCATCACCAAGACCAATCTCCTTCAACGAGTCTTCAATAAAATCCCAAGATAATCGATCATAGGCCTTTTCAAGATCAATCTTAATTGCCATATGAGATACACCATTCTTTTTAGTTCTCATTGAATGAAGGACTTCTTGATACACAATGACATTATCTGTAATTTGGCGACCAGGAACAAAGCTGCTTTGGTTGGGAGAAACAAGACTAGGGAGGATCATCTTTAGCCTATTTGTCATAGCTTTTGTAATCACTTTATAGCCCACGTTGCAGAGACTTATAGGTCTAAGCTGGGACAATAATTCAAGATGTTGAACCTTCGGTACTAATACCAACAGAGTATCATTGATCCCATCTGGAAGCTTTCCTGACACCCAAAAGTCTTGAACAAGCTTGTAGACAGAAGGCCCCACTGTAGGCCAGAGGCGTTGATAAAAACATGCATGAATACCATCCGGGCCTGGGTTTTGAAGGGAGTCATATCAAATAAAGCCTGACGAATCTCTTCAATCTCAAAGGGCTGATGAATCCTTGCCATGACCGCACCATCTAGAATTGGAAAACCCCCTTTAGGAAAATCAGATATATCCCCGCAAGGTTCTTTTGAAAATAACCTGGTATAAAAATCTTGAATTAGATGCTTCAACTGAGCTGAATCTGAAACCCAATTTTCGTCTGCACCTTTTAACCTCTCAATGACATTCCTACTCCGACGAATGACTGTAGTAGCGTGATAGAACTTGGTATTGCGGTCACCCGAAAGGATCCAGTCGGCTCTAGATTTCTGAAACCACGAAAGTTCTTCTTGATACAGAACAAGGTCCCGCTCCTTCTTAAGCTTAGACTCCAAAAGATGAATACGGTGTGTAGGATGTTTAGATAAGACACGTTGAATGCCTGCAAGTCTCGCCCAGAGCCTCTTCTTCCTCCTAGAAATACTCCCAAACTCGGTACTATGCCATGAAGTAAGAACCGAGGCTATATGCCGATTATTGGTATCCAAAGATCGGTCACGACTCCAATTCTCCTTAATGACATTGTAAAATCCCGGATGAGTCAACCAAGCTGCCTGAAATTTAAACTGCGTTGGCCTCACAGTGGCACTTGAATCCTTTAAACGAACTAAGATAAAAACATGATCGGAGTGATGTTTAGGAAGGTGACTCACTCTAGCGTCCTCAAACATATGCCTCCAAGCTAAATTACATAAAACTCTATCCAGGCGAGCTCCCTTAAACTGATCCCCTATACCCCTACTCCAAGTATAGGCTTGTCCGAAAAATCCCATGTCCAACAAATCATGATAAAAAATCCAATCCCCAAAACCAGAGCTGCCATGATGAGCCACAACATTCCCACTACTAACTTCTTCGGAACATACCACCGCATTAAAATCACCCGCAATAATCCAAGGCTCACTCATATCAAAAACATTCTTATTAAGATCCCTCCATAACAGCTTCTTCAAGCTGGCTGTAGGACTACCATAAACAACAGATAACAACCACTGATGCATACTACCATCCCGAACCCTCATATGGATAAACTGGGGATGAGTAGCAATAATATTTATTTGACAAGAACTATGCCAGAACACCCAAATACCACCACTGAAACCCAAAGATTCTACCAGGACCCATTCATCAAAACCCAGCTTTTTACAGAGAAAATCTGCCTGAGATCCACTCACTTTGGGCTCTAACAACCCCAATATGCCTGGTTTATGCATCTTAAGCAGGTCTTTCAGGGAACGGTGAAACTCCTTCGAAGCCGCCCCTTGACAATTCCAGATCATAAAATCCATAAAAACAAGATAAAATAGGCTACCCACCCCTACCGAAGACCAAAAAATTAACAAACACGGCTTTAAGAGGAGAACCCTCCATCAACAATATCCATCCTCTCAAGCGATTCATCCTTGTCACTAGGAGCTTCGTTATGCACCCCCACCAGATTAGCTTTTGTTCCACCAAGTTCCCGCCTACCAATAGCAGGAACATGCCCTGATTCCACCACAATAGGAGGATCTTGATGATGTTCTGGTATCAAATTAATTGTAGGATGAATACCCTCCATGTTCTCAACCTGATGCTGGGGATGAGAGACCACCGATCGAGAAATCAGCTGACCTCTATTGGACCCACGCACCACAATATGTTCATCCGCAGCGGCAGCTTGCTTGGACTGAGAAGAGATAGAAGTGATGTCACGAGTCAGTAAATTCTTCTTTATTCGAACCCCATTGCTGATCTCTACAGCCACTTGAGTGTTTGGGCCATTATCCACTTCCTTAGTATTGTTTTGCACAATGGGCCTTTTCCCTTTACTCTTGACATATTCATTAAGTGATATCCCTGAGCCCATGTGCACGCCAATATCCTTATCAAGATGCGGCCCATCTCGTTGACCACTATCGATATCTTCCTCAGGATTATCCTCAACCGCTAATGCCGCATACCGAGAAGTATGTTGCTGAAAACTCGCATTTTGTTTAGCACCAATCAGTGGCATATCCCGAGGATCACGTCCAGCTCTCCCACTCTTTCCATTTTCAGTTTTGGTCATACCTCTACGAGATCTTCTAGAAGCCAACATCCATGGCCCATAACTTTCGGTTATTTCCTGATTCACCGGAGGCTCAACCGGCCTAGATTGAACTCCGACCACATCTCTAACATCTCCGGCCAGCACTTCCGCCGGTCCACCGTGATGAGGCGTTTCTTGGCCCTCTTTCTTTGGACACGCATCTTTCCGATGCCCATAATATCCACAATCAAAGCAAATTAAATGGATCCCCTCGTATTCAATCCGTCGAACCCGACGTCGCAAAGTGAATTTAGATAGAAGTGGCTTGGTTATATCTACCTCCACACATATACGCGCGAACTTCCCCCTAGAGACGGTGCTTGTTGCATCATCAATCTTCACCGGACGACCAATACGCGCCCCTACTTTCATGAGGAAATCATAGTCATAGTACTCAATTGGGAGACAAGGGATTCGCACCCACACCAACAATCTATCCATGTTCTCCTGCCCCGGGTCAAAATTAGGATGCCATTGCCGCACTGTCAGATAATGATCAAAGATCATCCATGGGCCCTCAAATTTTGCATACTCATAATCCTCCTTGGAGGCAAACTTGACAAGAAAATAGTCTTGATCAATAGCAACTAATTCAATAGGAGCCTTCGGACGCCATAAGGCCTTAATCTTACGTAATAGGAATGTAAATCCAATTGTTCTGCCCAACAATTTGATAATAAGTGTCTATCTCCATGGGCGACGTAATCGCCTCTTCTCCTCCTTGGATATGTGAATGACTGGACACTCGGACTCAGACTCCTCAGCCCCCATCTCTCCTTCATCATCTGAGGTCCAATCCTCATCGGACGTCACACCATCATCCATCCGTCCCGTATAGCCCAAAAGTTTGTCTCTAAATGTTGGCAAGGGGGCGAACATCCCATTCCCCTCAGCATTCTCCTGGCATGCCTGAGTCTCCTCAACCATATTTACGTCCGCCATCGACGACAAATCCGCTTCCACTCCATCCACATTCATCTTAACTTTTTTGTTACTTCGTTCAAGCAAATCAGTTTCCTGTTGAGAGCTTGGAGGTGAAACCATCCTATCTTACGTCCCTGCCTCTTCTGCTGCTTCGAGAAATCTCAAGCGTTAGGAGCGTGGTAAAGGTGAGGAAGTTTCTTCTTCTTAGCTTCTCTCAGCTGTCTTCCTGCCTTCTTAGCGGAGGGGATTGCAGTGACGAGCTTAAGGTCGAGTCCTAAAAGATCAGCGGCGAGCACAAAGCGGTGGCAACGACCTTTCTCCCTTCCTTTTTCAACGCTCGACGAATCCCACAATCCGGTGGCGATCTGGTGAGGAGAGCTCGAGCTTGGCGGTGTGTATAAAGTTGAACTTACTATTAACCGATTTGATAACACGATTCAGTTTCAAGACTTGAAAAACTCATCCGCGAACCTCCGAAGTCGGATCTGCTTCTAATCTTTCGAGATCTAGTTTTAATCTTGCAGATTTGCTGTGAAAAGGTGTTATTTTGGCCAGTTCTACTTCTGAAGATGCAGGAAACCTGAAATCCTTCTCTAACCTTGCCGAAAACCTGAAAACCCTCTCGTAGCTGCAGAACGCAGCGAGAAAACGGTATCTATCTGCCAATAGAGGGCTTTCGTTTCAAGAAGATTGGTTATTGCCGACGAACAATCACTCAGCGAGAGATTTCAGTTAAAAGCCGTGTTCCGGAGAGTGAGCAAAACGCCAAGATCTGGCGACTTCCTCAATTTCTTTCGTTATACTTTAGTAGTATAATGCAAATGCAGCTTAGTTGATCTTCATAAAAACACCGAAATGCACTAAAATCCATTCCATCTAATACAAAACCCTAAAAATCCACAATAGAAAGGGGAAAACATACACACAGATTTACATAGAACAGAAAGAACGCATCATCATAATACCTGAATCGAAAACGAAGAAGAAGGAATCGGGAGCAAACGAACCCAAGATCCAACCCCAAAAACAAATTTTCCTTCTAATTGATCTTATCCATATTTTAAAAAAAATTTAGTCATTTAATTATTTTATATGACAAAACATATACCTTTTAGTCTTATATTCATTAAAATATTAAGTGCACGTGTTTTTTTTTTCATGAAAGCAGGCCACGTGTTTCATATTCTAATAATCCGAACCGACGTTCCAACACCTAACCATGACCTATGAAAAAGAAAGAAAAAATTAGAAGAAAAACAAGGGTATTTTCGTAATTGAAAGCATATTCAACTGGTACTTAAAAAACTAAAGCCATCACCTTCAGTCGTTCACGCTTCACCTTCCCTCCCCTAAGCTTCTTCTGCGCATTTTCTGTCTTCGCGGTCGGAGTCGGATATCAGATTCTGGTGATCCGGACTGCAGAATCGGAAAAGATCACACGGGTTGGATCAATGGCTTACGCGTCCCTCCAATCTCTGGGCCCACTCGCTCCTGCCGCTGGACCCATCGGATCACGAATCCAACGGCGGATACAGCTTAGATCAGTGACTCAGAGACGACCGGCTGATCTTCAGGTACGACGCTACCACCAACTTATTGGGTTTCGCTTGCTACTACCTATTACACTGATCATGAAGAACATCTTGTAAGAGATCGTGCTTCTCCGATTTGACCGTGTGTTTTTGTGTAAATTACGAAAATGCCCCTGCCCCTTTGATGGTTGAGTCGTCGGGCGAGTTGGAATCGGACGAGTCGAGTTGGGTTTTAGTAATTGAGGCTCAGTTACCCGTGTTTTACTTAGGATTTAGTTAAGGATTTGATTGGTTTTGGTAGGCGTGACGAGTTTGTGGAAAGAGTACTAATGCTACAATTGGGGTAAAAACTGAAAATATAGACTACACGCCCCATCATCTTTGGATTTTTATTGAATCACGTATCAAAATACCGGATTTAATGCAATTGAAAACAATTTAAAGGTAATGGGGTGTTGTAGTTTGTATTGCAGTACATTGTCTCACTTTAGCATTATTCTGGTGAAAAATGGAAGTAAAAAGGGTGGAGTTCGATCAATTTATTTGGAAAATGCTAATGGCTTAAGGTGACTCCTAACATGACTTCCATCACGTAAGTTTATTAAAAGTCTGTCCTTGTTATGTAGGTATTTCCTTTCCTTAAAGTGAATCACGTAGCCGACATGTGATGAAAGTCATGTTATGAGTTACATTAAGAGTTCCTGTGGCATTTCTCAATTTATTATACCTTTTTTGTTTGAACATTTGAACCAGTCAAGAATCAATTTGATTAGCTAGAAGTTGGGGAGGTGGTAGTGTGATAGCGTGTTTAGTACTCTAATGGGTTGTTTGATTCTATTGTCTTTTTTGGGCCTTTAGGTCCTTGCAGGCACTGTTAATATATATCTATCTATCTTCGCTTGATATCATATAGTTGGGCCTTTATCTCACAGCTATTGCTTTTAGGTTAAGTGGTTTCTAACACAGTATCATAGCAATTTTATTTCAGAGGTCTCATGTTCGAACCTCCTTGCAAGCATATTTGCTTGCTTATCTCATTTACTAGTCACATGTTTCCTTCCCATTATAAATTAAGTCCACGTGTCATCATGCATGTTAGGGGGAGTGCTAATATTTATCTATCTTCACTTGATACACATATAGTTGGGCCCTTATCTGATAACTATAGCTTTTAGGTTACGTGGTTTCTAATAGACACTTTCACATTTGCTTTATTGAAAGATAGGGAAATGGTGGTGGAATCGAATTTAATACTCTGGTGGGTTGTTTGATCCTATTGTCTCTCTTTGGGTCTCTGGGTTTGTAGGAGCACTTTCACATTTGCTTAGTTTGAAGTTAGTGTAATGGTGGTGAAACCAAATTTAGTAATCTAATGGGTTGTTTCATCCTGTTGTCCTCTTTGGGCCTTTAGGTTCTTACAGATGCTTTTACATGTTCTCTTTGTATGGCCTCTGTGAGAGCACATGCTGCTTCTCTCAAGGGTCTTTGGTCCTTTTAAAAAGAGTTTGGCTGCAATTGTGAAGGGATGAGCTACTTTTTGTGCAAATTGATGATAAAAACGTTGAAGGTTGGTTTGGTGGTTTATTGATTTGAGATGAAGAATAAGGTTTATACCAATGAGGATGAGTACAGTGGTGTAAGTACTTGAAGTTGCTAAAGGATAAAAGGAAGGTCTTAAGTAATTTTGTTTGCATACGAATACCAAGGAAATACACAGATGCTCTTCACCAAATAGGAAAAAAAAGAAAGAATGACCTTGGAGAAAGCCTATAGGCATAACTAGATTTGTATAAACAAGCCTAAGTAATAGGGATAAGGCTTTATGTTGTTGACAAGAATTACTTATGTGCCTTTAAGTGTTAGTCCTTGTTGATTTTGCAAGCTTTTAAATATTTCCAATGTTAAAACCCAACCAACATCAACTTATGTCACATACATTTATTAAAATATGTATCACCATTAGTACATACTACCAGTTTTTTAATAGGCAAAAATAGCTCTACATGTAGAAAGGAGGATCGACCTTACATCTCTAGAACAATCTACACTTTTATAACTAACTAACATGCAATGAAAAGAATTTGAGTTTTGTACTGAATAAGCAATACGCTCCTCGTTTAATTCAACTCAACAAAACTTTTTTTCAACTACATGGGATCAACTATATGAATTCATTTCCTCTACTCTGTTTATCAAGGGTTAAGTTGACATTAATATTCCAAGTAGTTTTATTTTTCCTAATTATCTCTGTCCATGCTCCTCATTTAACTGGTTTTATTAAGTAAAGACATTGTCAATCGAAATGCCATTCACCAAATACCACATCAGGTAAAGAATATACCTCTTAATTATTTCTAATTACAAACACCATACCCTCAAATTATTATTTTTATTATTATTATTATTATTTTTAGGTTGGCGGGTATCAGGATTTCTACCCTCGTAATCCCTTCGGGGCACGGCTACAAATGCCCTTGGACACCGTTGGCCAACATATTGGGGGGGGGGGGGTCTCTTGAGTTCGGTTTCAAACTCGCAACCTCAGGGTTGGGGGCGCCATTGGAGCCAACCCCCGTTGGTTATACCCTCAAATTATTAAAACGTGCTCTATTGATCAGTTTCACAAGAGTATCTTAATATGAATCAAGATCTGCCTTGTTGATGTTAAACTTCTGTAAAAACGTGATTCAATCAACCAAGGCTGACCATACCACTGCCTTAGCCATAGATACTACTGAAAAAGAAGAGGAGGAGGCGAGGCGGGGCTTTAACCTACCCTGTCATCTAGTACCTATCTTCCACTATGAGTTACTGCAATTCTTCATGTTGCTCCTGTCAATTTCCACACGAGCCCATACAAGGAAAACATTATTGTACCTGTTTCATGTTTCACCATAAGAAACTTGAAAGATCTCTCGAACTTTCCATAGTAAGTGTTTTGATGACTGATTATTAATATGCTATTCTTAGCTTCTTCTTCATAAAAAATTGTGTTCTTTTTCACATAGACCTCTTATGTAATATCAAGATTGCTCTTAATGACATCTATGATCCATCGGATTAATTTTCATGCCCAAATATATTTGATCTGACAGTAGATAGCATTTCTCTATCTTCAATATAAAGGTATGTGTAAAGAAATCAAATTAAGCTGAGTAAAGTATAACTGATGGTGATTTTATTTCTAGGATTGAAAATGTGCAGGTTTTACTATTTTTTGAATAACCATAGAAGGTTCTGACTTCCAAGCGTTCTGTTCACGCAATGTTCTATTAAGTCCCCAATATGATCATGTTTGCAGGTGACTTAAACTCTAAAAATGTATCCTTTTGACGCTGTAGTTGTCAAGGCATAATTTTATTTCTCAGTGAAACCTCCCCTAAATATGAGATACATTTACCACTATGCATTTTTCCCACATAAAGCTCCTTGGTGTTAAGGAGCACTATGTTCTGTTAACGCCAGGGGTGGGAGTGGATCTGTTTATCTATTGTGATTTGGGGTTAGGAATTTGAAGAAGGATATGACCTCCCCCAATTCCTTCATAAGGTGGCTTTCTTATTAATTGGTTTAATTATGTAACTGTTGTATAAAAGCGCAAAATCTGTGGGATTTATTTCTTTTAAGGATTGCTTTCCTTTAAGGAAAAATGCTAATTCTGTGGGATTTATTTCCATTAAGGTTTATTTCTTTTAAGGAAAGATGATAATTTTGAGAGTCGTTTTATTTAGCAGTTACAAAAATTGTAATTATAGCTATATGTGTGCATAGCCCTGTATGCCTATATATATGGTGTCCCTCCGTTAAGACATCATCAAGAATAAGAAAATATTTTCTCTCTTCTCCTATGGACGTAGGCCTTGGAGCCGAACCACGTTACATATTTGTGTCTTTTATTAGTATTTAACAGTAACATGCTCCTTTCCCCCTTTGATTTTGTTTTGTACATATCAGAGAACCTGCTCAGATTACATTTTCATAATTTTTTCTGTTTATTTGGTAAGTTCACTAATCTGAGCAATAAAATGTTAAAAATAATTAACACATATATTCTTAATTAAACTAGCAATTCTTTCTGGGCATTATGAATTTCAGTCAGACTCATTCCTGGGACAAAACCATCATATGAATTCCAGTAGTCTATTAGAACCTTAATTCTTTTGTGTCTGTTGCCTTGTGGATATAGCTATGTCATGGCAAGACTTGAGAGACATCCTACATCCTGCTTTGGGGGTATAAGTATAGAATAGAGAGCTGAAACATTGGCATTAATCATGCCTTGTTAAACCATCTTTAAACCACTTTTCTTTTTCTTTTCCTTTTGTTGTTCTTTCATTGTTGATTAACGAGGTTTTAAATATTAAACATGATATACTTAGAATATTGTGAATGTACCTAGAAAATCATGCACTCGTTTAATCAGTTCAGCGGTTGAGTTATTATATGCACTTAGAAGTGTGTGATTCCATGAACTTAAGGTTCAAAATAATGATGCATTGTATGCATTAATTATGAGTATTGTGTTAGCCTAGGAATTATTACCTAGAGACTAGATTCCTATAATTATCTTATGTAACTATCAATTGAAATCAAGTGAAATAAGCAAGTTCAAGTTTCAAGTCCTATTTCTTGTCCTTCTATTCCTTTTGATCTATTTTTTGTTTAGTTTTTGTTGTGTGCTCTCACTTCGTTTCCAACACACGTCGATTAATAATATTTTTAACTCTTCTATTGCTTACTGTAGGCAAGAAGCATGAGTAATCAAGAACAGTGGAAGCCACAATCAAAAGATGTCACTACTACTTCACGAAGAGACGCAATATTTTTCATGAGTGCCATGTCTTTTGCTGCGAACATCAACCTCTCAGCTGACGCAGCTGAAACACAAGTTAAAACTGCCAGTGTTGAGCAGCAGATAATGGAGAAGCTTGAGACGCTGAAAGAGATGATTGGACTATCAAAGCCGAAGAGCAAAGACACCAAGGACAAAGAAAAAGCACCAGTAGCTAAGGACAAAACATCACTTGTAAAGGAGAAAGCACCAAAACCAAAAGAGGAAAAACCACAGAAGCCACCACCACCACAAGCATCAGAAATGGAGAAAATTGCACAAAAGGAAGAGGAAAAACAACAGCATCAGCCATCAACTAAGTCTAAGGATGAAACACCAAAACCCCCAAATCCTCTGAATGATTCGGCGAAGCAATTGGTGAATTCAGTCCTTCCAAAACTATTTGAGTAATAGTAGTAAGAACTTTCTCACTTGTTGAGCTGAATTTCTAATAATGATCTTTATCTATCTATACTTCAAATGATCATGTGTCATTCTCTCCATAACTCCATTTTTTTGGTGGTTACATATATGTGTTTTCATGATGGTTTTACACGTCTGACTGCTAGATTCAGGTTAATCCCTTTGAAAAAATAAATGAATGTTAAAAAAGAAAAACATTTTATAGTTTTATGTCTATAAACAACGACGGCAGCAGTAACAACAAAGAAGCTTTTCTCTCAAATGTTTAGGATCAAGTACTGAACCATTCCAGTCCAGAATAGAGAACTAAAACTACCATTGAACATAGGAATTAGAATTGACAAACAATTTAGCAGAACAGAACAGAGATCAAAGAAATTTTCAACAGAACAAGTTCTTGGATGACCAAACCCTCATCTCCCCATAATTACAATCTCCAGAACACCAACAGTCCCATCAACCAAAACACCACCATGACATGCAAGCCTGAAGTACATATCTGATCTACCCCAGAATAATATGGGTCCAGAGGGTACATTCCCCCGTCTAATCCTGCTCGTCTAATCCTGCTATGTAAACAAATTGTGATGGAGGTGGTGGAGGGCAATACTGCATCCCTGGATTCTTTGGCAGCGGCGGCGGCGGTGGCGGTGGCGGTTGGTTTTGAGTACATGGATTCTCACAAGGTGAACATGTTGTGCACCTGATTTCGATACCGGGTGCTCCTGTAATGCTGCTTTTGTCAAGCTTTGTCGTTGCTGAAGCGTCGACGGCGTTCATAACCACAGATATTACAACACACATTAGTACTGGCATTGCAAGAGCCAAATGGCTACTACTCTGCAACAATAACAGCATAGTTCAAAATGGAAGCTTTTTAGGTTTTGAGTTCTTGGTAATGAACTTCTTCTGTTTTTATATATTGTGTTCTTGCTGTAATTTTGGTGTAAGGCTGCATTAATATGAGATGAGATGTGCAAAGAAAGCGAGTTGCATGTGGGCGTTGTAAATATATGGAACCCACTAAGCCACTCTCTAGTCTATTGAAACTCATCAGCATCAATCATGTCTATAAGCTCCCATCTGGCCAATTACTTGGAGACAACTGGCTGTGTAGCTTTGACCAAACTGCACATTAAACACTGATTGGCAATTCTTAGCCTTTGGATTACAGAGCGGCACCAACCTGTAAACTGGAGTTATTGTTGTGTGTAGTTGCATGAACTATGAAGAGGTGGTTAATATGTTTGTGGCAGTAAGTGGTACGCGTGGAAAAAAAGTGAGATGGGAATCTGGTTTCGACACTCAACTCTCGGGTGTGCAGAATACATATAAAAAAACAAAAACAACAGTTAAAATATTACTGAACCCTTTAAGAAAATATAAAATAGATTAATAGTGGTCAACGATATAACGAGACATTTTTAGTGAATATCAGGAGACATTTTTAGTCGTCAATTTAGTAATATTAATACTTACGTAACAATACAAAAGATATATCAATGGCCTCGTTTCAATATAAGATAAAACTAGTTGATAAATGAATTAATTTTAACTAATGAATACAGGCATGCATCATCATCATTTTTGAAAAATAAATGAATTCCTAGTCAAATATTATAGATGCAATTTCAATTGTAGATGAAGATAATCTAGACAATCAACCTTAGTAATAATAGAGAAGAGAAATATTTTTACGATCCAAAACCATACCAATGCCAATGTGGCATATAGTGAGTGAAAAGTTTTTTTTTTTTCTCTCTCTCATTATGTGATGTGGTGATGTGTGATAAGTAGGTATTTAGTATATGTTTTAGAGCATGATTTAGGAGTGTTTTATGGTATTTAGTTTATATATTAGGTTAGTTTACCATAAATTTAGTTATTTGATAGTTTAGTTATATTTTGATATTTTTGCATTATTTCTGTATGAATTTCTATAGGTTGGTTCAAGAGATTATTAAAGCATGATACTCACTTGGTTTGATGTGTTTTGTAGGTGTTTTGATGTTCTAAATAATGGTTGAGAGAAGATGAAAACATGATGCAAGAGGAGCCAAGGGAGTTACAGTGAAGAAACAAGTGCATCCAAGCCTTGGGAGTGTGGAAAATTGGCTAAGTCCACAAGAAAATCAAGAAAAACAGGTGTAAGAACTCGTAACTGGGCGCCGCGGAGTCAAAAAATTTGATTATGCGCGACTTTTGTATTTCGACCATAACTTTCTCAATTTTAACTCCGAAGTGGATATGGTTTGTTTATATGAATTCCTTACTTGAAATGATATAAGATGAAGGAGTTTTGAGGTTGATTTTGAGTGGAGAACAAGAAGAAAAACAGCAAGGAAGAAAGTGAACGTGCGATTCAAAATAGAAACTTTCTAATTTTGTTGCGAACTTTCCTAGTTCGACTTGGACACTTCTTGGACAACTTCCTATGAACTTGTAGCTATATAAGAACATTTTTTAGGGTTTTCAAAGCATCATAAAGGAAAAAATAGAGGAGAACGAGATGAAGAAAATTGGATCGAAGGAGGTGAAGAACGCGAAGTTGGAAACAATGGAGCATCTTCAACATCTTCCAATTGATTCTCTAGTTTCTTCTTATTTCTATTCAACATGTTCATCAATATTTTTATGTTTTCTTCTATTTCAATGATGAACTAAGTTGTTTGTCTAGAGTTATAATTGGATATTATATGGATAATGGATTTTATGCTTGATTTTAGATTTTAATTGATTATTTAGAGTTATTTATTTTAATCCGTTCTTAATGTTTCTAATTACTTGATCACTAATTAAATAATTTTTTGAATCTATATGATCTTGACGAAGGGAGTTTAGATTTGTGAACTTGATTAAAATAACATATGATCATTAGGGCGAAAGCTATTGAGTTCATGTGAGATAGAAATATACTCATGCGACATGAGTAACCATTAAATAGTATAATTTTAATAAATCTTGTTTTAATTTAAATTTTATAGAAATATAGAGATTTAATTATTCAAGGTATTTTTGCTTGATCATCGAAAGATGCTTGAGAGAAGATTGTAATTCTATTGTTTTAATTATTTTGATTACTTTGATTAATTTTGATTTGTTTTAGATTTAACTTTATTGTTTAGATTACAACGAATTTTAATTGGTGTTTAGATAAGATTAGGGTGAAACAATTTTAATATTTAACATAGAAATCTTGTAACAAATATCTGTGGAAACGATACTCTATTCATCACTTTATTACTTGTTAATGGTATTGTGCACTTGCAATTTTACGCAGCAAGTTTTTGGTGCCGTTACCGGGGATTTGTTTTTTTTTTATTTCTTTTGTTAATATTAATACCAACCCATCATAGCCTTAATCTAAAATTTTAATTTTTATTATTATTACTATTATTTTAATTTTTATTTTTTTAGGTACTTTGAAGCTATTATATGCGAAGGTCTAGAAGCTTAAATCTAATTCCTTTTGATTCGGAGTTTGAAAGGATTGCACAGAGAACTCGAAAAGAGATAAGGCAAGCTTCTACTCAACAACAAGCAATGAAAGATCAAATTATTCGAGAACCGAGAACAGAACCTAGATCTTTGAGGGAGTATGCTATCCCCTCGGTCAATGATATTCCATCAAGTACTTTGAGACCTACTGTAACACCCCGTAATTTTAGTTAAATACATACGAAAAATTATACTCATATTGAGATGTATGATACGCGTATGTATATGCGTGTAGGATATACGCGTGTATGAAATACATGCTATATTTAAGGAATATGAGCAAATAAATAAAATTATTAAATAAAGAATATAAGTTTTATTAGTGGAGTGGGTTGGTTAGTTAGATATGTGAATTGGAGTTGAATTAAATTGATTATTAAAGGGGAAAAATTGGTTTGTTAACTTGCATGAGGAGCATGGGATCAAATGGGGAAGTTGGTTTATTAACTTGTATGAGGAGCATGGGATAAGAACAATAAAAAATAAAAATAAAAAAAATAAATAAATTTCTCTAGTTGTTTCCAACGTGTGACAACAAAATGAATAAAAAATAAAACAAAACCTAAGCTAAAGAAGTTGCTAGAATGCAACGAAAAAAAAAAAAAAAAGAAGCAGAGAGAGAAAAGGAAGAACGACAGAGAAGAAGGAGAAGGAGAAGGAGAAGGAGAAAAAGGAAACGGCGGATTTGCAGCCAAATTCGACGTGCCGGTAAGCTATTTTTGCTATTTTTCGTTGTAAAATTACTATCTAAGCTAGATGTAACCTTTCTAACGGAGTAATTTTTGTTGTCGAAGCCGTTTTACGGCGTTTTCAATAATTGGGGTTTTGACCCAACGTGAATGAAAATCCGCTAGAAAGGTAGAAAAACGTTCCCTGGACTATCGGGACCCCGAATATGTGGTTAGATTCAATTTCATGATTTTTGGAGACCATTTGACAATTTTAATACAATTTACATCTTTCGGATAAATAGTAAAAATGAATAGTAAATAGTGAATAGTAAATAGTAAAAGTGAATAGTAATATAAACAGTGATTTGATATTTTAGTAGCTACTGTAAATGATGATTCTCATGATACTCTATGGGTAATTTCAGTGTTTAAATTGAGGCTTAAGGGCATGGATAAACGCTTTTGAGGAAGCAATGACGTTTATTGTTGCTCGATTTTAGAGGTTGGCTTAGAAACCCTGTGTAACCACTGTGAGTATAGTTTCCTTGATTTGGTTCTTGTATGACATTATACATATATAAAATGTTTGATTGTATGCATGGTATATTTATATATACATTGAGTTTTATGGATCATGCAAACTGATTTTAACAATTGGAGTTTGTAATGATGAGGTTTTGCGAATCCTCATTGTCATTTCGTTAGGAATTAGACCCAGATGAGGTTTTGTGAGTCCTCATTGTCAGTAGGTCTGTCCTAACAAAGGTTGCGATCATTGAAATGATTGTGAATTGGGTGATGAGAAGCTGTGTCTACCTTGTACGACCATACAAGGGTTAGACCCGCTCTTTTACCTTGCGGAGGAGCGAGATTGTGCATTGTGTTATTGAAAACTCATGCAATTTATGTTGTTGACATGTATGATATATTCATTGAATGATGCATGTGTTGAATAAGTGTTTGAAATTATTTTAAATGTCATATTTCTCTAAATGTATATAATTGTCATCTCAAGAACTATATTCACTGAGCTGTTGTTTGCTCACCCCATTTCCTCCAATATTTCAGGTATTGAGTCGAAGGGAAAAGAAAAAATCCGTGAGTGATAATCACGTGTACCTTCGTCTGGTACGTGTACGTATGCTTGGAGGAAATAAATTATATTTTTGTTATTTTGATATGTATATTTATCACACACTATATATATGTAATATCACCTAGATGGGTTGTGTGGTAATATTATATAATGCTTGGGGATGATAAAATGAGATGATCATAGATATTTATCAGATGAGACTTTAATTTGTGGAATGAATGGAATGATTATAGAGATCTATATTGGATTTGAATGATAGTTTAAAAAAAAAGATTTGCTGTAACTTTTGACAATTGTTGTGAGACTACGTGAAGGTTGACAGTGTATTATATATTGTATATGGGTATGTATAGTGTATAGTACACTGTGCCGGTCATGACGTCAGCCTACGTCAGGGGCATCGTGACACCTACTATTGAAGTTAATAGCTTTGAGATAAAGCCGACAATCATTCAAATGCTTCAAACTTATTTGACATTTGGAGGCACACCTATTGAAGATCCTGCTGAGCACATTAAGAAATTCTTGGAGATATGTGATACCTTCAAGAAAGCTGGAGTATCTGCAGATGTAATTCGACTCCGACTGTTCCCTTTCTCACTCAAAGATAGGGCAAAGAGCTGGTTGGATTCTTTTCCATCCGGATCTATTACTACTTGGGATATGTTGGCTCAGAAGTTCTTAGCAAATTTTTTTCCACTTGGGAAAACTGCAAAGCTACGAAACGACATCACTCAATTCACACAGCATGATTCTGAATCTTTCTATGATGCATGGGAAAGGTACAAAGGATTGATCAGAAAATGCCCTCATCATGGGATACCAAGGTGGCTACAAGTGCAAACGTTTATAATGGGTTATTGGCACCTTTAAGAACAACTATTGATGTTGTAGCAGGAGGAGTTCTCATGGACAAAACTATTAATGATGCATGCAATTTGCTAGATGATAGGACTTCCAATAACTATGAATGGCCTGTTGAGCGAATAATGGCAAAGAAGGTTGTTGGATTATATGAAGTTGATGCACTCACTACATTATCTGCACAGGTGGCAGCACTACCTATGAAATTTGACACTCTGGGTGTTCATGCTATTCAAAGCCATCAAGTAACTTGTGATCTGTGTGGAAGTAATCATTTCAGTAATCAGTGTTCTCTTAACACTGAGTCAGTGCAGTATGTGAGCAACTACAATGGGCAGCAAAACAATCAGAGCTATTATAATTCGGGGTGGAGGAATCATCCTAACCTATCATGGGGTTAACATCAAGGCCAACCTCTAGCAATGAGGCCTATGCTTCCATCTGGAATGCCTATTCAATCTTAATTCCAAGATAAGAAGTCATCATTGGAAGAGAAAGAGCAACAATTGGTTGTTAACACTGACAAGTTCATGACTGAAACGATGACTCAATTTCAAAGCCAAGCAACTTCTATTCGGAATCTAGAAATGCAAGCAGGCCAACTGGCCAATAATATCAAAAGTCGACCTCAAGAAACTTTGCCAAGTGATACAGAGATCAACCCTAAAAGGGATAATAAGGAGTAGTGCAAAGTAATTACTTTGAGGAGCGGTAAGGAGTTGCCTGAGGTGATTAGGAAGCCTAATGATTTAGTTGAGCCTACATTAGAGAAGTCAGTGGAGGAGAGGCAAGAACATGAAGAGAAGCAACAAGACATTCATAAGAGTGTTATGCCTTACAAGTCGCCACCACCTTTTCGTCAACGTCTACAGAAGTAGAAGTTGGATAAACAATGTTCCAAATTTTTAGAGGTGTTAAAAAAGCTCCACATTAATATTCCCTTTGTTGATGCTATGGAGCAGATACCAAGCTATGTTAAGTTCATGAAGGAAATTCTTTCTAACAAGCGAAGGCTAGGGGAATTTGAGACAGTTGCTTTGACAGAAGAGTGCAGTTCTATTCTCCAGAAGAAGTTACCACCAAAGCCTAAGGATCTTGGTAGTTTTACTATTCCATGCACTATTGGAAATCAGTTCATTGGGAGAGCTTTATGTGATTTGGGAGCTAGTTCAACTTGATGCCCTTATCTATATATCAAAAGTTGGGTTTGGGGGAGCCAAAGCCTACAACTGTCACCTTGCAGCTTGCCGATAGGCCTCTTAGTTATCCAAGGGGAATTGTTGAGGATGTTCTGGTAAAGGTTGATAAATTCATCTTCTCTACGAACTTTATTGTTCTGGACATGGAAGAGGATCACGAGATTCCAATTATATTAGGAAGGCCATTTTTGGCTACTGGGAGAACTCTTATTGATGTGCAGAAAGGACAGTTAACTATGAGAGTTCAAGATCAAGAGGTCACATTCAATGTCTTCAAGGCAATGAAGTTTCCTAAAGAATCATATGAATGCCTTAGAGTTAATGTGGTTACTGCCCCTATTACTTTTGATCCTCGTGAGGACTCGATGGTTAATGCTTCTTTAATGGACAAGCTTGAGTGTAGTGGATATCAGAATTTGTTGAATGAATTTCCAAAAGAAAGAGCTGCTATCGGTGTTCATCGTGATGATCCACCTTGAAGTAGAGAAAGTCAAGCTGATGACTATAAATGCTTGTTGGGAGGCAACCCAATGATTTTTTTCATTTTATTTATTTATTTAGTTTATTTATTTTATTGGAATCTCTTGCTATCTTTTTTTCCAGGTGCTAAATCAAGTTTGGGAGCCCTTGTGCGAGTTACATGGAGAGGATGGAGCTTATATGGAGACTTCAACGGGTTCAAAGGGGTTTTCTCAACCTCTATTTCTTTTAATTCCATCCATTCTTTGATTTTGTTTTGTGAAGCATTGAGGACAATGCTTGTTTAAAGTTTGGGAGAAGAATTTTAATTTTTTGACTTGTCATGGTAAAGATGTAGTAGTTTTAGGTTACGATGTCCTATGATCTTACAAATTCTGATTTGATTCCAATTTTTTTAATTTTTTTGAATGGCCAATGATAAGAGAACATGTATATGAGCATGATTCTAGGAGAATGTAGAAAGTAATTTATAAGTTTGTGTGCTTGATTCAACTTTGAACTTGGTTTTGTTTGAAATTCTCTACATGTCTAGTGTGGTTGATTTTGTGGAATCATGATTTGTTTGGATTGAATTTGTGCAAGTAAAGTTATATATATTAGATCTCTAGAAATCCTAGAACAAGTTTGATTATCACTTGAGGCGAAATCCTAGAGAACATGTCATGAGGGAGATGATTTAGGCCATGTTTGGATGAGTTTGAGCCATATAACCAACCTTATTTTTTATTATATCCTTAGTCATCCATTTTGAGCTTTATGATCTTCTCTTTGTTACCTATGCATTAATTTATTTCAACCTACATATTTTATACATTTTGATTATGTTGGAGTGTTATCTTTTTGGAAGGAAGAAAAGGGGGAATAAAAAAAAAGTAGGAAAAGAAGGTGATGAAGTGAAGTACTATTGAATTGGAACATTTGCTTATTTTATGAGCTTTTATAAAAATAAAATAAAAAATAAAATAAAAATGAATGAAAAGGATGCTATGCCCATGATTATGAAAAGAAATAAGTTTGGGGGTGTAGTTGTTCTTTGGAAATAAGAAAATAAGCAACCAATGTAAGAATGAAAATTGAGTAAAAAAAGTTGAATATTTGAAGTGGATGTATATGCTGAAATTGGATTTTTGGTTCGAAATGTAATGTTGTGGATGCTTGTAAAAGATCAAAGTGTTGAGGTGTTTTTGAGCAAAATATTTTCAATTTTCCCTACCTTTGAACCTTGGCCATACATTACAATCTAGAAAAGACCTATTGATTTTAAATGGCATGTGATCTACATTAGTGGAGAGTAGTATGAAAGATTTGCTTATGGGATTCACTTTATATATATTTATTTGAGATCACTTACAATTTATACTTTCTTGCACTTATCTATTAATTTCATGAATGGTTTTATGAGATTGACTATGTGATGGTATGCTTGAGAATGAAAAATGAGGTTAGGTGAAGGGTTGGATTGAAAATCTAGACATCTCTGACACTCTTGAAATTTTCCAATAAGTTATTATCTTTTAATGTGATCTTAGAGGCCATGATGATGATATGCATGTATATTTTGAATCAAATTTTAATTTGTTTGAGAATAGGATGGTAGATTGATGATTGATTTGTCTGTTGAATTTTTGTTTTGTTTTCCCTTTGTTCGGGACGATCAAAGTCCTAAGTTTGGGGGTATTTGATAAGTAGGTATTTAGTATATGTTTTAGAACATGTTTTAGGTGTGTTTTATGGTATTTAGTTCATATATTATGTTAGTTTACCATGAATTTGGTTATTTGATAGTTTAGTTACATTTGGTATTTTTGCATTATTTTTGTATGAATTTCTATAGGTTAGTTCATGAGATTATTAAAGCACGATACTCACTTGGTTTGATGTGTTTTGATGTTCTAAATAATGATTGAGAAAATGAAGACATGATGCAAGAGGAGCCAAGAGGAGCCAAGGGAGTTAGAGTGAAGAAACAAGTGCATCCAAACCTTGGGAGTATGAAAGATTGGCTAAGTCCACAAGAAAATAAGGAAAAACATGTGTAAAAACTCGCAACTGGGCGCAGCGCAGCCGGAAAATTTGATTATGCGCGACTTTTGTATTTCGACCATAACTTTCTCAATTTAACTCCGAATTGGACGTGGTTTGTTTCTATAGATTCCTTACTTGAAATTCTACAATATGAAGGAGTTTTGAGTTGATTTGATTAGAGAAAAAGAAGATAAACGACGAGGAAGAAAGCAGATGTGCGATTTAAAATAGAAACTTTCTAATTTTGTTGCGAACTTTCCTAGTTCGACTTGGACACTTCTTGGACGACTTCCTATGGACTTGTAGCTATATAAAGACCATTTTTTAGGGTTTTCAAAGCATCATAGAGGAAAAAAAGAGAGAAGAGAACGAGATGAAGAAAATTGGATCGAAAGAGGTGAAGAACGCGAAGTTGGAATCAATAGAGCATCTTCAACATCTTCCAATTGGTTTTCTAGTTTCTTCTTATTTCTATTCAACATGCTCATCAATAATTTTATGTTTTCTTCTATTTCAATGATGAGCTAAGTTGTTTGTGTAGAGTTACAATTGGATCTCATATGGATAATGGATGTTATGTTTGATTTTAGATTTTCATGATATATCAAATCATGCATACCATAATAATTAAGCATTTAAAACATTTCTATAATAGAATGTCACACATAAAAGACACAAGTAAAAAAACACTCACAATTGATTGGCTAAGTCTAGCCAATCCAATTTTCAATCCAAGAAAGTACTAGAAGATCTACGAATCACCTCAAGTACTTCAATCACCAATTTGCTTACGTGCCTTACTCAAACCAACCAAGATCCCTACATATAACACATGGTCCATACAATACTAAAGATCAGCCAAAGTATGCTAATAACCATGTTCAAACCTAATTCTATAGTCAATTTGAGATTCTAGCATGGTCATAGTATTGAGTCAACCCATATCGCTCAGTTCAACCATATAATCATTAAATTAGACTACACCTAACCCAAATTGAATGTCATAGGTTGATTCTCATGATCTCAAACACTATAATACAAAGCATTCAATCATATTAAGGGTTAATTAGGCTATTCCTTAAGTCAATTACATCAATTGACTAAGTTCAAGTCAAAATCGTCAATTTGGCAGTACATAACCTAAGGCCAAATTGAACTAAGTCATATTAAATTAACATAGGTTCAAACATTCTAAACCCATGAATATACTCATATTAGGTCCAATTAGATGATTCCCAAGTCAATTTGATCAATTGACTTGGTTTAGGTCAAAAGCCCTAATTTTGGCAAAATCCCCAATTTAAATGGAAATCCTCAAATTGCATGGGAATGTCAATTTACATGGCCTAAGCCAAAATTACCCTACAATTAGGTTCCCCTTATTCAAGATCAGTAATTTAGAATGTCATACATCCATAATTACTCATCAATTTCATACAAATCACAAGAAATTTGAATAGAAAACTCTAGGTCAAAACACTAGTTTTAGGTCAAGAACCCCTTCAATTTCTTGCTAGAAATTGGGGGTTGTAGGGTAGCTCGGATCGCATAGCACCCCTTTGTCCCTACCTTAATTAGGACAAGTTCAAGTCTCTCACGACGCACTTTGGTGAGAATTATTTAACTAATTATAGATGTTGTTTACCGCTAGTGTTTTTTGCTGTAAAGATTGGGCTTGTCAATGGATTGGCTTAAACCGCAAAATCGAACTAAACTGATGTATTTGGTTCGATTTGGGTTAGTTTTGGAAAAAGTATAACTCAAAAGGTTTGGCTCAAGTTATGGTTTGAAGTTTTGAAAATCGATCTAAATCGAACCGAACCGATTGTAAAAGAAAAAGTGTTATCATTTATTTTTTAATGTCTAATATTCTTTATGATATAAACATTGCCCCAAAAATTATATAATTATCTTACATAGAAAAGATTGTTTTTAAATTTATTAAATATACATTAAGAAATTCAAGATTACTTCATATATATTCTTTCTTAATAACTATTTTGGTTTATTTAATGTATGTGGATTTAAAATTTTAAACCGATCAACCCAAACCGAACCAAACCGATTAATTTAGGCTTGATTTGGTTTGGTTTGAGTTGGTAATTTGAACTAAACCGATCAACCTAAACTGAACCGAATCTGATTATATTTGGTTCGAGTTAGATTTGAGCATCAAACTGACTTAAACCTAATCGTTGATACCCCTAGTAAAGACTGTCCTCCGATATCTACAAGTTTCCGCTTTCCATTTGTGCCCACATTGTCTCTATATGACCATTTCATCCCATATATGCATGTGTTCTTGATTCATGATGTAGTTGAGAGGGTATACTTTAGAAATGGAGACATTGTAAGTTGTAACCTTGTGACAAAAAAAAATAAAAAAGGAATTTCCTTATATTGAAGAAAATTTATATATTCATTTTCATATTTAACAAGTTGAACATTTTGCAGGCACAATCCTACTGCCTTTATATGGTAATATGGGGCATGTACAAAGCTGTAAGCTATGTAAAAGAGCATTATACATGGGAACCAAACAATGATTCTGTCAGAAACTGGTAAGAAGCAGAATTCCCTTGATCCTTAATTATATTAATATTAATTTAATAGCCTTCAATTTTTTATATATTCAGAATCAAAACTTGGCCTTACAATATAAGGGCTCTGAATTTCATATATATATATATATATATTATTATTCAACAAATTACAGGTATGGATGATCCTGGGTGTGTATATATATATATATTATTATTATTATTATTCAACAAATTACAGGTATGGATGATCCTGGTAACGTCACCCTGCCAAACGGGTTGTATGATACAACAAGAATCAATTTCTATAGAAGCTATTTATCTCAACTCAAAAGGGCTATGTGATGGAGCAAATGTGATTGGCTACTTTGTGTGGGTCTGGTCGTTGCTTGACAATTTTGAATGGAGATTAGGGTACACCTCTAGATGCGGTATAATATATGTTAACTACAGAACCCCCTTTTACCTAAAGATGTCTGCTTATTGGTTAAGAAAGTTGCTGACTAGAATAAGCAATTAAGTATATATATTTAGAACCTAATTTACCTCATAGAAATGATTAGCAATAAGCTCGAGGCTCTCCTCTCTTCCTATAGTACTTTTTTTTTTCTTTTTTTCTTGATGAGCTATATATATAGATTTTATGTAATGGAACCATCTGCATCTTAGAGTTAGAGTTGGGCAAAATTAGGTATAACAGGGGGCATTAATTGGTAGAAGTATTTCACTGCTCTATTCATTTATATTTAAATAAATGTGTATTTTGTCAGTACCAATCCATTTGATAATGTTGGACATATTTTATTTTCTATTTTCTTTATTTTTATTTTGTTTCCTATGTTTCTTGTTTTTTTTTGGTAATACAAGTGTGGGTGCTCGTGGTTCTTTACGTCTTAATGGAATACACCACATACATTATCATATAATTTTGAATATAAATTTTAAGTCGTAAAAGTATTTTTCAAAAGAGAGTTGTAGAGTGCCTTTATTATTATTTAGTGTAATATGAAGCTGCAGCGACACTAGAGACAGCAATTAATGTACGTTATAAGGTGGCTCACTCTCTGATAATATATATGGAGCCGAGCCACATGACTTGCATGCATAGTAGTTTGCTACCCATATAACAAAACACCACTACAACAAACTGTACATACCTTAACTATTATATAGTCATATACATACATATATAGATAGAGGTAGTTATACATATATAGCTAGCTAGCGTTTCTTGTTGGCAGGCTCCTTCTGGGCATTGAAGTAAACAGTGGCGACTGGTAGGCCGAGTCCAAAGTGAGTTGCAAAGTTGCGAGTGCTGAAATTGGCACGTGACGCAGGTTGCCCCATTACCATCTCCAGTGATGTCTTCTGCTTGAACGCCACCAGTATGTACCTGTGTATTCCTACTGGTGGCCTTGGTCCCATATATCCTACCACCTCCTTTCCTGCAAATATATATTACTTAATTACATCCAATAACATTAATATATAATTAATGCACTTAATTAATTAATATTCATCATTTGTATTCATCACCATGCATCATACATACAATGATGAAGTGTTCAAGTACTGTTTTGAATATATATATATATATAACGTGATGAATAAGCATATTAGGGCATTGAGTCAAGTACGTGGCACTTTTGAACGTTGCCACTTGGTCATTACTGATGATGAGGCTGATAGGACAAGTGGCTATTCAAGCTTTTGACACTTGCATATTTAATTCCTGTCTCCCCCTGTAAGGTCCCAACTAATATATATATAATCAGATCTTGGGAAAGTAGTAAGTTAAATTAAAGAAATAGAAGAATGTGACACTTGGCAACAAACAAGAGATGCATATTGTTCGTAAGTCACAAACCTCGAGATACGTTGCATCCACCTGGAATATCAACTACAATCCTGAAAATCCACAACATATTATATATATATATATATTGGAATTAATTAATTAGTAAGAAATTAATGATCATGCATCTAGCTTAGCTTGTAAAGATCAGTCTTAATTAAGAAAATTAGCAAGCAATACGATGATCAGTTACCAATGGACCCATTCTCGCATGCTGGGCTCACTAGGGCTTGGCGCATCAGGGTCCGTCATCACCTTGCATATATATATATAAGATCACCAGTTAATCTAATCAACTTATAAATATAGCATTGTGTGCGTGTGTGTGAGTGTGGGTGTGTATGTGTATAAAATTATGTTTTTGAAGACGAAGAAGAAGGAAGATTTATATATTTAGTACGTACGAGAGAGTAAAGAGAATCAGGATGGCCAGAGAGAAGAACTTTAGGAGGAGCAGATGCAAGAGAAGGCTTTATATCACAACCGTTGGTGACATGCTTTGAACCGTAACACACTGACATGCTTACACTTGGAACAAACATATCCACAACATCTCCTATCACTCTTCCCAGCACTAGTGGATGAACAGAACAACCCATCTTCTTCTTCTTCTTCAAAAACAAATTATATAAGAAATCATAAACAGTATAAGAAGAAGAAGAAGAAGTAGAATATTAGTAGTGGTAGTAAGGTAATGGAGTGCATGCAGGAGAAGATATTAATATAGAAAATGAAAGAGATTAGAGAAAGTTGGCTGCATATATAAGGTGGTATTGCATGCATTGGGTTGCCGAGGATAGAGGTACAGCTTCTAACACGTGTTGTTTTGATCGAGAGAGAAGCCACCACAGCGATACCTCTATTTCGCCACGTCTTTGCTAGGGCAGGAGTTGGTTAGCTAGCTTTTTGGATATTTATAACTAAGAAACTGTGTTATAATTACTACTCCAATATAATTTCCTTGATTTTTTTATAAGTTTTATTTTTTTTTTTATGTATGTAAAGAAAAATGTTAAAATGACATTGATATTGCTAGAAATATAGTTATCAACGCACTATTCTGTTATATTAAAGTATGCTCTAACCCATGGTTCTAGATAATATAATTAAGGGTGACAATACGAGACGAACACGACTCGAAACCGATAAGAAATAAACGGGTTTAGATTTTGCATAAATAGGTGAGGGTCAAAATAGGTTAAACTCGATTAAACACGATTAAATTTTAGGTCAAAAGTAGGTCGACCTGCTAAATCCAAAACTGACCCGTTTTACATGATTATATTTGTATTGAGACTTATGTTATGTGTGAAGACTTTTTAATATTTTATATCATGTGTTGAGACTCTAAATTTATAATATTTTATTTGGTCTTTATTATATGGTTGTATAATTATGATTTTAAATTTTTAATTTATATGTTAATTTAGAATTTATATATGATAAATAGGTTATAATGAACTTATTTAAGCTTTAAGGGTTATAAACATGTTAACTTGTTTAACCTGTTTATTAAACGGGTCGGATTTAGGTTTACATATAGTAACACATTATTTAAACGTATCGTGTTTGAGTTTACAATATATTTTATTATATACGATTACGACACAACAATACGAATTGTCACCCCTAAATCTAATAGTATATATATTTTAATATGTTGTTTTTATGTGTACTTGATATAATGTCACTATACACTACTCATATATACTAAATTGAGAGAAAAAAACATAAAAGGAAATAAATTAATTGTCACTCATATCATTGTATGAATTTGGATAGTCTTAGTAAATTTTTTATGTGAAGTGCTTTTCAAAAGATTGAAAATTATGTCATTAATTCTTTACATCTTGTCACGTTTAGAAAGTCACAAATTGATGGAATCACGAGTAGAAAGTAATAAAGTCCTCATAAACATGACTACAAAAAAATATATTGTAGGAAATTTAAATCTTGCACTATTTATTTTTTTTAAAGTCTTAATTTCATGTAATATTAGTTTGCTTGCAAGTGTATTAAACATATGTGTGGTTTCTGATTTTTTTATTAATTAAAAATAAATATCAAGGAATTGAGTATAATAAATATTTTTATTATTTGACAAAATATATTAATTTAAATATAAATAAAAGGATACAAAATGTTTTTCTATTCGAATAAAGGTAAAAATTAATAAAGGTTATGATTTAAGAAAAATAAAAATATAGAGAAATTACTTATAAAGTAAACTTAAATTAAAGTAGGAGAATTAGAGGGAAATGAAAGATCGAGTAAAGTCCTATGTAAAACCAACATTGTAAATAATAATCACAATTATTTTTTTCTTGGCACTAGTTGTAATATTTTGTAAACACAACTTAACCTGTACTTCTTAGCCAAGAATGCAGACCGTATTCTAGCGAAACTATCATTAGGCGGGCCTAGCTAAATCTTAATTTGTATTCATATTGTTCTCAAATTAATAATAAATAAATTACCTCTTAGCCTAGGTGTGAGGTATTAGTTCAAAAGCCATCGTTCATACTAACGAGAGTGAGATTTTAGCTAACTTATATTCTATATGATGACTTTACTAATTATGTTTGATTTGAAACTATCAAAATGTTACACTACTTCTATTTGTTTTCAACTCTGTTGCCATATTAATTTGAATATATATATATATATATAAGCCCTTTTTACCCTCCCTAGATTACACGAGTTCAATCAAACAAAGAGAAATGATAAGTTAACATTTTGATATATTAATTTAATTTGTGATATGACCACCAAATCTATAAGGAGAAGAATAGTTGCGCCTTCATAAAATCTATGACATGGTGTTGTTACTTGTACATGAATTTGATGAAATCACAACTCTATTGCAAATTTTGTAGCCATTGTTGCAATGGAAGCCTCCATCACTTCAGCTTTCAATCCACATCTATATATATATATATATATATATATATGTTAAATCGGCTCAATTAATGACGCTAAAACTACCCCCGTTTGATCACGTATAATGACTACACCAATGGAGAGTTGTTTAGGTACAAAGTACCTAATTAAATCCATTTTATGAAAGATTTTAGGTTTAGGTCTATGTCTCTTATCGTTTATTAGTTATCAGTATTATTGAGTTGTGTTCGACCGGTAAAATTAATAAGGTGTGAAGTCCCCATATATACCCATTAATATGTGTAACACCCCGTAATTTTAATTAAATACATACATTAAAGTATGCGTATATCAAGATGTATAATACACGTATTTTATACTTATGCGCTAAATATACGCGTGTATGATTAGTAAATAAATAAAATTATGAGATGGAGTTGAAGTAAATTGATTAATTTATGGGGTTGGTTAAGAAAAATGTGGATTTGATTATGATTGAATGAATTTAATGAAATTTGATGGAGGAGTTAGTTAATAAAGGGAGTCCAGGTGCATGGAATCATTTGTATATATAAATTTAAATAAAAAATAATAATAATAATAATAAAAATATAAATATAATAAAAAAATAAAAAAAATAAAATATTCTAGTTGCATCCAACGTGGGATGCAACTAGAATAAAAAAAAATAAAATAAATAAAAATAAAATAAATAAAAATAAAATAAAAAACAAAAATGAAATTGAAAGGAAGAGAAATGAGTTGCAGAGAAGGAGAAGAAGAAGAGCAGAAAGAAAGGAAAGGAAGGAAGGAAGAAAGAAGGAGAAAAGGAGGGAGATCCGAAATAGTGGTAAGTTATTTTTGCTATTTTTCGTAGTAAAATTACTATCTAAGCTAGATGTAACATTTCTAGCGGAGTAATTTTTGTCGTGGGAGCCGTTTTACGGCATTTTCAAGAATTGGGGTTTTGACCCAACGTGAATGAAACTCCGCTAGATTGGTAGAAAATGCTCCCTAGACTGTTAGAAACCCGAATATGTGGTTAGATTCAATTTTATGATTTTTGGAGCCGTTGGACAATTTTAATACAATTTACATCTTTCGGATAAATAGTAAAAATAAATAGTAAATAGTAAATAGTGAATAGTAAATATAAATAGTAAAAGTGAATAGTGAATAGTAAATAGTAAATGTAAATAGTAAATATAAATAGTAAAAGTGAATAGTAAATAGTAAATAATAAATAGTAATAATAAATAGTAAATGTGAATAGTAATAGTAAATAGTAAAAAGTGAATAGTAAAAAATGAATAGTCCTTTGAACAGTGAGTTGATATTTTAGTAGCTACCGAAATGGTAAATGATGATTCTCATGATAATCTATGGTCATTTCAGTGTTTAAATTGAGAGCTTAAGGGCATGGATAAACGCTCTTGAGGAAGCCCTATTGTTGCTCGATTTTAGCAGTTGAATTAGAAAACCCGTGTAACCACTGTGAGTATAGTTTTCTTGATTTGGTTCTTGTATGACATTGTACGCATATAAACTGTTTGATTTTACGCATGTGATATTATATATAAGGCATTGAGTTTTATGGATCATGTAAACTGATTTTAGCATTGGAGTTTGTAATGATGAGGCTTTGCGATTCCTCATTGTCATTTCGTTAGGTCTGTCCTAACAAGGGTTGCGATCCTTGAAATGACTGTTAATTGGGTAATGAGATGTTGTGGCTACCTTGTAACGGCCATACAACGGTTAGACCCGCTCTCGTGCCTTGCGGAGGAGGGAGATTGTGCATGGTGTTATTGAATTGGGTCATGAGAAGTTGTGTCTACCTTGTACAACCATACAAGGGTTAGACCCGCTCTCTTACCTTGCGGAGGAGGGGGATTGTGCATTATGTTATTGAAAATCATGAAATTTATGATGTTGACATGTACAATATATTCATTGAATGATGCATGTGTTGAATAAATGTTTGAAATGATTTTAAATGTCATATTTCTCTAAATGTATATAATTGCCATCTCACGAACTATATTCACTGAGCTGTTGATTGCTCACCCCATTTCCTCCAATATTTCAGGTAAGGGAAAAGGAAAACTCCGTGACACGTGAACCTTCGTCTGGTACGTGTACGTATGCTTGGAGGACATAGATTATATTTTTGTTATTTTGATATGTATAATTATCACATACTATAAATATACTATCACTTAGATGGGTTGTGTGGTAATAATGCTTGGGATGATGAAATGTATTTATCAGTTGGGAATTTAATTTGTGGAATGATCATCTAGGTAGTTGATTGGATTTGATTTGTGGTATAAAAAAAAAAAAATTCTTTAAGTTTGGGTTGAATTGTGAGAGTACGTGAAGGCTTACAGTGTATTGTATACTGTATACGGGTATGTACAGTGTATAGTACATTGTGCCGGTCATGACGTCAGCCTACGTCAGGGGCGTCGTGACAATATTGGTATCAGAGCCTACGTTTAGGATTAAAAGCCTAAAAGATTAAAAGTTTTATTATATTATGTTTGTTTATAGGGTATATGTACGGGTACATAAAGTATCGTATAAAGACTTAATAATCGGAACTTATGTGTTTTTCAATCTCTGTGAATGACAGATTGAAATGGACCCACAAGAAGAAAGGTTAAAGAAACTGGAAGAAATGATGATAGCTCAGCAGAGACAAAATGCTGAGATGATGCGTATGTTGACACGCCTTCAGGATAATCAAGGGCCTCCAGCACCTGTAGTACCCGAGGTTGGTGCCAGTAGTGCGGGTGCATCTGCAGAACAACCTGTGCCAGTGCAGGAGATAGTAGAGACTCATGAGGATATAGATGAGACTCGCAGATATGAAGATGTGATGAAAGCATTTAAAAGACGTGAGCCGCCTATGTTTGATGGCAGTCTAGAGTTAGAGGTTGCTGAGGATTGGCTTCTGAGGATCGAAGTTATATTTGAGGACATGCATGCACTGGATAGGGACAAGATTAAACTTGCTCGATTTAAATTTTCGAGTAAGGTTGAGAGATGGTGGCAAACAATAAGCCGAGCTCAGGGACCCATAGATACTTGGGATCAATTTAAAGAAGTATTCTACAAGACATACTATCCCCCGTCTGAGGTTGACAAAAGGCATAAACAATTTATAGAATTACAGCAAGGAAACATGTCTGTGAGAGAATATGAATATGAGTTCAATAGATTAGCCTTGTTTGCCCCTGAGATGGTACAAACAGATCTGATGCGAATGAAGAGGCTCAGGGAAGGATTTAATGATCCAATCCAGAAAGGTTTAGCTCTTGCTGGTGTTCAAACTTATGATCAGGCAGTGCGACAGGCACTGGATTATGAGACAGTAGAGATGAAAAATAAGCCACCACGGGCAATGCCCACATCACAGGCAGGTATAGAGCAGCAGGTATCTTATCAGAGTCCGAGAAAGCAGAGATGGGACAGAAACTGGTGGGGTGAACAGAAAAAGGCAAAGATAGTTGAGAGGCCTACTGCTATGGTTCCAGTTACTCCTCCAACAGTAATGCTACCACCACCGGCAGGCAGAATATCACAGTCTGTTACGAGGCCACCGACACAGGGATCGTCGGTTCGGGCACCATGGCCGCATAGGGGTCCAGGCAGTCAGAGTGGTTGGCGTTCCATGCCAGGCACTGCGTCGCAGACAGCTTCATCTACATATCGTCCTCTTTTCACATGCTTTCGATGTGGGAACAAGGGACATAAAGCGTACCGGTGTCCTTTGCAGTCAGCCCCGCAGACTCCAACAAATCCATCTGCTACTGTTCCTATTCCCACGCTTGTCAGAGAGCAAGCCAGGGTTGTTACCGAGCCAGATCCAGAGGCGAACAAGAACTTGGTGGAAGGTATGATTTCTATTTGCGACACTATGATGTATGTGTTAATTGATGCTGGATCCACCTTGTCATTTATTGCTGGCCACATGGTAGATAGGTTGCATTTAACTCCTGTTAGGATTAGTACACCGTTGGTTCTGAGTACTGCAGCAGGAGACTGAATCTACCCCAATATGTTGTGTGAAAAGTGTGTGGTTAAATATGCAGATCATGAAATGATTGTGAATCTTAGGGTTTTAGAATTTCTGGAATTCGATGCTATACTGGGTATGGATTGGTTGGCTGCCTATCATGCCCATGTGGACTGCTTTGAGAAGAAAGTCGTCTTTCAAATACCAGGACAACCCGCATTTATTTATACTGGCAAGACTTCTTTAAATTCTCCCACTCGAGGCAGGATGGCCACTAATGCAGAGATAGGGATGTTGGCTAGTATAAAGCCAGTAAATGTAAAGGACTTAGGCGTTCAGATAGCAGACATTCCTATAGTATGTGAGTACCCAGATGTTTTTCCAGAGGATTTACCAGGCTTACCACCAGTACGGGAAATTGATTTTATTATTGAACTGATACCAGCTACAAAGCCTATTTCAATTCCACCCTATCGAATGGCGCCAAAGGAGTTACAGGAACTCAAGGTGCAATTAGAGGAGTTGATGGCAAAAGGGTTTATCACCCCGAGTATGTCACCATGGGGCGCGCCCGTCCTGTTTGTGAAGAAGAAGGATGGTAGCTTGAGGTTATGCATTGATTATAGACAGCTGAACAGGGCGACAGTGAAAAATAAGTATCCTTTACCCCGTATCGATGATTTATTCGATCAGTTGAATGGTGCTAAATTTTTCTCTAAAATTGATTTAAGATCTGGATACCATCAGCTAAGAATACGGGAAGAGGATGTACCAAAGACTGCGTTTAGAACACGGTATGGCCACTATGAGTTTCTTGTTATGCCCTTTGGACTAACCAATGCCCCAGCCATGTTTATGGATTTGATGCAAAGGGTATTCAGACCATATCTGGATCAGTTCATTATTGTGTTTATTGATGATATACTCATTTATTCCAAGACTCAGGAGGATCATGAGCAGCACCTCCGCATCACTTTGCAAACACTGAGAGAGCATCGGTTGTATGCTAAATTCAGTAAATGCGAGTTTTGGATACATGAGGTGAGATTTTTAGGTCATGTGGTTAGTGCAGAAGGTATTTCTGTTGATTCTGCTAAAGTTGAGGCAATCATCAATTGGCCAAGACCAACCACAGTGACTGAAATCCGTAGTTTTCTGGGTCTCGCTGGTTATTACCGAAGATTTGTGGAAGGCTTTTCCCGATTGGCTTCCCCACTCACAAGGCTGACTCAGAAAAATGTGTCATTTGTGTGGACTTTTGCATGTGAGGATGCTTTCACTGAGTTGAAGAAGAAACTAACTACTACCTCAGTTTTAGTACTCCCAGAACCTGGAAAGGAGTTAGTGATTTACACAGATGCATCACATTTAGGTTTGGGATGTGTATTGATGCAAGAGGGTAGAGTGATTGCTTATGCATCCAGACAGTTGAAGATACATGAGAAGAATTACCCTGTGCATGATTTAGAACTAGCAGCTGTGGTATTTGCATTGAAATTGTGGAGACATTACCTCTATGGGGAAAAGTTCACACTGTACTCAGATCACAAAAGTCTGAAATATTTGTTTGACCAGAAAGAGTTGAATATGAGACAGCGTAGATGGTTGGAATTCCTAAAAGATTATGATTTCACGTTAGAATATCATCCTGGAAAGGCCAACGTCGTAGCTGATGCATTGAGCCGAAAACGGGTTGAGACCCAGATTGTAGCTTGTCAGATGGCCCAGGAGTGGCGACTTTTAGAGAGAGCTACTATGATGAGTGTTCTCTCCATGGCTCCACAAGTTGACATTTGTGCTCAGATGCATATACAGGTGACAGATTCGTCTATTCAAAAGATTAAGGATATGCAGCAGCATGATCCTGATCTTGGTATGTATGAGTCGTGGGCAGATAGTGCAGACAGGGCAGATTGGCAGAAAGGTCCAGATGGTGTCCTGCGTTATCAGGGGAGATTATGGGTACCCGTGGATAGAGCATTGAGGGCTGAGTTATTAGAAAAAGCACATAGATCTCAGTATACCATTCACCCAGGGTCTACAAAAATGTATCATGATATGAAGAGAACAGTATGGTGGCATGGGATGAAGAAAGATATAGCTGAGTATGTGCGAAATTGTGAGGTGTGTCAGCAAGTGAAAGCTGAACATCAGAGACCAGGAGGTCAGATGCAACCATTATCTATTCCAGAATGGAAATGGGAGCATATCACGATGGACTTTATCACAGGCTTGCCCAGATCTCAGGGTAGATTTGACGCCATCTGGGTCATAGTTGACAGATTGACTAAATCTGCACACTTTCTTCCAATGACCACTAAAGACTCGATTGATAGACTGAGCAGATTGTATGTGCGGGAGATTGTTAGGTTGCATGGTATACCTGTTTCTATTGTGTCGGATAGAGATCCGCGGTTCACATCGAGCTTTTGGAAGGCCATGCAGGCCCGATTTGGTACTCATCTCCGTTTTAGTACAGCATTTCATCCTCAGACTGATGGTCAGACTGAGAGGGTGATTCAGATGCTGGAAGACATGCTCAGATCGTGTATTTTAGAGTTTGGTGGGACTTGGAGTGAAAGTTTACCATTGTGTGAGTTTGCTTATAATAACAGCTATCAGGCCAGTATTGGCATGGCACCTTATGAAGCTTTGTATGGTAGGCCGTGCAGATCTCCGACTTGCTGGTATGAGGTTGGAGAATCACAGTTGTTGGGTCCGAAAGTTGTTATTGATCACACTGAGCAGGTTAAACAGATCAGACAAAGACTGAAAGCTGCCCAAGACCGACAGAAGAGTTATTTTGATAACCGCCACAGACCTTTAGAGTTTACAGTAGATGACCTCGTGTTGCTTAAAGTCTCGCCACGGAAAGGTCAGATGCGGTTTGGGGTGAAAGGAAAATTGTCTCCTCGCTTTATTGGACCGTTTAAAATCACAGAGAGGATTGGTCCATTAGCATACCAGATTGCTTTGCCTCCTCAGTTAGTCGGTGTTCATGATGTGTTTCATATTTCTATGTTGAGGAAATATCATTCAGACCCGACGAAGTATCCACCCTCGACACATCTGTTAGATGTAACACAGTTACAAGTTGGGGAGGATGCTACATATGAAGAGAAGCCCATTCAGATTCTTGATAGGAAAGTTCAACAATTGCGAAATAAAGCAATTCCTTTGGTCAGAGTCAAATGGCAATTTCATGATAATGAGGAGCAGACTTGGGAACGTGAGGACTGGATGAGGGAGACATTTCCTGATCTCTTTACCACGTGAGGTACTTTTCTCCTTATTTGTTAAATTTCGAGGACGAAATTCTTTAAGTTGGGGAGATTGTAACACCCCGTAATTTTAATTAAATACATACATTGAAGTACGCGTATATCAAGATGTATAATACACGTATTTTATACTTATGCGCTAAATATACGCGTGTATGATTAGTAAATAAATAAAATTATGAGATGGAGTTGAAGTAAATTGATTAATTTATGGGGTTGGTTAAGAAAAATGTGGATTTGATTATGATTGAATGAATTTAATGAAATTTGATGGAGGAGTTAGTTAATAAAGGGAGTCCAGGTGCATGGAATCATTTGTATATATAAATTTAAATAAAAAATAATAATAATAATAATAATAAATAAATATAATAAAAAAATAAAAAAAATAAAATATTCTAGTTGCATCCAACGTGGGATTCAACTAGAATAAAAAAAAAATAAAATAAATAAAAATAAAATAAAAAACAAAAATGAAATTGAAAGGAAGAGAAATGAGTTGCAGAGAAGGAGAAGAAGAAGAGCAGAAAGAAAGGAAAGGAAGGAAGGAAGAAAGAAGGAGAAAAGGAGGGAGATCCGAACCAGTGGTAAGTTATTTTTGCTATTTTTCGTAGTAAAATTACTATCTAAGCTAGATGTAACATTTCTAGCGGAGTAATTTTTGTCGTGGGAGCCGTTTTACGGCATTTTCAAGAATTGGGGTTTTGACCCAATGTGAATGAAACTCCGCTAGATTGGTAGAAAATGCTCCCTAGACTGTTAGAAACCCGAATATGTGGTTAGATTCAATTTTATGATTTTTGGAGCCGTTGGACAATTTTAATACAATTTACATCTTTCGGATGAATAGTAAAATTAAATGGTAAATAGTGAATAGTAAATATAAATAGTAAAAGTGAATAGTGAATAGTAATAGTAATAGTAAATAGTAAATGTAAATAGTAAAAGTGAATAGTAAAAGTGAATAGTAAATAGTAAATAATAAATAGTAATAGTAAATAGTAAATGTGAATAGTAATAGTGAATAGTAAAAAGTGAATTGTAAAAAATGAATAGTCCTTTGAACAGTGAGTTGATATTTTAGTAGCTACCGAAATGGTAAATGATGATTCTCATGATAATCTATGGTCATTTCAGTGTTTAAATTGAGAGCTTAAGGGCATGGATAAACGCTCTTGAGGAAGCCCTATTGTTGCTCGATTTTAGCAGTTGAATTAGAAAACCCGTGTAACCACTGTGAGTATAGTTTTCTTGATTTGGTTCTTGTATGACATTGTACGCATATAAACTGTTTGATTTTACGCATGTGATATTATATATAAGGCATTGAGTTTTATGGATCATGTAAACTGATTTTAGCATTGGAGTTTGTAATGATGAGGCTTTGCGATTCCTCATTGTCATTTCGTTAGGTCTGTCCTAACAAGGGTTGCGATCCTTGAAATGACTGTTAATTGGGTAATGAGATGTTGTGGCTACCTTGTAACGGCCATACAACGGTTAGACCCGCTCTCGTGCCTTGCGGAGGAGGGAGATTGTGCATGGTGTTATTGAATTGGGTCATGAGAAGTTGTGTCTACCTTGTACAACCATACAAGGGTTAGACCCGCTCTCTTACCTTGCGGAGGAGGGGGATTGTGCATTATGTTATTGAAAATCATGAAATTTATGATGTTGACATGTACAATATATTCATTGAATGATGCATGTGTTGAATAAATGTTTGAAATGATTTTAAATGTCATATTTCTCTAAATGTATATAATTGCCATCTCACGAACTATATTCACTGAGCTGTTGATTGCTCACCCCATTTCCTCCAATATTTCAGGTAAGGGAAAAGGAAAACTCCGTGACACGTGAACCTTCGTCTGGTACGTGTACGTATGCTTGGAGGACATAGATTATATTTTTGTTATTTTGATATGTATAATTATCACATACTATAAATATACTATCACTTAGATGGGTTGTGTGGTAATAATGCTTGGGATGATGAAATGTATTTATCAGTTGGGAATTTAATTCGTGGAATGATCATCTAGGTAGTTGATTGGATTTGATTTGTGGTATAAAAAAAAAATTCTTTAAGTTTGGGTTGAATTGTGAGAGTACGTGAAGGCTTATAGTGTATTGTATACTGTATACGGGTATGTACAGTGTATAGTACATTGTGCCGGTCATGACGTCAGCCTACGTCAGGGGCGTCGTGACAATATGATCTTAAGAAAATAAAAATAAAAATAATGACTACATCAATATCATCGATTATCCCTTCGAGGTATAATTTATTTTGTAGGTCCCTATGGTAGGAGAGGTCCATTTGGCCTCTCCTAGCTGTCTATTGAGTTGTTGGAATAGGACCTCCTAAGCATTGTTGTAAATGCTACAAAGATTTTTCATAACCTTTAATTGGGGACCAAATTGGTCCAGTTATTTATGATCTTGTTCCTAGTATTTCACGGAGCCTATATAATGCAAAAAAGTTTATCAATGACTTTTAAGCCTGTGTTGTTCGTGATTCAAATAAAGTCTTTCTTTTGTATTTTAAAGGTGAAAACAAGAAAAACGCATCTGCTTGATTGAATTCGAAAATAATTTTAAAAGTTTTTTTCAACGCTTTTAAGTTTTTTTAAATTATTATTATTATTTTATTTTAATAAAAAGCTGAAACGTGACGAAGACGAGAATGTCATAAATAAAAATTAGAAGAAGTGGGACATAATTAAATGAAAATAAGACATATCAAACACCAAAAATTAGGCTCATGGGTTTTATAAAAAATAGTTGGTTCAGCACCTATATATAAACATCAGCACAGACTGAGAATCGGACTCCATCATCACATGACTAAAATAACACGTAAAGTCATTCTTGACTTTTCATAGACCCGAAAAGTCAAATACGGACGGTGAGTTTTATAAAAAAAATAGTTGGCTAAAATAAATACATGGTTACGTATTCCCCAAGTTATCATTCTTGACTTATCATAGACCCAAAAAGTCAAATACTTCATTTGACCAGATTAATCCAAATATATATATATATATATATATATATATATATATATATTTATTTATTTATTTATTTATTTATTATATAATCAATCTTATTTTTTTAAGAGTGATACTTAATATTTTTAATAATTTTAAAGTGTACATTTATTATGTAGGACGAACTAAAATAATAATAAAAAATTAAGTATCAACATTAAAAAATAACGTTAACTCTTATATATATATATAAATGTGTATTATTTAACTAAAAAATTAATAAAAAAATAAAAATAAATAACTTAAAAAAAATAAAAAAGTATTAAAATCACTCAATATTTATACTTAATTCAATATTTAAACTGACATAATAATATATCTTATCACTATATTATTAAGAAAAAAATAAATAATATCTTTGAATTATTATATACCGAATTAACACGATTTTAAATATAATTTTTAAATTATATAAATATTTTTTAAAAATATAACTAACACTCAATTTAACACCACGTGGCACCACCTGGTTCACGGGTCGGCTACTGCCCTCAAAAGAGGCGTAACACATGATTCTGCACTTTAAAGTTGTTTTAGACTTGATCGTCTGTTAACCATAGTAGGGAAGATTGGTGATCTATACAACTCAGATGACTCCACGTCGATCCAGAAAAAACTTGTGTATCCAAAAAATGAAAAAATTACAATTTTTTTTTCTCCGTGTGTCGTCACACTCACCATGCACCTGGGATCATTGGATATTTACTTCTTCACTTTAAAATCAGGAAAATCAGGAAAATCAGGACCGTTGATAGATTTGTGTGTAGACGAAAGTTGCAACTATATATAGAGAAGGTTCGGTTGGTTGTTTTGGATGCCTTAACGGGCAAGTTACAGAGATATGATATGAGAAGACTATAAGCTATTAATTGTTTGTGGTCATTATCATTATTGTTATTATTACGGCTAAGCAGGGTAGAGGGAAGATATAGAATCGAAGATGGCTTGATCTCGCTTGGTGCAGGTCGGGCACTTGGGCTTACTTCTGTTTTGATTGGGTGACCCAAATGCCCACCTTCACCAATCGAAATTAAGCATTCTTCGATAACACAATTCGTATATGGAAGCTATTTCTTCAAGGTCAGATTACTCAATTTTCTTCTTTCTTTCTCAAAAAAAAAATCTTAGTTTCATTCTTTTGGAAGTATTTAGTTGGATAAATGATGGGTTTTTTTATTGATTGAGTATTTGATTGGGTTAGATTTGTTGCAGTTTGTTGGGAAAGGTTGCTTTTTTTTTTTTTTTTTTGTATTTATATTGATTTATCTTGAAGAAATGAGGCCAAAGAATGCACCATGGAATATTGGGATTTTACTTCATGAAACTTTATAAGAAATGGGTTTTTTTGCTTGGGCGAAAGACAGTTAATTACTGCATTTGATACAAATTTTTTTCTTAAATGGATTGTTGTGGTTTCTGGAGGATGTAAGTTTTGTGGGTAAATCGTGTTTTGTAGAGTTGCAGCTAATATCTGCGATTTGTTAATAGGTTTAGGACTTTTTTGGTTGTTAAATTTGAGTTGAAATTGTTAAAAAATGATTAAACAGATATGAGATTTATTGGGAATAATTTGAGTTTTGAGATTAATCCTAATGCTCTGTTCTATATGTATTCTTCTGGAATGACTATATGTACTGGTTTTGATTTAGTTTATGCTGAGAGATTGAGACATGAGATCTTCAACACATGCTTATATTTTAGTTGTTTATGGTGTCATCTGAATCATTGAGTGCAGTTTCTATAGTGATGATTACATAGAGCTATGAAACTTTTGGATGAAATGTTATTCAATTTTAGGAAGCAAAATGTCTAAGTAATTATAAGTTCGAAAAAATAGAAAAAACTTGAAGAATGCATCAATTATACATTATATATTGAGAATAAATATTATTCATCTAATTCATATGGTAAGCTATCATACATATTTGATTGGTAGCCTTTACTTTGTATATTTTACTTTGTTCAACAATTTAAACTATTATTTAGGCTTTATAAATTGGAACAGACCCATTAAAATTATTATGGGAAATGCGATGGGGATTACATTCACTTGCCTTGGATCAACACAGAATCACGTGTATTGGGTGGCTCCATGTTGATCCAAGGATCTCAGATGTTCAAGTTTTGAGTCCCTCTATCAAGGTCCAAAATCAAGTGAAGTACAGCATATTAGTTCACATATGTGCAAAATCATTCAAATGGAAAACCAAAAATGCATATTTTTATTGAACTTGTGGTATTTAATATCAGGATGTCACCATTTAGAGAAGCTGAAGTTATCCACATACCATCATATGGTGAATGCCATGTGCTTTCATTGCTCAAGGACATCTAAGGAGATTTATGAGAGGAATTTGACCATTTCCTTGATTGTAGAAATATCTTCTAGTTATTTTCTATTTTTCTCTTATCTCCAAGAAGATTAGTGGCTTCAGTTATAAAAAGAGTGGTAGCTTTTGGATTAGCTTTTGAAATTAGGCATAGCCACATAAACTTGTATCTTTTTCCTCTCATCCTTTTTATTTTTGATCTTCTTGGCATCTATGACAACTTTGTGATGGCAACCCCATCATTATATGAAGAAAATGGAATCATGTGAGGGAACAACCTAGATGTGGTAATGGTGTTTTTGCAGCTTTCCATCCCCATGATATCCATTGGATATTCTCTGCACTAAAACCAGCAATCCAATGTAGACCCAACAACCATGAATGGCATTTTGGGTTGAGGGTACAACTACTTTCAAATTCTTAGGATGGACCATTGCTCATGACAGATTGAATTGTGCGGATATCCTTATGTAAGAATTGGGCGCTCTCGCCGAATTGGTGTTGCTTATGTAAGAAAGCGGGGGAATCTAGTCAACATATTTTTGTTGACTGTGACTTCACACAACGTGTTTGGGGGAGGTGGAAATCCATCTTGCATTGGGAAAGACTCCCAAATGAGTCTAATTTGTGGGCTTTCCCCAATGATAACCTCTTTCCAAGACGTTGTAGAGATTATTGGAGGGTGGTTGTTTTTGCGGTCATTTGGTCGGTTTGGAAAGAGAAATTCACGCATTATCGAGGACCAAGACAAGGATGTGGGGGTTCTTTGGGAAAACTCCTCCTTTTTGGCCTCTTTGTGAGTTAGTACTTGTAAACTTGCTAGAGGTTTTTCCTTGAGGGAGTGGTTGAGAGGTTGGTGCTCCATTTTGGATAATTTTTTAGTCTTATATTGGGTCTATGTGCCCTCTTGTATTATTTATGTACAGTTTTTACAATTAATATAATACATATACTTGTGTCTTGTCAAAAAAAAATAAAAAATAAGTTTTAATCAAACCGGAAACCACTACTTGGTTTCAAAATTGGAAAGACAGATTAAGGAGAGGAAAAACCTATGTTACCCGGACCTGGGTATGGGTGTCGGACATGAGTAAATATCTAGAGGTCCGACTTGTTCATTTTCAAATTCTGAAATGCGGGGACTCGACTATATTATATGTTGTTCTTTCCTTCTTCTTCTTTTTTTTTTCTGTTTTTCACTCATTTATTGTCCGTTTTGTTCTCTCACTTGAATGAATTTCACCTATTAGTCATTATCTTCTTTCATGCTTTCTTTTTTTTTTTTTTTTTCCATTGGAGAATCCACATAGTAGTATTCTAAAATTTAAAGTGTCGGACACGGGTACGTCGGGCTAAAGTAAAGAGTCCATATAACATAAGGAAAAACATATTTTGAGGACTGTGTGGACTCAAATCACGTTAATGAAATGCATTATTATTCCAGCTGAACTTGAAGTGAACATTTTGCAAATCACAGATTTCTTGTCATCATCTTTTATTAATATCATTATTAATAATACAAACTACAAATTACAAATTACTTAGCTATGTGCTTGAGCTTAATTCATCTTTCTCAATGAATATGGTGTGTGTCACTTGTCATTGCTGCACTGTTGTGAAAACTTCTGCACCCTTATCAGTTTATTTGGTACTCTTCTGGCATTTAATTAGCTCCTTTTCCCCATTCATCACCATCCTGGGGTATATACCTTGTTGATTTCTAATCTGGCAGGTTCTTCCCCCAAAAACTGACAGCTTCATGATTCAATTCTTTTAATTTGGTCATCAAACCTTCCATTTGAATCTTCTGCTTTTTCTTGTTTCACAAATCAAGTGGAGATAATATTCTTGATTTATACTGCAGCCTTGCCATGCCCAATATAACTTTGCATGTTGTCTTGTGTCACAAATCAAGTGGAGATAATATTCTTGATTTATACTGCCTTGCCATGCCCAATATAACTTTGCATGTTTTCTTTATTTTTTACTCATCCATTTCTGGAATTTAATTGATTAAGAATGAGCTCATATCAAACCTTTATTCTGATGTTTATGGTTCTGGACCCAGATGATATAAGTTGAAAAAGACACAACACCACCAACACAAACACCATGACACAGATGTGAATCATGCAAATATATTGCTGCTGTACTGTCTTGGATTGGTTCTGCATTAGGTCCCAATTTATAGTGCTTGCTTAGCTCATATTGCAACTTCTGTTTGATTCCCATGTCTTATATTTTTCTATTTAAAGAAAAACATGGTCGTAGTCAGTACACAAGGCTCTTCTTTCGAGTGGCCTGTTAAAGGCGTGGCGGCTATCATTTTAAACACATTTATTATTTGAATTCATTTGGTAATTATTGTTAAGCATTCTTAAGAGTTGATTTGCTTGGTGCTTTTGATCATATGAATTGGAATGTTTTTTCATTTCTTAATTTATTATTTGTGTGATGACTATTGTTAGAAACAACTATTAGGAAGAGTAAAAGGTAATTCATTTGTATTTTAGTAGCCAAAACTATACTTAAATTAAGAATTCAAGGTTTATCTCTTAAGATTAAATCATAATGAATTGCAATGATAGTGAGAGTGAAGGATGCATATTCATATTACCAACCTCATATAGTTGGCTGGAAAAATGCTTTGTTGAGCTAAGTCGAGTTGTAAAAATCTAGTTTAGCTTAAATTTACTCAATTAAGCTCAACTAAGCTTGCTTCCAGTTAAATGAGACGATAACTTGAATATGTTTTTTCTACTTTACTCAGCCAAGAGCAAAAAACATATCTAATACAAAGTAGTTATATTTTTCTAAATTATTTCTATCTGTATTATTTTAGGGCTCTACCTCTTTCTTTTTGGTCTTTGACCCTCCAGTGTTCCCACTAACCCTTTTGTGGGGACGAAAGTAATTTGAAGTTCGATGCCCCGAGAGGGTGGATAGCTAGCACATCTCCATTAGTGCATGTCATGGCGGGGCTCTAATCTATGATCAGACCCTTCAACCTACTAAGACGCAGCTGCCCTTACCAACTGCCATGCAACCCGATGGGTGGCCTTTACCTCTTTCATGAACATAGATTGTTGAACTAGATTCTGAAGTATAATAATTGTTGGAAAATCTTATTTGGTCTAAGAAACAATGGGAAAGTTCTAAGATAGGTTGGATGGTTAGAGTGATTCAACTAAGGGCAACAAATATGCTTACCTTGTCTTTGTTCAATGGATTCCAGAGAAATTATTAAAATGATGAGAAAGTAAAAGGTAGATCAGATTTGGTTCCTTAAACACTAGCGATATGACTAAACAAAATAATTCAGAAATTAGTGAGCAAACTTTAGTTACTGAGGAAGACTTTATAAAAAAAGCTAGCAACTTGATTCCAAAATAAAAGTATTACAAGGCATTGATGAAAAAAATCATTGCCTTAAAGGTATAAAGTAGAGTATTTCTGGTTCCTTTAAGAACTGGAAATTGTAGTAAAAGAATTAGTTAGGTATGAAACTATTCCTCAATTGATTTATTTTTTAAAAATACCATTTTCTAGAGGATTCAAATCACCTTTCCTAAGCTTTCTAGAAGATGGAAAATGGCTAATGGATACAACTCCCAAAGTGAAATTAAAATATATATATATATATATATATATATATATATATATTTTATCGTATTAGTTTAAAAGACATTAATGTTTGTTATTCTTTTCAAATTTCTTAAATAAAACCAAGTAAAAGAGAAGTTACTCTTTACACCCCAAAGTATCACTAACTGGTGGGTGAGTAGAATAAAACAGATGTTACAGAAATCGGTTTTATCAAAGAATCAGCAATAAAGGAGTTGGGATCATAAATAAGCACTAGCAGCTACTCCTTGAACAATATATTGGCTTGGCAGCTGCTTCGTTGTATTTGTTACGCCGTAATCAACAGGAGAATAATACAGTTCTAGGAATAAAATCATCTCGTGGCTTGCTTGCTTTTGCTTCAACAACATAAATATGGGAGCCTCAGGCATGTAGAGCTTCAACCTTCCTTAGCAGCCCATCCACTACCTTACCATTATTGCGCTCCCTAATTGATTTCGCCTGTAAAAACACAACGTAAATAAATTATAAACCATAAAAAAATTTAAAAAGATGAATAAGAAAAAAAGAGCATTGCATTGCTTAAACTCTCATTTCAACAATTCCAAGAAAGAAAACTTGTGGTAATTGGTTCTAAAACCATAAGGTTGCATTTGTTTGGTGATTTCATAACAAGGGTTTGAATACAGAAACAGAAAAATTGAAAAACGACTTTTTACCATTTTATGTAAATAACTTGTTTTATTAGTAAAAAAGTTAAAAACGTTTTTTCAGATTTACTTAACCTAAAACATTTCTTGTGTTTCCATAATTTTGGATAAAGAAAATTGTATCCGGATCGCAAACCAAACCAAACGGGGGCTTAATATTTATGGTCCCATTAATACTTCAATCAAGGGAAAATGAAGCTTCCAACAATTTCTAATTTTATTTTTTTTTATAACTTCAAAAGTAGAAGAAAACTCTGCACATTGTATTTTACGATGGAAAGCATAATTCACACACATATAGTTCGTTAAAGAAAGATATGGAAAGAGGTATCCTGCTTTGGATTCAATAAAAGTTACCGCTGAATCTCTTGCTCCTTCTGCAACTACGCATTTCGAACCACTGATGCTAGAACTCTTAAACAGGCTAAAGGCATTGTGGATTCCATCACCTGGGCTGCCGTTCCATATATTTGCATTTCCAGATCTTCCATTTTGGTGTGATTTGGGTGGGCTTTGCAGGGTGTTGCGACCGACAGAAGCTGCACTTCGCTTTTCAAAATCATTGCTATTGTCTGCATCCTCATCCTTAGATACACAGACCCGTTCCCTGGAAGAAATAAGCAAGGAATGTCATGTTGAATGCATAACTAATTTTCATTGTTTTTGGTATTTTAATCTTACGTCATACCTAGGCAAAGAGGCGTGTTGTCGTTGGAGGGGAGTGCTTCTTTCTCCTTTTCCATAGTGCTCCTCAAGATGGGCAAACTGCTGCTTAAATCGATTAATTCCACTGCATTGACACAAGAATTGCAGATGAAGTTCAATGCAACCATTAACACTATTAGTAGTGTACAATAAAGTTTACAGCATGCTGCCATTTATGGATGGCTTCTCCACTTACAATCAAATGTTTATGGCACAGGACCGAGAAAGAACATCATGAGAAGACATTATGAATAACTCCATAGAGCACACACATATCAAATGGGTACCACCAAATGGCAGCATAACCCCAAAGCAGCAGGTATTTCCTTTCTAATCAGAAACTAAGTGAAATACTAAGTATAAAAAGGAAGTTACAGCTCTAGAGGAAGAGTAGTAATACAGCAGAAGATCCACATCAAGGATTGGGTAAGATTGATCTTTACTTTCCACAAGAGAATATGTCAATTAAGGAAATCCATCTAATGTATGAAGCAAGACAAAGATTGAAAACCTAGGCTGACTATTGCCACGACTCAATCAGGAGCAAGAAGAGTTGAAATCAACTATTTTTACCAATTCCAATATTCCAATATTTTTACAAATTCCAATATTCCAATATTTTAAGGGTTTTGACTCCAATTTCTTTACTTTTTTTCTTTTTTTTTTTTTCTTAAGCAGAAACAAGTTTGTATTATATTAATAATAGGACCATGTTACAGAGTTTAAATAAGCACCAGAAGTGCTTAACGCTGCCCAACAAAACACAGATGAATGTAGCTAAAAGACGTGCAAATATCACTAGCTTGGAAATAGACATGGTCCATTAAGAAAAAAGTATAAGTGCAGAAAATACCCTAGTTTCAAGATGATGGTAAAATAACAAAATAAAAAAAATGATAAAATGAGAACCCAAAATTAAAAACTATATTTAGCATCATCAGCGTCATGCTAGAGTTCCACTTACACATAACATTAAGAATCCACAAGTACGCAGCCTCAATATATCTCTAATAATATCCAGGTTCCCTTGCTTCTCTCCCATGGTGCTGCTAGTTTCAAATTTCAACTGGATGACCCACGTGAGAAGAGTAAAATCTTTGGAATGAGGATTTTGCTTCTCAGAGGATATCCTTAAAGGCCCTAATTAATGAGCATTAGCAAGTCCATAAAAACCTGCCACTCCCTCAAACTGGCGCTATCAGGACCTTACGCCAGCTAGTCTGCCACATCTAGCTCTTCAACAATTATTCTGTGTCCTCTTTTCTCCTCTAGACTACTTGCATAAACCCTTTATTGTATACAATAAAGTACAAATTAAATTGCTCTCCAAACTCTCCACTCCAAAAGAGAGCGGCATTACAATGAAACATGGGCGGGATTTGCTAGCTTTTGCCTGTTTGACGGCAAATGTTTAATAGGGCGCACTGAGAATCGACCAGGAGCAGAATTCATTGGCAAGAAGCTTTGTCAAGAAACAGAGAGAAAACAGTTCTATGCAAAGCTGGGTTTTACCAATCATTCCAAACAAAGCACAAAACCTTTGCTTTGCAATAAAGTTACAGAGTGGAACCTGTCATATTAGAGGAGATAACAAAAATAACTTCGCTCTTTATTACCAGTGGACTTGGCAGTAGCTCAGGATTTAACCAACCTAGCATAGGCTGGAAGGGAAAGAAAAGAAGGAGGGTTTAAATACTTGTATAGAGGTATACAATATGATAGGATAAATATAGGTCAAAACGTAAAATTATTAACCTGAGAATTAATGGTGAAATTTGAAAGGAGAAAATTTAAAAATATTTAAAAGCAAACTTGTAGGAGAAATGACTTTGAGTATAGATAATGGCTTTAGTTTAATATGGGATAAAACAACTAAATGCATAAAAAACATAGCCAAAGAGGTCCTAGGAAATCAAAGGGAGTCCACTAGGTAAAGAAAGTTGGTGGTGGAATGAATAAGTTCAAACTGCTATAACACTTTAAAGAACAAACTACAAAATTTGGCAACAGTTGAGGGATGCAGAAACTTTTCAAAATTATAGGAATGCAAAAAATTAAGCAAAAAAAGTGCCAAGTAATGCTAAACTTACGCGTATGACGATTTCTGTACTAAATTAGATACAAAAGAAGGTGAATAAGACTATATATAAATTAGCAAAACTAAGGGAAAGAAAGACTAAAGATCTTGACGATATTAAATGACTAAAAGCAAAGATGAAAGTATCTTACTGAAAGAAGAAGAGATAAAAGAGCGATTAAAAACTAATTTTGAATGAAATTATTCAGCAAAGTTAAGTATAGAAGGACTCAATAACCAAGGGAAAACTAATGAAAATAAATTTTTCCGTAGAATTCGCATGCTTGAGGTAAAAAACACTTTGAGAAAAATGAAAGCTTTAGTACCATATGCGATTCTTATTGAGGTTTGGAAAAGCCTAGAGGAAATTGAAGTCTTGTGGTTAATCAAATTGTTTAACAAGATTGTAGCAACTAGGAGAATGTGTGATGATTGGACAAAAAGCATCTTAATACCCATATATAAAAATAAATGAGATATTCAAAATTGTGCAAATTGTAAGAGGAATTAAATTGATGAGTCATACAATGAAATTGTGGGATAGAGTAATATAGAACATAGAGTACAAGCTGAAACTTTGGCGTCAAACAATCAATTTGGATTTATGCTTGGGAGATCAACTATGGAAGTTATTTATTTATAAAAGAGATTGATAGTATAGGGAGAAGAAGAAAGACCTCATATGGTCTTTATTGACTTAGAGAAAGCTTATGATAAAGTACTAAGAGAAATAATATGGTGGATATTAAGGGGAAAAAAGAGTTACAACTAGGTACATTGAATTGATAAAAGACATGCATAACGAGACAAGAACCATGGGAAAATCAACAGTAGGTGAAACAAACGAATTTCAAATTACAGTATGTTTACACCAAGGATCTGCCTTAAGCCCTTAAATTTTTGCACTAGTTATGGATGAATTGACTAAACATATTCAAGAAGATATTTCATGGGATATATTATTCGCTGATGATATAGTATTGATTGATGACACTGCATCTAGAGTAAATGCTAAGCTAGAGGTTTGGAAAGAGGCTCTAGAATCTGAAAGGTATAAAATTAGGACTAGGACTTTTTTTTTTTTTTTTTGAGAAGATACAATGTTAGTAATTAGTTGTATAACCAGCTCCATCATCAAACCACACTTTTAGGAAGGTATCAGACCCGTTCTTGACCCATTAATCCCCCTCAACCCCTAGGGTGAGGCAATGGCAAGAGTTGAACCTAGAACCTTTGGGTTCCAAAGTCACCTCTTTATCAATTGTACCAACTTCATGTCGGCAAATTAGGACTAAGACTGAATACGTTAAATGTAGTGTTGGTGGGAGTAGAAATACAAATGGAGAGATAGTGAAGATTGGAAGTCAAGAGATACTGAGGAGCAAAAAATTTTAGGTATTTAGGTTTAATTATACATAAAGAAGGAGAAATAGGTGAAAATGTGAATCATAGAGTTAAAGTAGGATGGATCAAGTGGAGGAGTGCTTCTGGAGCATTATATAATAGGTGCATCCCATTGAAGTTTAAGGGAAAATTTTAAGAGTTGCTATTAGGCCAGTCATCCTATATGGAACAGAATGTTGGGCAATTAAAAAACATATTAACAAACTAAGCATAACAGAAACGCAAATGCTAAGATGGATAAGAGGTAAAACTTTAAAAGATAAAATTAAAATTGAGCATATTCGAGAAATGGTAGGTGTCACACCCTGGGTTGCACAGCGTGCCCCCTACCCGGGCGCGGGCGCACCACCGCAGTGGCGAACGCCTAGCCATTATACTCAAGTTGCGAAATCTAACCTTATGAGGAAGAGGTTGCGAGTTCGAACTTGGGGGAGGCCCTCCCTGTGCTGTGGATTGTGCAGGGGGATAAATGATCTCGGTGTGCGGCGTCCTTGTGTGGCGTGGCTGGCCGAGATGGGACAATATTATGGGTCCATAATGGCTAGGCGTTCGCCACTGCGGTGGTGCGCCCGCGCCCGGGTAGGGGGCACGCTGTGCAACCCAGGGCGTGACAAAAAGGCCACCGAGATCATTTATCCCCCTGCACAATCCACAGCACAGGGAGGGCCTCCCCCAAGTTCGAACTCGCAACCTCTTCCTCATAAGGTTAGATTTCGCAACTTGAGTACCCATTGAGCCAAGTGGTTCAATGGATACTCAAGTTGCGAAATCTAACCTTATGAGGAAGAGGTTGCGAGTTCGAACTTGGGGGAAGCCCTCCCTGTGCTGTGGATTGTGCAGGGGGATAAATGATCTCGGTGACCGGCGTCCTTGTGTGGCGTGGCTGGCCGAGATGGGACAATATTATGGATCCATAATGGCTAGGCGTTCGCCCCCAGGGGGTGCGCCCGCACCTGGGTAGGGGGCACGCTGTGCAACCCAGGGTGTGACAGTAGGAGTAGCACCAATTGGAGATAAAATAAGAGAAAACCGACTAAGGTGGTTTGTACACATATAACATAAGTTTTTAGATGCACTAGTTAGAAAGAGTGACCTATTAACATTAGAAGGCAATAATAAAGGTAGAGGTAGACCTTAAATGACATGGACAGGGACAATTAAGAATGATCTAATTTATTGTAATTTCTCGATAGAGCGTAGTAGAGGAAGTGGATGCATGTAGGCGACCCGATGTAGTTGGAAAAAGGCTTAGTTGAGTTGAGTTGAGTAGGTAGACAATATGTATTGTTAATGGAAACATTCGGAAACATAAGGGGGAGGTTCCTCAAAAATATCCCAAATCAAGGGGAGGCAGGTCATGGAGATCTAACATATTCACAAATATTCCTTTCAGAACATGCTAAACCAAGCAAACTTATAAACTTAAAACATGTTAAAATATAGATTATAATGGTTTAAAGCATGATTTATAATCTCTATAATGTTGATGCACATCATGGGAGCAACAAACTATTTCATGATTTCTTCCGATAACATATATAAGCGACCTATGGGTTGATTATATGGTTTATGGTTGATCTACTGTATGTTCATTTCTTTTATTAAGTTTTTTTTTTTTTTTCAAAATCCAATTTGCTTTTCTTTTTCTTCTTTTTTTTTTTCCCTTACTTGGTCATTCACTAATTTTTATGTATTTATTAAATGTGAGATTGAGTATCAATCTTATTTTCTTTTATTCTTTAGGAATATTTCCTAACAAAAATTAACTTTAATATTAATTATTGCACAACATTGCATTTTAAAAGTAAAAAAAAAAAAGAACAATATTTTTTAAATCATAACTTATTTTTATTTTTTACCAAACTTCAAAAAAAACGTTTGTACTTCTTCATTTACATATTATTCACAATAAGATGATCAAAATTTTTTTACAAAAATCTATTAGATTTCATACCACAAACCTCTTGACTTTAAACCTTAGTGGTTGAAAAAATACACACACACACATTGAGTGTGTGTGTTTCATATATATATAAAAAAGAATGCCTACCAGAACCCACCATTAAAGCAAGATATTGCAATTGAGAATTTAGCAGAACAAAATAACTGAGCACAACAGTGGGAGCTTATAACAACTACAAAATTTAAAATGAAAAAATTAACTGAATGACCAACCTAGGATACATAAAGCTAGTCTGATCTGCACCATGAAGATATTCCTGCAGCATCTGGGGATGATACTCCAGTATCTGTTTACTTAAAAAAAAACCATCATAAGAAAGAGTTTCACATTAAAACATACTAACTTTAACATAAAGCAACTATCTTAGGAAGTACCTCTCTATAAATTAGCTCTCGCACATCCTCTTTTGTCAACTTCCTCCTTTCAAACTCAAACTCAAGTTTAGAAATTGGTTTTCTTGATGGTTCACGATCTACATTTGCCAAGCCATTGAAGTATGGATCCGAAAGTGCCTGCAAGTAAAAGACAACAATCAGAGAAACAGGGCAATTTATTATATTCTAGAGAATGCTGATCATATGCATAGAGATTTTCTAACACTCTTGAAAATTAAAATTTATCTTTCTTGGTGAAAACTAAAGCTGTTAAAATCTTGAATCAAAATTGGAATGATTTGTGTAAACCCAAAAATTTCAACCAACTAACAAAACTCTAATTTCCTACTGGAAAAGAATTTTAACAATTGAACTTTACTTTTGAGATTGTATATTCAAGGAAGGATTGTTGCCCTCTTCTTCTCCGAAAGAAAAAGTAAGAACCCAGTCTTGCGCCCTATCCTAAAGGTCAAGGGCTATTCACCCTATTCTTACGATTTGAATAGACAAACATTCACTCTTATGTCAGCACGTCAAAATCTCATCAGAAATCGTGATTGCTTAGAGCAGCCTTTTGAGGAGGAGGAGGAGGTCAAAAAAGTGGTGTTCGATTGTGAGGAGATCAAAGCCCTAGGATTAGATGGATTCTAGATCATGTTCTTACAGAGTTGTTGGGAGACAATCAAAGGGGATTATGTAAATGTTAGCAAAGTTCTTTCATGACGCAATTATTAACAGGTGAACCAATAAGACTTACATTTCCCTTCCTCCCAAAGAAGGGGGAAAAAAACTCCAAGAAGGTTGCTGATTATAGGCCCATTTGCCTTACAAATAATGTCAAATCATGCTATTCCTACTTAACACATTTTACCACATTTTAAAAGTAAGTTTTTGCTATACCCCTAAGTCTATTTCTTGCATGCTTCTTATTTTTTCTATAGTCTCCAAGGAAAACTGCTACCTTTTGTTCAATAAAATAGAAGTCCTGTTTTTCAGTGGATTTTCAATAAAATAGAAGTTTATAAAAGTAATTCTTCTATTTTTTCTACAGTCTCCAAGGACAATTGTTACCCTTGTGTTCAATAAAATAAAAGTCCCATTTCATTAGATTATCAGTAATTTATGCATTACTAGGTGGAAAAAGTCATATTGTAGAAATTCTTCAAATAGTTCATTGATTTTATTTATTTTTTTTTTTAGAGGTTAGCGGGTATCAAGATTTCCGTCCTACTAGTCCCTCTGGGGAACGGCCACAAACACCCTTGGACACCGTTGGCCAACATATTGGTGGGTGGCATGTCTCTTGAGTCGATTCGAACTCGCAACCTCGAGGTTGGGGGCGCTTGCCCTCAACCACTGGACCAACCCACTGTTGGTTTTTTTGAACTTCATTAAGTTTTTAGAGTTTTTTTTTTGTAAATATTTATAATGAATTTTTGGTATTGCTTTATTTTAAAAAGTAAAGTTCACTGTTGAACCATTCTAATCTTATCAAAGCTTTTTTAGTTGGAAATAATTAACAAAAAGGTTACTTTTTTTAACCTCAAAACATCTGAAAAATTATTACTACTAAACTATCAAGATAATAAGTTTTTTTGCAAGACTTATAACCATCTTAGAATTTTAATCAAGAATAGTAATACTTGGAGAATAAATCCAATCAAAGTTCAGCTAATTTTGCCAGGAGAAAATTTGGTAATTTCAGTCCATGTCACCTCCTCAGCAGATGGACGATCTTTTGCATCAAACGCAAGCATCCTCTCAAGTAAACATAGAGCTAATGGATCTGCATTGGGAATTTTTTGAGAAAAAGGAACTGATGGTTTTTTTGGCATGCTGCTTAAATATCTTCTAGCCTTTTCATTCCGTATCTGCAGATGTTATGAAAAACAAAATCTATGAGAAAACACAATCTGAGAAGGATAAGTTTATGCACGTCACACAATGGAAAATGCAATGCATGAAGAAAGTATAACTATTATGGTGAATCAGAACAAGGGAATGAGACAACCCTGTAACATTATGAATGTCCAAAAAAAAAAGTACAATGATACCATATAAAAGCATTTCTTTGGCACATTACATTTTTTTTGGACAATTTTAAAGGCATACATTTCAACAGAAATCGGCAGGTGGGGATGATAATAGAAAAATAGATGCACAAGCGTGCACACACAAGCACACACAGAACTGAAAAGGAAGAGACAAAAAGAGAGCAAACCTTTGCAATGGATTCAGCAGAAGGGGTGCCAAGCAAATCAGTCATCAGATCCAACTGTTGTGCCACATTCTTTCCAGGAAATAGAGGTTTTCCTAAAAGCATTTCTGCGAATATGCACCCTATACTCCAAATATCAATTGCAGGGGTGTACTGCAATGACAATTAAAGAGTGGGAGCTTTAGAAACTTCACAATGTAACTCATTTGTTACTATCACCAATGGCACAATCTATACCAAATATTAACAAATCATGAAAGCAAAAAAACAGCACAATATCTACTTATTTCCTAGCCTCAATAACCAATACATACGAGGAAGCAATAATGCTGAAGTAGAACTAATTACATGACTTGCTTTTGTATGATTTTGTTGGGCACCTGGTTAAGGACTAAAAAATAAAAAATAAAAACAAATTGTAGATTCTCAATGGTTGAATTGCATATTAAGTGGAAAAGAAAAATGCAAAAAATCGACCAATTAAATTAATTCTAAAAATCCAAATAATTTGAACATGTCTTAAAAATAAAATAATTCAGAAATTTAAAAAAAAAAATACTAAGTTCAATTTAACAAATGGATGCAATATGTTATCAATTCCTTCTCTTTTACTCAATTTACATGCATTAAAAAAAATATGAAATATCTTTTCTAATTGTGAAGCATGACTAATACAATAATATGAAATCACGAAGTGTTTTAATTGATCCATCATTATTGAAACTCGTTAATTAGTTAAAATTTGTTGACTAATAAATAAGGTATCTATTGCAATTAAAATGAAATTACAATTGATAATACAGCCATAGCCCTTGGATTTAGAATGACAAGTTTGGATTTAGAATGAAATTACAATTGCAAACTTCCAATCATAAGTTTGCTACCTATAAAAAAGAACAATTTAAAACAACTTTAAAGCGAAACAAATCACTAGAAACAAACCCACATAGTTCATACAACATTATATCATGTAAACCTTCAATTATTTTAAGTTAATTTAGTAATAATTTAATAAAAGAGCATACTCATTGCACGAGCCTCGAGGCTCCCATCATTATTATTTCATAACAATATAATGAAAATAATAATTCAACCATTTTGAAAAATTTATCATTATAATTATAAAACATAATTCACATTTCCATGAAATTTAAAATCTTTAGCTAACTTTTGAATATGAACCCAAATACAAACAACTTAGCTGAAAAACTAAAATGAGCCTCTTAAAGCTATAAATCCAAATGATTAAAATTTTAAATAGTAGCTTATGCTCCAAAAGAGACAACCAATCTGATCATAGCATTTAAATTAGATGCATAGTACAAAAAATAGAACTTCATGTATCAAGTATCATTAACACTTCTCTTCAGGTGCAACCCCATCCTACCACATAGAAAGACAAAAGGGGATAGCTTTTAGGTCAAGTGGCGTCTAACACGGTACAAGAGCGTTAATTTTGTAAGACACCTAAGGTTCAAGTCTTGTTGTTGGTATTCTATATTAGACATTACTTATTTGCATAATTGGTATTTGTTTCTTCTTCTATCTCCCTCTTTTCTCTCCTCTACATTGTTGGGCTCATGTAGCCTATTATCCATGTATGTACATACATGTATGTATAATTGGAGAATTGTTACTCAATGTATGCAATCGAGGCAATATGCCTTTGTGGGGTGAGGCGTAAGCCTAACATTTCTTTTAAAAAATTACGAAAAAATTAAGAAAAATTCATAAAAAAAATCTAAAAAATTACTAGTATCAATGGTAAATGAAGAAACATTTAAAATAAGTTGAAATATGAACTAGTTTTATATAGGTGTGGAGATTAACATCATTAAAAATGAATTGAGTACATATCATATGCTAAGCTTTCCGAACTTCAAGTTTGAAACTATTAAAAGCATCAACAATAGAAAGTTACCAAATACATTGTGAAATTATTAGGTCTTCGCCACTTTCTACCATTTTTTAGTTAATAAAAGTTGGCTTAGAATAATTTGTCCAAAAGTATTTAGAGTGATAGGTTAGTGTTATATTATTGTTAGTAAATTTCAAAATATATTGCTAGTACGGGGCGAAGACAACATTGGCCAATTTAAGGGAAAAAAGCTTCAATTTACTCGAATGAAATAGAGTTGACTCTTAAAAACTAAGATATTTTGCTATAATAATCCAAAAACTATATTCATTTTAAAAATAAATAAATTTATATCAAAAACTAAGGCTTAAGCCTCATTGCGCCTTGAGGCGTAAGCCTCAAGGCACACGCATTTACGGCTCATATTTTAACCTTGAGGCGTTTTTTGAGCACCTTGCCTTGAGGCATACACCTCATTCGATTTTTAAAACAGAGGTTGGAATATGTTTTACGACGTCAACATTGTGGAATGCATACTAAATGTGTGCTGAATTCATTACTTGTATTTTATTTTTTACATGTAAAATAAAGGTTGAAAAACATTTTTAACATATACAAGGGATTAATACATACATACATGATACATCCTCCCACCACTTGGAAGCTTAAGGTTTCATGACCTATTTTACTCCTTGTTGGCATTCTTTTCACCCTTCTATGATACTACTTCCCCCTCCGACTCAAGAGTTATGGTACTTAAGACTCGGGAATGGGTGTGAAATATGGGTACAAATCTAGAAGTTCAACTCATTCATTTTTAAATAAATACACATAATACACAATCTAAAACATAAAATACTCAAGGAAACTTGCATGCTTTCATAACAATAACAAGAAGTTGTTATTATAATGGCTTAATAATCGCTATTTGTTTTTCTCTGCTTTTTTTATGTTTCTTGCTTCAATTCAATATTAAGTTTAAAAAGAAATAAACATAATATAAAATACATACTATGAAATTGAACCATTATTGTTACTATGAACATTATGAAGTATGATAAGAAAATTTTAAAACTTTTGTTGATTTTCATCTTTTTTAAATTCCTTTGCCAAAAATGGGTAATATTGTCAAGTGATATATAATTAAGTATTTTATGAATTTTGCAAGACACTTTACTTAGGTGTGTGCCTCGCCGTGTATCTCCCCTTGCACCTTGCACCTTAGGCATTAAGGCCCCTCATCACCTTCGGTACACCTTACACCTTTAAAGTCTACCTTGATTGACAGCACCAACTTTCTATTCCCAAATAAACTAAAAGAACCACTCCATAAAGAAATTATGAACAAGTAGAATTTGCTCAAAGGAAAATGCCATTTTTTTTAGTTTTCAGTATCATCAGATGGGGGACGGTAATAGGGAAAAACAATCATCCAAAGTCTTTTTTGTAGAAGAACTCGGTTACTTTTGATATTTCAACTTTCAAATCATAATTAAATCTACTAAGTCACTTGAGGAGCATCTTTCCCTAATAGAGATGCAATAGTTGGATAAGCAATTGAGCTAGATGATGAGTGATGGGAGGACAATGACATCAAAAGGCTTTGAAAAAAAAAAAGGATAGGGAACATTTAATCTAGTTATACTAGCTAACTAAATTCAACAAGACACCTTAGAAGTACAGTACTTATTCGCAATGCAAGCTGCAACAAAAACCAAAGGCTACACAGGAATCTTAAAGACATTTAACTGTAATAAACAAGTTAAATGCCATCAATACATCTATCTAGAAAGCAAAAACGGCCAAGGACCCTTTCACTGTTGTTATAATCAACCAACACCTTCATTAACCATTTTCAGTATATTAAGTTCGGAAGGGAAAAATTAAACTAGAAATTTGTTTAAGAATAAATATAAAACTGAAGCTATATCACAGATCATAATGAAGCACAGGGAATTATAAAAAATAAAACATAAAAAAAAAAGATCAATTCAGTAATACCAGATTTAGTCCAACTGAAAAATGAAGTAGAAATAGAAACAAACAGAGTCCTTGTCTCAAAAACATAAATTCACTTACTTTGGAGAAAAAAGAACCACACAGTTCAGGAGCACGATACCACCTTGTTGCCACATAATCCTTAAAAAATAATTGAAGAAATTAATCCAGTTCACTCATAAATACACAAATATAAAGCATAAGTTTTTTAATTATGGAAATAAGATACTCTAAGAAAGGTAAAGAAAATGTTGTCCCCAAATCAATATATGCAGTAAAGATTATAAACTCGTTGAATGAAAAGAGCAACATACAGTCCAGAAAATAGCTGATGGAGCATCATTAAATGATACACGAGCAAGACCAAAATCACAAATCTTCAGTTTGCAGTCCGCATTAGCAAGGATATTTTTGGGCTTCAAATCTCGATGAAACACATTTGCTGCAAGCAATCAAGAAAATGATGTCAATGATCACCAATTCTCCTTACACATGATCAAATAACAGAAAACACTAACCTGTATGAATAAATTTTAGAGCTCGAAGTAGCTGGTACAAGAAAAACTGATAATGTTGAGGAGTAAGATCATCATTTGCCTTAATTACCTGATGTAGGTCAGATTCCATCAACTCAAAAACAACATAGATATCTTTAAATTCTCTCCTAGATGGAGGAAGCATTATATGCTTAATTTCTACGATGTCTGGATGGTGCAAGAGCCGAAGAAGCTTGATTTCTCTCAGAATGCGAGTAGCATCAGAAACATGTTCAAAAACATCATTGATTTTCTTAATTGCCACCCTCTCTCCAGTGTGTATGTCAATTGCAGACCCAACAACACCATAACTTCCTTTCCCAATGACTTCCTGAATTTGATATTGACTTGCTTCGCCATACTCAGTGAAGAATTCTGTGTCAAGCATACTCTGAGCAAAAAATGAAGTATTCTGTTTGAGTAACAAAGCCATTATCTAACCAGTTAAATTGCAAAAATAAAAAAGAGGGTAATAGTATTTTTAAAGGTTGAGAGAATTTCATTGGATAACAAACAAAAACAAAAGCTGGGATGAGGAGGCGAAATGTTAGACACCACTGAATCCAATAAAATTACCAAACTTGCAGCCAGCTTAAAGAATTCCAATCCACACCAAACCACCAAGCCAGCACAAGCCATTTCCAAGTGGGGTCAAGCAAGTCATGCTAACATCGCGCAACTGAGCTGCGACACTAGACCTTACTAGGAGAAAATATACACCAGACATATGATAGAAATTCTTTTTCTTTTTGGAATGTTGACTAATACATTTGGTTCTAATTTATTTCATCTTATCAGTGGATTCCCCAATCTGTTTTAAATAGTTCCTACATATGGACATAAGAATTTTGTCAGCAAGAGATGGAAATCTACAGGGATCACATGGCATTCCAATCAAACATGAATGATATATGACTGCAAAGGAACACAAGGACCTTTGGGGGAATTGAAGAGGCTAACAAGGGCACGTCATTTCACACCAGGGTATTGGTCTTCTAAGGTCTAAATGGTTTAAGGACCTCAAAAGGTACTCTTTCTACATTATAAAGTTCATAAGATGTCATTCAACACAATCAGCATGTTAAAGAGATTTTGCATCTCAGGTATGTATGATTGTTTGTTTCCGTTAAGGGTGGGTGTGCATGGGATTTGGACAAAAAATTGGAGTCAGGTGATACAATTTATTACCCAACTCCGATCCTAATATATTAAAAAAATAATAATACATAACAGACGACTGGGTGTAAGGTTTCAAACACCACTTTCAACTTTAAAACAAAGTTTTGAAAGTATTAACTTGGCAAAATATACCATTCTAACACAACAATCCAAAAAGATTGTTTGAAGGCTAAGATAGAAAAATGTTTTGACATTGAAAATCTTCCATAGCCAAGAGCTTGAAGCTTGTGGACTCTACATCCATTACAAGGACTTCAATCCATCGGTGAGAAGTTGGAATGAGAAACAAGGAGACTTTGTCTTCTGAGAAGAAGGGCACTGAATAAAAGGGGGGGAGAACCCCCCTTCAATACACACGCCCTTTGCCTCTCATTCCATCTTCTCTCCACCCTTAGGACTAAAATCCTTGTAACAAGAAGAGAGTCCAAGAGCTTTCAAGCTCTTGGATATGAAATAAATTATTCGTATAGTTATATAAATGTCTATATACTAACGTCACAGGGGCAAGTCGGGTATGTGTTGGGTTCAAATACATGGACCCAACATAAGAGCCTAACCCTTCAAGTTATAGTATGTTCAACATGTTTGGCTTATGTTGGTTGCTTTAACCTAACCAAATCTAATTGAGTTGAGTCAAGTTGGTTGGGTTTGTGCGGTCAACCCCTAATTTCCAATTCCATCACTTGCAATTTGTATGTTAGTTTCAATTGTCGACAAGTTTCTCTTCTTTTGAACAAAATTCTATCTTTGTAACCTCCCCACTCATACAAAATAGATCCTAAGTTCGAGCCTCCCCACTCATACAACGGCGTCCTAGGATGTTTGTGGCCGTGCCCAAGGAGACTAGTGGGGGTGGGGCCCTCAATATCCCTGACTTAAAAAAAAAAAAAAAAAGTTCTATCCTTGTAACCTGATAAGAGTATTGCCAAGACAAACACATATCCTATACCCATCAATGTCATGCCTAACATATGACTTTGGGTTAAAGTAGAACGTCCATTTTACATTTTTCATGAATTGAGATTCTTTTTCATATGATGGCTATATAGTGTTTGTTTTATCTTTCTTTTGAGTGTTTTAATTTAGTTATTTTACATCATTTAGGATTTCCCTTGCCCTTGTACATCTTCAATTTTATGCAATTTATGTCATAATGCTCCCCCACCCCACCCACTCACAAAACAAAAAAGAACAAAAAGAAAAGTAATGTCCATCCAAGTAAGGAACATCAAATTTGAAGGTAAAGAAGTTACCTAGCAAAGAATGACTCCCTCGTATATAGGACATTAAAGAAATTTCCTAGGAAACATGGAAAAATGATCATAATCTAGATGGAGTTCTATTGGAGTCAAACACCCAAATCTATATAGGCACTCTATAAATCTAAATGTAACAAATGATGACTATGCAATTCTCCTGCTGCTTCATCCAATTTCAACTTAGCTCCAAGTTATGATGAGTATCAAAGGAGGTGAACATGAACGTCACCAGTACAATTATGTGAGAGTTTTGAAATGATTTTTGCTGTTTCCTTAATAAATTTTTATCAAGTAAGAGATAAAAAAGAACTTTGATAGAGAAATTATATACCTCGACGTAGCAAAGAGAGGAAGGAGGAGCAGGGAGGATAAGACCATGGACCTAATATCTAAAAGATCATACTCCAATATATCATAATGAAGCTGACCAGTTATATTAAACGCTTTTTGTTTATTCAATATATTAAACGTTAGTAAATCAATAAAACCAGCTGAAACAGAAAAGAGTAGACACCATAAAGATAGACTTCAACAATAAACACACCCCTTTCCCAAAAATAAATAAATAATCCTACACCAAATTTCCCCGATAGAATTCTCAACAGATAAATGAAAGATTAATATTTCACCCCACAGACCACAAATTGTAAACCAAAGTCTTGCAGGTCCAAGATTAGATGAATTGTGACCGATTATCATATATGTAAAATCTGTGGAATATAGGAATATAAATCAAATAGATTCTTGGTCACTTCGAGATATTACTGCTAAAGACAACAACTTGTGAAATGAGAGTAAGTGCAAAGCAAACAGCATAAAGAAACAAACTACTACAATATAAACACACATACACCATTCAGTCCATGAGCTTAAAAAGGACAAGAAAACCTCAAAAGCATAGGTAACGAAAAGCTAATGATCGAAAAAGAGAACCCACAGAAAAACTTACAGTGAATGCTCCCAGAACCCCCTCCCTTCACCAACCAACCCGTAAAACTTCAAATCCACCATCCGAAGAAACCAAAAAACAGAGGAATATGAACGAAAAAAAGATTGCGCTACATCCATATATATATATATAGTAGATGGAGGAATAACTATTAAAAAAAAAAGACTACTTTACATTACAAAACAAGAAAAAAAAAAAAAAAAAACACGTAATCAAACAGGGGAAAGAACAAACAAACTAAGTTGAACGATCCAAGGACATTAAATTCAACCCTCACCTTTCAACACCACGTCTAACTCAAATTGACAAAAAGACAAAATCAAACACAAATTTAAAATAAAAATAAATAAAAAAAACAATAAATCAGACCTCACGCAATCCAATCTTATCTTTTCAACAAACTCCGCATCAATTGACAGAGACAAATCAAGACTGAGTCACTGACCTTCTTCATATTCGCCATTCGAATCTGTCTTTTCGGAACCTTGATGAACCTCAATGCAAGAACACCACCAAAATCAAGCTCTCGATTTCGATCTCGATCTGCTCTCCCTGCTATCACTACAACCTCGCTACGTTCTTCGCTTAAAGATTCACCTCTGCTCTTCTTGCTGTTATTATAATTTCGCTTGCTATCATTCTCAGTAACAGATGACGAAGAAGAAGATGATCGGCGCTGAAACCATCGCCGGAATCCATCAATGAGAGCTGATCCAACCATAATATCCGACGGCCGATCGGCGTTCTATGGCCAAATGACGGCAGCATTGGCCGCCGATCGACGTCCGGCGAGTTCGGGAGATGGATACGAGTGTTAAGAAGATGAAGAGAACCGAAGAAGAAGAAGAAGAATGAAACGCTTGCTTTCTGCGCATTTCATTATCCTCTGCAAGCTGCAGGCTGCAGCTGCGGCTGCGTCAGAGAAGGGTCAGCATCAGACGCGTTGATTTCTTGAAGCAAGAATAAAAGAATAAAAGTTATAGTTTTCTAGAAGGAAGGACTCAGCACGTGTGATGCACGCGAAAGAGTGATTTTATTGATATTTACGCGCCATCTGTACTCCGTCCCGGCTGTCTCATGTCAGGAAGTGGATTCATACCTTTTAAAAAACAAAGGCTTAATTAAATTAAATTGATTATGCTGAGTTGAGACGGATTACTTAATTTTTTAAATGACTGAATAATTATTAATAATATTTACGTAAATCAATTTAAGTAATCAAACAATAATCAATAAATTAATAACGTTATTTGAAGGAAATAAAAGATGATAATTATTTTTATAGAAAATAAAGTTATTTATTGTTTGAATGATATAATCATGAGATATGATAGAAATACCAATATTAAAAATAAATATCATAGCAGCTGAATTGGAATGTTTCAAATGTATCTCAGCAGTAGAAAGAAGAGCTAATTGATTTTGTTTAAAAAAAAAAAAAAAAAAAAGACAGAGTAACTTAAATGTTAGATATTGATTTGAAATATTGGTTAGTATTTAGACTTTTAAATTGACAGTATAAAATAGATGTATTTATTTATTTGACATCTATTTATTTAAATGAATATGTATATTCATATGACATCTGTTTATTTAAATAGATGTTTTTATTCATGTGTATCTCTTATTGTAGATAGACATGTCTATGAAAAAGTACGCGTCTTTCCTAACTGTGTCTTTTTATATTGTACCTTTTGAATAATTATAAATATTGCCCGCTAAAAGTCATTCATTCATTCAATTGCAACAAACAATCTTCTTCATTTATTCATTGTAACTGTGAGTGTTATAAATATATTAGATCGTTATTTTTGTAATTTGAAGTAATACTTTTATAAGAAGTAATCATTATATTTTGAGAGACAATCGTCTATAATTCATAAACATTAATGCGGGACAGAATTGTCTTAAAAAAATAAAATTAAACTCTAGTCTCGATCAATTGGTCTTTATTTTATTTCTTATGTGCTATATCTTATTATTGTATAATCCCATAGGCTTAATTTGAATGTTTTCAATTTGGATTACTTATAATGCATCATTTCAAAATTATATTTATCATCATTCACATTTTTAGACAAAAGAGAACATGTTAAATATTTTTAGATATCAATATAAGTTAGACATTAAACGTTAAGCACCTCTTAAAATAAGTATGGCCCTATTTGGTTGGTAGAATTTTTGTAAAATATTTTTGGTTCAAAAGTACTTTTGAGGATGTTTAGACGACATCTACTTTTGGTCATATTGCAATTGGGAAAAATAGTTTTTTTTCTTATTTTGGCTTTTAGAAGGGGCACTAGATTAATTTTTCAGTAAATGTTTCTTTAAAAGTTCTTCTTACAAAAGTGATTTCACAAATGTTGTGCGGAATGAGGCCTATATTAGTATTCATCACTCTTATTTACATATTTAATTACTTATTTATATTGCTTCTTAAATGTATTATGTCATTTTCAAGAGCTCTCACCAATATCATCATAATCATCACCCCTTTTATGACTACCACACTCTCCCCCAACTAGCATGTTTTAATAACTGTCATTCTTTTTTCGTTATTGTCTCCCATCACTCATTATTCCATCGTCAAATTATTTCGACAGTGTTTGGTTGGATATTCAAAAATAATTTTTCTATTTTCAAGATACCCAAAAAGTAAAATTAGAAAGCTTGAGAAATTCCAAGTATTTATTTTTTGTGAGAGAAGATTAGAAAAGTATTTTTTAAAAAACTACTCCACAAAATATATTTTTTATTATTTTATTTTTCTTTTACTATTTAAAAACTGAAATGATCTTTGGATTGTAAACCAAATACAACCATCTTTGCAATAGGTCAGACACTTGTAAACCACATATCAAAGCTCCCCATCAAATATTTCCTTAATCGAAATCTTTTGTGATTTTCAATTTGTCTTATTAAGTTGAATTTAATTTAGTATTTGTATGGACCGTGCTTAAAAACTTATTACATATAATTTTTATTGTAAAAAAAATATTTTTTTTTTTAGTAATACCATCATTGTCTCACTTTAATAATCCACTAAAGTAATAAACTAGTCAATTAGTGCTTATTCAATTAGTTGGCGACTTCACCGCCATCACTCATATACAAGTGGAGAGAGTTTAAAACCCTACCAATAAAATAATGAGGCAACCACGGTGGTTTTTATGGTCTTGTTGTGGGCCTATGGCCAATACTTTGTGTCTACACGTTCTCCAGGATGATAATGACATTAACTGTTGAAACATGTACTTTGTTGTTAGCTTTCATTTGAGGTTTATGCATCCACCTTATCTCTATAGCCCCCCTGTAAAGGCTGCCAATACTTTGTGTCTATATGTTCTTTAGGATGATAATGACATTAATTGTTGAAACATATACTTTGTTGTTAGCTTTTATGTAAGGCTTATGCATCCACCTTATCTCTATAGCTCTATAAAGGCCGCCAATACTTTGTGTCCATGTTTTCCAAGATGATAATGAAATTAATTATTGAAACATGATCTAAAAATGAAAAATTATTGTAATCTTGTGAAAAAATATAAGAATATATAAATATACATACAAACCATTTGTAGCTCAATTGGCAAAACATGATACCTACTTCTCAAGAGGTTGATAGGTTAGCTATCTTCATTTGCATTGTGAGAGCTCCCATGTTTTAGTGGTTTAGCCATGGTTAGTATAGGTTTCATGCACATACACCAAATGAACTTCTATGAAATGATTTTAAAGGATTCAACCAATAACTTCGATCTTCAGTTATGATTGAGAAATATGGATTAGTGTTATTAAAGGATTTACTATGATAATTTCTACCAAGAAACGAATCAATCATCACATCTTCAGATGTCCATTGGGTTGGGGTTTAGTAATATTCTTATTACATATACACATTACATTGTAATCAAGAGATTGAATACAAATTTTTAGAATCAGTGATTTATACATTTGGATCTAACAACTTTCATAAATGTCACTTTTGTACATTACTAAAGAGAGCTACGTTATTCCTTTCCTTTTTAATTAATAACCATTGATATCCAATTTAAATGAGTTACCAAGTCCTTGCTAAATTGGTAATTGATAACGAGTGAGTTAGAAACACACGTTGGTCTTGAATTTTTATTATCTTTTAATCGCATTCTATTCTGCCACTCACCAGACTCATTTTGAAACTAAGGACAAGATGCATATAACAAATTTTTTAAAAAAGAATGTTCCAGAGAACTCCCTTTTTTAAGAAATTTTTTTAACTATTTACCAAAAATCAAATTTATTATTATTATTTTATTATTTTATTTTAAAAAAAAAATAATTCAAAATACCCTCCGTAGCCAACGTTAGTAAAAAATCAAACTCGTGACCTCGTTTCCAGAAACGCGTGCCCGAGCCACTCAACCAACTGAACAATGATTATTGCTTGGACAAATATTTTGGACAAAAAAAAAACATTTATTGATTTATTGCATGGACAAATACTTTTCACCAACAAATGCTCATAACTCTTGAATTTAAACTAGTGAAAAATATTAATATAAAATAAATCATCAAACTTGTGTTAAACATATCCATAAATTATTTTATTAACCAAAAAGAAAAAAAGATAAAGAGCCACATTAGTTTGGTGTAATAAGCACATTCCAATATTCCAAAATTTCCTTATATACTCCAAAACTGGGCACCATGCACTTACGTAATAATGTCAATGACTCGTCAAAATACACTTAGAAAGAGTGTTTTGCTTTCGTCCTTCAAAGGTTTATATTCTGCATCGAAATCCCCATTTAGGTTATTTAATTTATAGAATAATTAAGCAATAGCATTCAACACCTATTTTTAGGTTTTAGCATTCATTTTTTGCGCAAAGATCATTAAATATATTAAATGCCCTTGAATTACACAACAATCAATATATGATTCAAGGATATCCAACATGGGCTGCATATGCATGTGCTAAAATTAGGTACACTTATTATTTTCCTTTCTAATACTAGCAGATTTAGGCAATCAAGAATCATCTACTACAGACGAAGCATTAAAGAGGATCTATTCTTTCTAAAATACAAAAAATATGCTCAAATTTACAATATTTGAGGTGATTAATTAACTGGCCATAAAATCATGGAAGTTTCCGATATTATAAGCTTAAATATAAATATATATATATATATATATATATATATATATATATGTGGGAGATCCCAAGTTTCCTATAAACAAAACATTCCTATTTCTTCTCCCTTCTTTCTTTACTACTACTGCAACTACTCAATACTTGCTAATTATCACCTTTGTGTTTGTCTTCGTTTCATCAGTTTCCCCTTTTACAATGTATCATCATCTTCATTCTGACTAGAAACATTTGAGCCCTATAACTATGATTCTATGAACCTCCACAACGCAGGTTTTAGTGATTGAACGAATAACTAATAAAACCAAACCCATGGCAGAAGCAGCGAAAAGAAGTCGAGGAAAAGGAGCTGATAATAGAAGTTCAAGTGGACGAGAACGACAACAGCAAGAAGATGTACCAAAACAAGTGTCACTTCTACAATATCAAATCAGCTGTGGGATATGCTCCAAGGAAGTTGAAGAAAGGGAGTTTTACTATCGTTTTGAACCCTGCAATCACAACTTCCACATAAATTGTTCTGATTCTTGGTTACGTAAGAACGCCAAGTGTCCCGTCTGTCAGGAGTTAATAGATGATGTGAAGTAAGGCAAAACAAGAGGAATCAATGAGATTGGCCTTTGGTGTAACTGTTATGATTAATAGTTGGAATTTTTCTATTTTAAGATGGAATGGGGACATGGGAAAAAGGTTTTTGCTTTGTATCTATCAATGGCTACAATATTTTTAGTGATCTTTACCACTTCAATAATAAAGTAAGAGAGGCAGTTCTTCTAAATCTTCTTCATGGTTTTTTTATTTTTATTTTCTTAAGATTATAGATGGGGAGGGATCTTAACTTGTAGACCCAGATATTGAGTTTGATCAAATTCTTGATCCTGTTTAAGTAGCATTCGGTCATTACAATTTTTGGGGATGATGGGATATGATTATATAGCTAGATTGATGGTTTGCATGTAGTGATCAGGGAGTAGTAATCTATTACTGCTCAAGCCACATAACTTTTCTACCAAGGAGAGCAAATGTCAATAAATCACCAAGAGATTCTTGGAACATAGGTCTTCTAAGAGGTGAGACTAGACATTCAAAAAGGCACTGGGTCTGAAATCATGACATATGTTACATACCTATCCCTCCCTTTGAACTCTTTTACATGGATTAGTAAACAAGAAGAAATGGATCAATGACTAGATTAGGATGTTATCATGTACATAGAGCACCTAGGCAGTTGGCTCAACACTTCTAGTCTTCTACAACAGCCTAAATTAGACAACCCTGAACAACATCATAAACTCTTTACTTGCAAAGATAAAATAGGAAAGAATGGGGGCAGGAAGATAAGAAGAAAGAGTTGGATAGAGGATTAGGGCTTGGCAGAAATGCACAAACATTAACAGTAAAGCTTATGTTGATGTTTATGCAGTTGTTTCTCTTGCATCAGGGTGATAGCGCACATGGTAAGCTAACAAGTTCACTAAGCAAGTCACTGATGAATTCTCCAATGTCATCGTGGGACAAGTACTGGATAAACACAATGGTGATATCAGAATCGCTGGTGATAAACACAATGAATGAGATTATTTTTTATCAATGATGATAAATAAAACACAAAGAAATCATTTTTAAAATTGTAGTTCCCAGTTCCCCCACCATGGTTCTCCACTTCCTTGTGGCCCATCTACTGAAGTAAACAACACTATGTTAGCAGCTCATGCTCTTTTAGGTCTTCCCCTAAAACAAAGTAGTAGTAGGAGGTGGTGCATTACCTTCTGAACTTTTGATTCATTGATGAGGATAAATGTGAGTCTGGAGAGTGGATACATTTCATTGTCAAGTTAACTTAAGAGTTTCCAATGTCCACAAAGATCAAAGATATGCATAAATGGATTGATTCTTCTAGGTATATAAAGGATACGACTGTAAAATGACCAATTAGGATGACTTTTTTGTGAGACACATGTGGTGATGGATATTTCCCCAAAATCCCATTAGGTACAGGATTTAGACTTTTTTTTTTAATAAATTTTAGGCACCGTCTCCTTGATGATGGCACAGTTACAGGAAAAGGGAAAAAATCAAAGGTAAAATGAACTGTAGCTCAAAGATATAATCAACTATTAAATAAAAACTTTAAGTTTGACGTCAAACACCATTTACAAAGAAAAGGAGAAACAGAGTAAGGTCTGAGTTTTACCAGACAGAGCAAGCAAGGAGGACCAAGGGCACAGCTACAGATTGGGGTGCGCAATATCTACACTTTTTTAGCTGTTTCTTCTTCAGTGAAGTATGGATTGAAGGTTCTCAAAACTTCCTCGTACAATTCTCTCTTATAGTCCACTGCCTGCATCAATATGTCTCAGGTTCCCAAATGCTTTTAAACATTGCAACTGAAGTTATGTGTTTCAGGATGATGTTAATTACAGCTTACCTGCTCAGCAACATTGTCAGGGCTTTCCCACTTCCATTCAGAGAATTCAGGGTCTATCTCTCCGCTTGCTAAATTGATCTCACTGTCATCTGTAGTTAATCTCATAAGAAACCTGCCAACTCTCAAACATGGCCACTGTAAGGCTGAAAGGTACATCCATGTACAGTTTTCAGATCAAGTTTCTGTATTATATTTTATTGCACTGTCATTAAATCAACACAGGCACATTTGTTTTCCAAATATTAATCAGATGTCAAATGGCATAATAACATTCCACAGACTGGTGTGTCAAGAATCCATTCTGTTTCACTTTCCAAAATCCATAGTTTTACCCCTCCAAAATGGCTCAACCTTTGTTGTTCACATTTTTTTTGTTTTTCTTTTCATTTTTCATTAATCCAGCCTGCGTGACAAAGGTATGGGCAGGAGCTTTATTGTCTGGAATAAGAATCATCAAAGTAGGTGGTCCAACAAACTGGTTAGTGGTTACACAACCCCAAGTAAAATGTAGCATTTTCGGAGGTGTGGCCATGCAACGTGGCTGATCCGAAATATTCTAAAGATGGAGTAAGGACTATTTTCACTGCATCTGTTTGTTCCTCTAGTATGGAACTAACATGTTGGCATCTGGAAGCAGCAGCATCCTCGTAAACATGTTAAAGAAGGCTAGAAGGGTTTGGCACCATAAATACTCTAAGTTCTTCAACCCCTAGGCAAGATGAAATATCCAAATTCAGTTTCTGTCAAGCTCAAGGGTCCTAGTCCAGACAGGCACTACACATATCTTACTACTTTTCTCAGATATTACATGTAGAGGTGTCAACTGCACCACAAAATTCCAAAACAAAACAAAAATAGAATCAGCAGGAGAATCATTGGTCCAATCAGCCTCGCATATGTCAACAACATAACTACATCTGCCACCATGTTTGGTAGATTCATATCAATATCCCTCATGCAGGATATTGATATGAATCACCCTTACACACATACATCCTTTCATTGACAAAGCAGAACTTTAGGTCCTCATCAACAAGACCATAAAAGAAGGGAAATCTCCTTACAAATACACTCTTCAATATCAGTTAGAACACATCTATGCTCTACAGAAGAACCTCTATGTTCATTGATTAGGATAGAGAGATTTAATCTTATCATCTAAGTAAAGAAAAGGTTTTCCATCCTTCAACACAGCTGCCTCCATTTTGGAAGCCAACCTCATTAAGTATCATACATTCTTTAGTGACGCTGAAGAATGAAATAGTCTACACCTCTCAATTATTTTGCTTGGAAGAATGTTAGATTAGAAAGAGAGGACTGTATTTCTCCATTCAAAAGATGTACATTTTTCTTATCATCAAGATAATCAAACCTCAACTTCTAATCTCTCTCTTCGTCAAACCCAGGGCATCTCAAAGTTCTCCAACCCATCCCGCAAAATCTTCAAATTCATAGGACATCATATTTACATACCACAAACATCCTAGGAAAACAAGGGAAAGTTCTTTCTGAGCTTTAATGGTTACATAATTACATATTGATCCATCACATTGCTTTATGTGATTCTCTTTGAGTCTGTTTGCACCCAATAAATGACTAGTAACTTAAAACTAGAACTTCATGAATGTAAAGTCACTGAATCAGAGGCGGATAGGTTGAACATGTTTAGAATTCAAATAAAAAAGGAAGTTTTGAGTCAAATTGATTTGCAGATAATGCAATGGGAGTGAATATAGCCATTAATACCCAGGATTTATAATTCAAATGAATCAAAACAAATCTCGAATAAAACAAGTTGAAGATGTTTAGAATTCCTTCAAAATAAAATGTAATAATATTGATTACCTTTTGGTTTGTAGAGTTCAAGCAGGATTCACTTTTGCATGCTACATTTCTACCAATTGGGATATGCAACAGCTTTTGCCAAATGCCAATGCAAATTTGCTAGAGACCCTCACTAATACTAAAACACTCCCTCTTGGATTCCAATTTTTGGGATGTAATTGAACCAAATCAAACCAACACAAGAGTTTTTTGTTTTGAGATCAGATACAGAACAATGGATCAGAATCAATTCAATTTCAAAATCTGAGGAATCTGTTTGGAATTTTGACTACTTTAATTAGCCGTTAGCTAACAAATAGATAAAGACAGGGAGCCATTCTGATATATAAACAGAGGTAAGTGTTATGACATGAAAGTCCACTCCAACGGCTTGAATTCAGGAGTGGATTTTTTTCTTAATTGATTAATCACAGATCAGCTTGAAAAAACAGAAACATTAGTTTTGACTCTGTCCAAGCACATATAAAAAAGAGTCTTTTATGGTACAGGAGACATGAAATATCTTAAGTTATTGTTTCTAGTTTTAACATAAACAATGAAAGAAAAGAGCTAAAAGAAGAAATGAAGAAAACAATAAGAGAATGAGAGAAACAAGGATAGTATGTATGTTCCTAAGCCCCCTGACATGATTTATGCTTTGGAATATAAATTTAACTAAATATGGCAGCATTGCCATACAGGACGCGAACATTGACAGAGACATGCTAAATACTGGAAAAAGCATATTCTATTTCATGAGATAAATAAAGAATAAAACAAGAATTCATACTCTTTGAACCACTATCAAATGCATATAGAGCATAAAAGCTTAACATAATGGTTGATTAAAATGGGATCTCTCACCACTTCTGTGCCTGTCCATGCCATTCACCACCCCATAGACGGTTGACTTTGGCCTTTACAGAAGGGGGAAAATCATAGGTCAACCAATTGGGAGCCTGTGGATATAAAACTTTCATTAGATTTATAGAAATAACAGCTATTCATCTCATACAAGCAGCACGAGGTTAGCTAAAGTCTTAAGTGCTTTACACGGTATCCATTATGTATAATGTGCAACAGTTCTGATACCACAGCCCACACTATTATCCATAAACAGAGATGAGTTGGCTTGCTTTCTCCTTCCAAAACTCATGTAAGGCCCAAGAGCAATCCTGCTCTTTGAACTATAAATTTTAAGTTGCTTATCTAAATGAACGCTAAGTATCCTGTTTTGTTCCTTTTTATTGGAAAGATCATGCCTGAACTTGGCCTTTACATAAATGCACTGAAGTTCTTGTGATTCAAACTTATAAGAATAATCAACAGAGCACTAGAAAATTTATTTATCAACTAACCTCAGCTAGAATTTCGACTGAAACAACTCCAGTTTCTTCTTGTAGCTCTCTAAGTGCAGCTGACCTTGGTTCTTCACCATCTTCAATGCCTCCCTACATTAGTGATGCCAGCCAAATGTGATTCAAATTACACAAAACATTAAGATCAAATACTACTTTTGTTTGAAGCACTCTTATCAAACAATAGCATGGTTTGAAGAAAGTGGAAAGCCTTATAACAAGCAAAGAGAGTTCATATGGACAAATGTTTTGGGTTATTCTCCAAAAATCTAATATAGATACACCAAAGTAACCTTAATACTCCTCAACTCAAAACAACACTACGCTTTCCTAGGCACAAGAACAGGTGTACGTGACCCTGTAACATGATCATCTTCATCCAGGCCTAGATGATTGTTTCTCATAAAGTATCAGCTAGCACTATATCAGATACACTATAATTTGATATGGGACATTTCAAAACCATATGCTAAGAACACATTACATTTTGTAGGTGAACTCCTGATTTTACATGATATACTAGGTGCTAATGCATCATTACCTGGTTCCACAGGCAATCAAATCGGAAAACTTACTACAACATCTGTTTTATGTTTGTATCATGGGACAATTAAATTCTTGAAGTAATTGCCATCTTGACAGTTCAACAGAAAAATTATCTATCACCTGAGGCATCTGCCATGCTCCAGGAACATTCAATCTTGAAGCTACGAAAACCTGCAGGGAAATCGCAGAAGGTTATTATATTTTTTACATGTCCATGAACCTTTGATGAAATTTGTAGAGCACATGACTGTTGTTTATGTAATGACATTGTTAAAGTGCAAGCTAATTCTAAATAGATTCTACAAGAATTAAGAAGAATTACAAGATTGACGACTGGCATTTCGCATCTTACATGAGAGCAAAAGTATTTTCAAAATTCCAGAAAGAGCTCAATTGAGTGGAAAATAAACAAAAACAAGGAAAATTTTTATAGACAAGAATACTCATTTAAACAAAAGTGAATCTTGTCAACAAGGAACAAATGCTAATAACGTGATATTTTACAACACCACCACCATGACTGGATTTCAGCAGATGCTGAGTCAACTCAGTTTAGGAGTTCCATGATCACATTTATACCGTATTTCAAGTTTTCTCACAAGACGGTTTAATAATTAAAAAAAAAAAAACTTCTCTTTTCCAATTCAAATCATCTGCATGATTATTTTTTTTCAACAAAAGAAAAAAAAAAAATCAGTCCTTGAATCCAAATGGGAGAGACTAGCATATGATGTTGCATAGAACTAATGGAAGTGTTTAGCTGCACTTTCAATGAGGTAGTATTTCAGACAATTTGCAGGTTAAAAAGATGGACATAACTAAATCTGAACTTAGTCGAATCATCAAAGAACTGATAGAAAAAATAAGATCTCTATAACATATGAAGATGAAATAATTCACTTGGCTGTGAACTACTCAAGTTCAATTCTAAATTAATTGTCGCTCGAAATTATTCTTCAGTTAAAAAAACATATAATTAACCAAAAAAAAGAAACACAAAAAAATAACTAAGAAAAGAAAACTAAAAAAATAAATCGTGCTTAAATAAACATTGAATGAATAATCACAAATTATTCATATTCTAAATTCAAACTCAACGAAAAAAAAATAGCAGCTGAAAATCATTGAAAACAAAATCAAATTAAGATCAAAGCAAGAACACATCGAATAAAAACACCAATCTCTATCTCAAAAACCTCATCCTCTTTCTTCAATCCTTCGTTACAATCGACGCAAAAAATCAAACAACTTCAAAAAACCAGTCGAACCAAATTTACTAGCTCGATCTATTCTCACTTCTTCTCATTTAAACAACAGAATCTACCAAAAAAATAGAGAAGAAAGAAAGAAAGAAAGAAATGAACCAAATTCAACGTTCTTATAATATCATAACCTGATTCAGGGAATTAATGAGACAAACTCCAACATTGGGACGGTAACCGCGAGGCAGACCTTCCATTGCTCCTCAAACGCAACGCTAGCTTCTCAGAGAAATCCTGATCCGATACTAATCCCTTCTCTTCACACATAGAACAAGATCATCGAATTTAAGAAGAAGAAGAAGAAGAAGATGTAGAAGTAGAAAAGAACAAACTAAAACGGATCGGAGGAAGAAGAAGAAGTTGCCACTTAATTGCGGTTCCTTAAACTACGCACTAAAAAGCCGCAAGCAAGCAAGTGCGTAACTTAGAATAAAGTATGAGTAAATGTATTGTTGTGATGATGATGGCGCATAATAGTAGGCGGTGGAGAGGAGTCAAAAGAGAGGACACACGCGCAGAGGGCGCAGAGGCCGCAGAGAAGAGTGGTGTGATGGGGGAAATAGTGATAGAGGACGAGCGTTGACTTTCACTGCGTCTGTTTTTTTATTTATTAAAAAAGAACCTGAAAATGAAAAGTGACGGTAGCTCCTGGTGGGTGGTGGGACCCCAACTTGTTCATCAAAGTGTTTATGAAGTACATTTTTTTTTTGTTTGCATGCACTTTTGGTGAGTTGGATAAGGTGTAGTTATACTATCATTTTTTAAAAAAATCTTCATCTCTAATCCAACACTTAAATAATACTTATTCTTAATCTTTGTTTATAACTAACCACACTATTACCCGCTCGGTTGAAGCGCAATTGGGGAAGACAGTTTCGTCTTAATAGGTTAAAGAGTCTGGTCACTGATTCGAGCCTTACTATGACATGTATTGATGATATGATACTAATTATCCAATCTCTCATAGCGTCAAACTTCAGATTAGTCTCATTCTCGTAAAGGGGTTAATTGAGGACACTGTAAGGTTTATGACCAAAAAAAAAAATAACCACATAATTATCAACCGATATTCGTGTGTTATGTATCTTAATTGTGTATAACTTAATAACCAATCGATTTGAGAAAGTAATAGTGGAAAGATAAAATTTTACCTTCAAGGTCTAGGGTTTATGTCTCATAAGTAGATTTTTGTCTTCATTTGCATAAGTTGGGTGATCCACCTTTGTTTGAGGCAAAACCCTAATATTATAGCCATATATGGGAACACTCGTACTTCATTGAGAGGTGAAATAATCCGGCACATAAATTAGCAAGGAGACACTACTTAGATTACAATATATATATATATATATATATATATATAACTTATTAATTATGAATGATAATATATTATGAGAAATGTTTTTAAGACCTAAAATTTATATTCAAAATTATTTCTATGTTGATGTGGCGTATGGTGAGTGGAGTATATTTCTTTTTCTTTTCTTCTCTCTTATAATGTAGTAATGTGATATATTACCATATCAACTTAGATATCTTGGGTTATTTTACCACTCTTCTATTTATATTTTATTATAGTTAAAATAATATTCTTTTGGTATAGTTTTTTTTTCCAAAAGTATTTTCTAGATAGAAACTTAAGTGTCTCTTCCCAGTAGATCACCTCTAGATGCATGTATTTACATCAAAATATGCATTACAAAATACATCTCGATGTGATCCAATGAGACGAGGCACTTGAGTTTTTATCTTGTATTCTGAATATATATTTAGCATTATTCTTTCAAATGCCATTCTAATTATATTAAAAAAAATATAATTATACGTTTATGTTACAGAATCATTTATTATATACATTAAAATGTATAACGTATAAATTGATCTAAAGAATATAAAAGGTCTTTTTATTTATGTTTTTGTATAACGCTATCCATACTATAAATATTTACGATTCAGTTATTACTTTTAGAAAAATATCAATCTAATTATAATTAAATACAATTATATATATATATATCTATTGAATCATTTATTATATATTTCAAGATAAATAACCTATATACATATATTTAATGATTATGTATATATAATTAACATTTAAAATTATATTTATTATAATTAAATTAATATTTTTCTTACTTTTAACGTCACTTAATTATTAACGTGTTTTTACTTGTCAGACTATGACAATGTTTCACAAACAAACAATGAACTTAAAAATATATACTGGTAAAAATAAAAATTAAATTAATAATTCTAAGACTTTAATACTTGATGGTAACGTAATATTTCTATCATACCTTTGTTAGAATTGACTTGAAAAATGATTACTATAATTAATCTTAAGGTCAGTAAACCAAGCACTCAAGCAGGGTGGCGCAGCCAGGCGCGGACACCATGGGGCATTGGGTCAGTCAATTCAGGGCCTCTGATGTTTATTTGTGCGTTGGCTGACGCACCAGCGGTGCACTTTAGTGAAAGCCACTTGGTTGTGGGGCCCAAGGGGTTGTAAGTCGTTGTTGAGAATAATTATGATCTTTTTTTTTTTTTTGGCGTTAAGCCGGGATCTAATTCCCGACCCTGAGCTGAAGCTGAGCTGTACCTTTTATCTTTTTTATTCCGCTGCTCACGTGCGAACTCGATCTTTCTTTGACTTCTTAGCGGCGGACAGCCATACTTCGCCTTTGACAAAAAAAAAAAAGAAAAAGAACAAAAGAAAACCATACTTCGCAGGGACGATTAGTGGCCGTTGGATGAATCTCCACGTGTCATCTATGCTGTGATCACCCTTGGCCCGTTTTCGCTGTCTTAAAGCATCGGATTCCATTTTAGAAAAATGTTTTAAAAACATATTTTTAAAATATATTTTATTAATATTATTTGCAAAAGTTATCGAATGTCTAAAATTATGGTGTGATTTAAAATGATTTAATAATTTTATTAAAATATATTTTAAAAATGTATTAAGTAATATTATTTTTTATTTTTTTATTTATATATACTTTTAATATTTAAAATGCTTATTCAATACTAATGCTCTTTTTACTAAAAAGAAAATGAGAATAAATTATAAATTTTTATTTAGGAATGTCATCGGTTCGATTTAAGTCAAGTTAGTGTTCAAATCAAAACTAAATCGATCACTTGACCAAATCAAATTAAATGAAGTCAATTTGGTTCCGTTTAAGTTTATCGATTTAGATATTTAAATTATAATAATATTTATCTTAAATATAAAATAATAAAATATATAATTTTATTATTAAAAATTATATTTATAATTATGTAACAAATAAATATTATAATATATTTGACATTAATTATAATTTTATCCTTGATTCATTTTATTTGAGTTAGTACAGGCGCAACTTGAATCGAACATATAAACTGATCCGAATCTAATATTTTGATTTAGTTTGATTTTGTAATTTAGGTAAATTATTGGCACCTTTACTTTTACTTTTAATAAATTTTTTTTAAAAAAAAGAGTAAAACTCTTATAGATGCTATGCCTGAATTATAAACTTAAATAGATTTAGAATAATATACATTAATAGAAAAAAAAAATATATTATTAAATTATTTTAAATTATGTGTTATTATATTATTTAAAAATATGTGTTTTAACAACAATGTCTCTATTAATTTGCATTAATTTGCATCAAACATATCACTTTAGCATTTCAAATCTATTTCTTTAACATTCATGAATTGAAAGAATGATTTTAACAACCATGATTGCTTGGGTCCCATTGTAATTAATGCCTTATCTTTATCTTAGGCGAATGAATATGCTATTTAAGTCAAGAAATTTTATGAAGCTAATTTTGCGTCATAGTTGATAAGGAATCTCTCCCCATTTTGTGCTTTTTTGGGTATGGAAGAAGAATATGTCACTGCGACAATGCCTCGTAAGCGCTGTAGAGTCCAATTTGGTGCCGGGTCTCGGTAACGCCTGCAACCAGCTAGTCAACTTCCCTACGGTGAAATGACATATCTGTCTTTATCGTCCATATCAATATGATATTAATAATAATGGAATACTGATCTTCTTTCTTTGGCTTTTTATTATTTTGTTTTTCACCAGGTATCTTCCTATTCGTTGGCAGGATAACAAACCTGTCAGGCTCTTTAATAATTAAATTTTAAGGAACTCAATCCATTTTCACCGAGTCACTCTTACATTACAACTCCAATACCAACTTTAAGCTTCTCGGAAACTCCAGACCCAAGAGAAACATAAAATGAAATTCTTTTATATATTAATAAATAAATATTTTTTATAAATATTATAAATATAATTAAAGTTACAAAATTAATATAATAATAAAATTAATATAAAAAAATTACAAAATTAATATAATTAAACTATAAAATTAACACAAAAAATATATATTATTAATTTTACACAAATATCAAATAGAAATAAATTTTAAAAAATATCAATATATTATTTTAATAACTTCAACCTTGTGTTCATTGATAAAATTATTATACCTGATACAAATATAAAATAAGCAAATAAAAAAAAATTTGATTTAATTGTAGTAGTTTTTCTTTTTTAAATAACAGTTAGCGAACAAAAATAATGTTTGGCGGATAAGACAAAAAAATGTGATTAAATTTTAGTATTGTAGTTAAAAAATAAAAAAATAAATAAAATAAACATAAGTGGCCGTCGGACAGGAATCGAAAGAAGAAGAAGAATCGTCGTCGCCAGATTTCGTTGCCAGTCACGGGATTGCTGTTGTCAAACTTTTTATTTGAAATCATAGTTTTCTTGACACTTTAAGGTTTTAGATTGCTATAAGATTTTGAGCATGAACAGTAAGTAAAAAAAATTAATTAAAAAATAATATTAAATATATATATATATATATAAACACTAGCTTATAAACTTGTGAGCTGCACGGGCTCATATAAATAAATTATTAATAATTAATAAGTATATATTTTAATATTATATATATATTAAATTAAGATTTAACTTTTTTATAAGTGTATTAGTTTTTTTATATAAGATACTGTACTAAATAATAAAATTTGAAATATAAAATAATAATAACTTTGAAAATTTATAAATTTATAAATTCTTAATAAGTGATATTAAAATAAAAATACAACTAGATGACCTTATTAAAAAATAGATGTTAATGTTAGTTATATCGTAAGGCATATTTTGGTTACAAAAATAAATTTCAAATTTTAACATACTATTTTATAAAAGCAACAAGTTAAATTGAGTTGGATTAGTTTTGTCACGACGCCTTTGACGTAAGCTGACGTCATAACTCACACAGTATACTATACACTGTACATACCCGTAAACAGTATACAATACACTGTCAGCCTTCACGTACTCTCACAATCCATCCCAAACTTACAAATTTTTTTTTCTATACCACAAATCAAATCCAATCAACTAGCTATATAGATGATCATTCCACTACATTCATTTCATTCATTCCACAAATTAAATTCCCAACTGATAAATACATTTCATCATCTCAAGCATTATATAAGATTACCACACAACCCATCTAGGTGATAGTATATTTATAGTATGTGATAATTATACATATCAAAATAACAAACATATAAGCTATTCCTCCAAGCATACATACACATACCAGACGAAGGCTCCCGTGATTATCACTCACGGATGTTTTCCTTTTCCCTTCGACTCAATACCTGAAATATTGGAGGAAATAGAGTGAGCAAACAACAGCTCCGTGACTATAGTTCTTGAGATGACAATTATATACATTTAGAGAAATATGACATTTAAAATCAGTTCAAACACTTATTCAACACATGCATCATTCAACGAATATATTGTACATGTCAACAATATAAATTGCATGATTTTCAATAACACAATGCATAATCTCCCTCCTCCGCAAGGCAAGAGAGCGGGTCTAACCCTTGTATGGCCGTTACAAGGTAACCACAACCTCTCATTACCCAATTCACAGTCATTTCAAGGATCCCAACCCTTGTTAGGACAGACCTACTGACAATGAGAACTCGCAAAACCTCATCCGGGTCTAATGCCTAACGAAATGACAATGATGACTCGCAAAACCTCATCATTACAAACTCCAATTGCTAAAATCAGTTTGCATGATCCATAAAACTCAATGCATTAGATATAAATATAACATGCATACAATCAAACATTTTATATGCGTACAATGTCATACAAGAACCAAATCAAGAAAACTATACTCACAGTGATTACACGGGTTTTCTAAGCCAACCTCTAAAATCGAGCAACAATATTGCTTCCTCAAGAGCATTTATCCATGCCCTTAAGCTCTCAATTTAAACACTGAAATTAACCATAGATTATCATGAGAATCATCATATCGGTAGCTACTAAAAATATCAAATCATATCTAAAAATCACGATCTTCGTATCGAAACGTCCGGAATTCAGTTATCTACGAATCTATGATTTCAAATCACTGTTCACAGATTTCAAATCACTGTTCACATTACTATTCACTATTTACAGTAGTATTCACTATTCACTATTCATTCAAAAGATGTAAATTGTATTAAAATTGTCAAATGGTCTTCAAAAATCATGAAATTGAATCTAACCACATATTCGGGGTCCCGACAGTCCAGGGAACGTTTTTCTACCTTTCTAGCGGATTTTCATTCATGTTGGGTCAAAACCCCAATTTTTTGAAAACGCCGTAAAACGACTCCCACAGTCAAAATTACTCCGCTAGAAAGTTTACGTCTAGCTTAGATATCAATTTTACGAAGAAAGTGAGTGAAAATCACTTACCGCGAGTCCGGATTTCGCGTAAATCTCGCGTTTCTTTCCTCCGTTTCTCCGTTCCTCTTCCTTTCTTTCTCTGTGTCGTTCTTCATTCTCTCTCTCTTTTATTTTTTTTTTTGTTTTCTTTCTGTCGGAAACTTCTTTATTTTCTATTCTTCTTTTCTTTTTCAACGTAAGAGAGTAGAAAGAGATTGAAATGAGAGAGTTGATATTTTCTATACTAAATGATCCCATACTCTTCCTCTAATTTAATAAAACTTCCCCTCCTCTAATTTAATAAAACAACTAGGAAGAGATAGAGAAATTTATTTGTTATTTATCTTTATATATACAAATGATTCCATGCTCCTTATCTCAATAGTTAACCAACTCCCCATCTTAATATTTCACTATTTAATCATACTCCAATCCACATTTTTAATTAACCAACCCCATAAATTAATCAATTTCATAATTTTATTTATTTACTAATCATACACGCGTATATTTAGCACATACGTATCAAAGACGTGTATTATCACGTGTATATTTAGCTCATACGTATAAAATACGTGTATTATATATTTTGATATACGTGTACTTCAACGTATGTATTTCATTAAAATTACGGAATGTTACAAGTTTAGTCAAAAGTTTTATTTTATTAGAGTTTAATATAATATTATAAATTATTTTGATAAGGGGAGATAAATAAAGGATACTATATAAAAGAATTTAATGAATTTAATTGGTAATAGAGGACTATATTTTTTATAGGCTGATTACGGATGAAGAAATTTTTTTAAGACTAACGTTGCCGATGCCAAAAAAAATAAAGGAAAAAGATAAACATTTTCAAAGAAAATAAAAAAATTAATAAATGCCATTTTATAATGTTGTACAACATTCAGTGTTTCAGTTTTATTATTACTAAAATAGATAGATATATTAGGCCCCTAAAAGTTTGGGGGCCAGGGCAGTCACCCTGTGGGCCCTACCCCAGGGCGCTTGAGACCATATGATAACATGAAAACAACTTATACCATTGCGTTGTCAAGAGAAAACAATCTCATAAACTTCTCATTGATTGAGAGAAAACAGAGTTATAACGAAAAATGAATATAGAGAAAACATACATATATATAGGTGCCTTCTTGAGTACTAACTGAACACAGTTCTTGACTGGACATATAACAGACTTCTAACCTCTCAACTGACAAATCGTTAGGACAAACAAACTATAACAACAACATCTGCTAGCTAGGTGTCTTGACATCCCCTTGCAAACTCAGAGGAGATTGCTTGACTCTGAGCTTGTTTCGTAACAGCAAAAACCCAGAATGAGGTAGAGACCTAGTAATGATACCTATTGTTTGATCTTCACTAGGTACATGTCAATCTTCAACAAGACTTTGCAACACTTTTTTACAGACAAAATACAAGTTGATTTCAAGGTGCTTAGTTCGATTGTGAAGAACATAATTTGCTGCTAACTATACTGTGCTTAAGTTATCACACCAGAAAAGAGGCTTGAAAGGAGAAACCACATGAAGTTCAGATAATAAAGATTGTACCCATATCAATCCAACAACTAGCAAAACAAGTGTCACACCCTGGGTTGCACGGCGTGCCCCCTACCCAGGTGTGGGCGCACCCCCTCGGGGCGAACGCCTAAGCCATTATGGATCCATAATATTGTCACATCTAGCCGAATTCGCGATACCCAACAGGGCCCTAGTAACGGACTAGATCATTTACCCCCACTATTCATGAATAATGAAGGGCCTCCCCCCAAGTCGAACTCGCAACCTCCCCTTTAAGAGGTTAGATTTCGCACTTGGAGTAGCCACTGAACCATTGGCTCAGTGGTTACTCAGAATGCGAAATCTAACTCCTTAAGGGAGGTTACGAGTTCGAATCTGGGGGAGACCCTATACTATTCATGATGAATAGTATCAGACAAATGATCCCTTGTGTGGCGGTGGCTGTACCGGGATGAGACAATATTATGGATCCATAATGGTTGGCGTTCTCGAGGGGGTGCGCCCACACCTGGGTAGGGGGCACGCTGGCAAGGCTCCTATATTTTACTTTCATGCTAGAGTGAGAGACTAAAGGTTGTTTTTTGGACGGCCATGAAACCAAATTATCACCAAGGAATACACAAAAACCAGAGGTAGATCGACGATCATCCGGATCGGATGCCCAATCCGCATTACGAAACCCAATAAGCTGAATATGAGCAGAATGACGAATGTGTAAACCATAGTCTAACATTTCCTTGAGATACCTTAAAATCTTCTTTACAACCTTCCAATGGCCTTGGAGAGGACGTTGCATGAATTGACATACACGGTTCACACAATAGGATATCTTAGGGTGAGTGGCAGTAGCATACTGTAAAACTCCCACAACACTACGATAAAGATGGACATCATCCACGGGATCACTTCCCCATGAGCATAGAACTTCTCACCACTAGACATTAATGGGGTTGAAATGTAGTTAGCAATAGATGAGTTGTCACTAGTTACTAGTGTGTCGTATACACAAGCACAAAAGTAACATGACCATTGGTCACTGTTGTAAACAAGGATTGATCATATTTAATAGATTTGAATCCAAAAGAAATCAGTGTAGTTGCAAGTCTATGGCCTTGTGGAGTTTACACACATGAGATGGGAATTGAGGATCAACAAATCCAGCTGGCTGCTCCATGAAAACTTCATTTTGGAGTAGACCATTGAGAAACACATTATTTACATCTAGTTAACGAACATTCCACCCTTTGGACAAAACAATTGTTAACACCAAATGAATAGTAACAAGCTTAACTACTGGACTAAAAGTGTCATTGTAATCAACACCAGGTGTTTGGTGAAATCTTTATGCCACCAACCTTGCCTTATACCTATTAACAGTACCATCATGATTTTCTTTTACCTTGAAAACCCACTTGCAACCAACTACCTTTTTATCATCCGGAAGAGGTACTAATAACCATGTTTGGTTTCGAAGTAAGGCCAAGTACTCATCTGTCATAACATATTTCCAATCGAAGTAATGAAGAGTTTCTTCAACTGAACTATGTTACTTTGTGGAGAGATAAACTTTTGGCTTACTTTTGGCTTGAATTCACCTGATTTTGCTCAAGTTTGCATTGGGTGTGTCGGTAGAAGAGATGGTAAAAAAACTAATATAGGGACTGATGAAGCACTAGGCACCTCAATTGGTTGATTCAAATGTTGATTAGATTGAGAACCACCTGATTGTGGCCATGTTGGAGATCACATGATTGTGAACCAGATTGTGAACTAGATGGAATAGCAACAGCCACCGGTGTATCAGCAGGGGAATTCAAAGTACCAATAGCCATAGCAGAGGAGGAAGAAGATGTAGGAAGTAAACAATGTTATATATGGGATGGCTCAGTCCATCTAATGAGTTATTTCTATATGGTATACTTTCCTAGTGTATTGGTTTCATAGTCTAAATTGAAAACTTTTCTAGTTTGTGTTGGAAACTAATTCTAGCACCTTGTATTATATGAATCCTTATTGGGTTGTGTGATGAGTGTGTGTGAGAATTTGAGATTTGTGTGAGAGCACTTTGAGAATAGAAGGGATTTGTTTTAGATCTGATTATAGGTTGTAACCTATTTGCCTTCTCTCGTCAGTGGATTGATTCTCATCTCTTGTGGACGTAGGTGTATATTCACCGAACCACGTAAATATGTGTTTTTCCTTTGGTTTGTTTTTGCATTTGTTTAGATCGTTTGATTGTTTGGGTTTGTGCGTTTGTTATAGGGTTTTCATTTTCGTTGCGCACAACAAACAAGGAGGTGTGGCTAGAACCATAACAGAGATAAGAGAATATGAAACAAAAGAAGACTGTTGTGTTGATACAAATGGAAAACAATTCTCATTGAACACCACATCTTGAAGAGCTAAACATTTATACCCCTTGTGACATAAGTTGGTACCCAAGAATGTACATTCAACAGACCTGTACTGAAATTCGTGATTGTTGTAAGGTCTTAAATTTGGAAAACATGCACAACCAAACACACACAAGAGTGAATAATCTGTAGCAGTGTTAAACAACATGCCATGAGGAGTTTTACCATTTAGAGTTGAAATAGGATGCCTATTTATGAGATACACAACAGTTCTAAACGATTCATCCCAAAATTTAAGCAGCACTGAAACATTTGCCAACAATGTAAGACCATACTCCACAATGTGTCTATGTTTACGCTCGGCTAAACCATTTTGTTCATGTGTTCTTGGACAAGAAATTTGATGTGTAATGCCATTAGATTGAAGAAAACTAGTGAATGCCTGATATTCCCCACCCAGTCTATTTGAATGGCCTTAATACGATGTCCTAATTGTAACTCAACTTAAATTGAACAAAAACTGATAGTGCATCTGACTTATTCCTTAGCATGTAAGTCTAAGTGTATCATGAATAAGAGTCTACAAATTGTATATAATACTTGCAGCAATTCGACGAAGACAGGGGAGGGTCCCCCACAAATCGGAGTGTATCAATTCAAGAGGTGCCTTTACTTATCTGAATTTGAAAAAAGAAGTTTGTTTGATTTTCCTAAACAACACACTTTACAGAATGAAGACACAACTTTGTTATTGAAAGATATCTTACAGTGTTGAAGAACACTATGAATAACCTTGGAGGAAGGTGCCCCAACCTTTGATGCCACAAATCAACAAGAGCTTGATCACCAGCATGAACAACAACATTGACAATTGCGGTATGTACAAATGATGCTTGATCAAAATTTTGAAGTGGAATCACAACAAAAAAATAAATATTTAACAATATAATAAAAAATGTTGTTAAAAAGAATGTTATTAAATATTAAAAATGTTGATAATATTTGAAAAATGTTATTTTTTCAACATTCATTGCACGTAATTTTATCTTCATAAAAATCATGAATAATAATGTTTATTTTTCAACATTAAAATAATACTTTTTTCTAAATCTTATTAATAGTTTGAGATTTTTAACACACTTTTTTAATAATATTTTTTAAATGTTTTATAATAAATTAATGAAAACTTATTTTTTTCTTTTTGTATAATATTAAACAATTAAATTTAAATTTAAAATTTTAATTAGTTTAATAAATAGTTTTTTTAAATATAATCAAAACTTTTAAATATATAATGACATTCTTTTTAACAATATTTTATTATGTTTAAATATTTATTTTATTGTAATGGCGAGTGGTGCCCCTATTGACGTAGTCCTGAATCATTTGGTGAATATGCCACTTGCCCCGGATCGCTCGGTTCTTACACACATATTTAAGATGCTTGTCAACCAAAGTGACATCACTGCAATTGATAATTCTAATTACATCCTTGATAATCATACAAATACTTTTTTTTGAAGAGTTTTCAGGTACGTTTCCAAAGAATTTCTTTATATATATATTTGGTTTAACTTTGTCTATGAGTCCTATTTGATTGCTTTGTTTCTTGTATAATTTCTTATGTGTAGGTGGAAAAGAGGGTTAGCTTTAAACGATAAGGAGGAGAAGCAAGATGCCGAAGAAAACTTTCATCTAATCTTTGGCCCGCCTGACACTATTTTCTCTTCCCCTACTTCTCTTATTCCTCTTTTTTCTACCACTGAACTTTACTATTGAGTTTTTTTTTTGGCAAGTTAGGAATATTGAATCTTGAAAGTAGAATACATATAAGCCGGTTGAAAAACCAAAAGAGTATATTTCCTTCAGTCTCTAGTTCATTTTATTTCCATTTTTTTTCATTCTCCGTTCAAAAAGATGTATTTTTTCCTTATTATCAAGATAATTAGACTCATTCTTATCAAGATGTATTTTTTGCATTCTAGTCTCTAGTTCATTTTACTTTTAATCTCTCTCTTAGTCAAATCCAGGGCATCTCAAAGTTCTCCAACACATCCGGAAAAATCTTCAAATTCATAGGACATCATATGTTCATGTAACAAACATCCTAGGTAAACACTGGAAAGTCCTTTTTGAGCTTTTAGTGGTTATATAATTACATGTTGATCCATCAAATTGTTTTATATGATTATCTTTGAGTTTCTTTGTGTTTGTTGGGCCTGGATCTCTACTACTACCGATATTATTTCTAACTTAATCACATTTGGGCCCAGGTATGAGGTTTTACTCCAAAAGGCCTCGGTACTAATGAGGGTGAGATCCCAACTTATATTTTATGTGATAAACATGCTCATATCCGATGTGAGACTATTATTTCGGTCCATGCATACCCAACAAATCTCCACCTTGGACCGAAATCTAATTTCATAATGATCACATTGCACCATCTATGTGAAACCAACTGTCGCCATTATCTCGAGGATGAGGAACTCGAGGAACCATCCTCGACCACGAGTACACCCGCATGCTCCACCTTGACATACGTGCATCCCAGTCGAACCATCGGCTCTGATGCCACTTGTTGGGTAGGCCTAATCATCTCACATAAACCCTAATTATAATTGAATTTATATACTAACTCTACGTGATGGTAAGCTTCATGAATGTAAAGTCACTGAGTCAGAGACGGATAGGTTGAACATGTTTAGAATTCAAATCAATAAGGAAGTTCTGAGTCAAATTGATTAACAGATAATGCAATGTGAGCGAATATAGCCATAAATACCAAAGGATTTATGATTCAAATGAATCAAAGGAAATCCCAAACAAAACAAGTTGAAGATGTTTACAATTCCTTTAAAACAAAATGTAATAATACTGATTACCTTTTGGATTGTAGAGTTCAAGGAGGATTCACTTTTGCATGCTACATTTCTACCAACTATGATATGCAACAACTTTTGCCAAATGCCAATGCAAATTTCCTAGAGACCCTCACTACTACTTAAACACTCCCTTTTGAATTCCAATTTTCGTGGTGTAATTGAACCAAATCAAACCAACACAAGAATCTTTTGTTTTGAGATCAAATACAGAGCAATGGATCAGAATCAATTCAATTTCAAAATCTGAGTCGCAGTTTGAAATTTTGACTACTTTGATTAGTTGTTAGCTAACAAATAGATTAAAAGACAATGAGCTATTTTGATATATAAACAGAGGTAAGCGTTATGACATGAAAAACCACTCCAAGCGTTCTGGTCACGCAATTGAAACATCAACTGTAAACATCGACACAAAATTTAAATGGATTAATGTTACATTGACCTTTATGATATGTATTGATAGAAAAATTACTTGTAGTACATCATTGAGTTGCCTTAAACTATATGTTAGTACATCATCCAAAATAATCTAATGGTGTGTATTAATAAAAATATTTCTATTAATGGGCATCAAACATATCACCTTAGCATTTTCCTAATAATAATTAAACATAAACAAAAAAAAGATTGAAATGGATTCCTCTTCGCTGTGAGAGCTCCTCTTCTCTCCCATGAGAGCCTTATCCTCTCCACTATGAGAAATTTTTTCTTTTGAGAGCAACCATGGCAGATGGGATCATACTGGATAAATGGAAATCCTTCAATCTTTCGGAGTCGGAGGAGAGTGGATGCCAGATTAATGAAGTGTTTGTGGCAGAAGGGGGTTCTCTATTGAAGCATTGCTTAGCCGGGAAAGTGTTGTTAACCAAGACCATCCTTAAAGAATTTTTCCTCAAAGCCATATACAGGATTTGAAAACCAGCAAAACCCTTGTAAATAAGCATGTTAGGAGAGAACATATTCCTAGCATCTTTCGATTCTGAAAATGATTTGACCAAGGTTTTTAAGAATGGCCCATGGTGTTATGACTGGAGACTGATGTTATTAGAGAAGTGTAATGGCCTGCAATCCCCCAAAACCATCAAATTTTGCAAAGTAGACTTTTGGGTTCAACTGCACAACCTCCCTTTGATCTGCATGACCCGAAACGTTAGGTTGACTTTGGGTAGCATGATTAGCGAGGTGCTGGAAACTAATGTCACGGCACCCAAAGCCTGCTGGGGTAGTTCTATGCGAGTCAGAGTAGCCATTGACACTACAAAACCTCTTATGAGGGGTATGAAAGTTGCAGTGGCAGATCTTGGTGAAGCGGTTTGGGTATATATTGAATATGAGCGATTGCAGAACTTTTGTTATGTCTATGGGAGAGTCTACCATGTCTTGAAGGACTGCTACCAAAATTCATCCCCTATCAATTCAAATCAAGGAGATTACCAATATGGTGCATGGCTTTGAGCTGGCCCACCTGTTCGAACTGTGCGGCATGGAAATAAGACTGACACTGGCCAAAAGGAGTTCTATTCACAAGGGACCAAAATGGATCAGAAAGGTGTGGTGAATCCTACGACGCCTCTCACAACCGCCGGGAACAACCTCTAGGCCGACGAAGAGGAACAAACTAGGAAAGTTTTCGTGAAGAAAAGAGGTGATCATGGAGTAGTGACATCGAAGGGACGAGGATCATTATTCACCCAAAGTTTAGGAATCTTGCCATCTTCGATTGGGAGATCTCCATTCTTAGTTTGGAATTCAAATCATGGGGATGCTATTGGAAATCTGAGACTATCTATTCTTGAGAATATTCCCAATTCCGTTGCTAACAAATCGCATCCTTCTAAAGTGGGAATCAATGGTTCTAGTGTAGGCGGAGAGAATCACGTGGCCCCACCAGATCTCACGCATATTTCCATTCAACCACGTCTCTCATCAGAGATATTCTCAAATATCACTCATGGCAAGCAAACCCACATGGCAACTCAGACTGGCCAGAATGAGCCTTTAAACCTCACTGATCTTGGAAGTCCCTCAAATCTTGTATCCACCTCAAGAAATCCTGCCAGCGTCGTACCTCATAATTCAAGCACTGGAGGTGATAAGGGCGTGGCTCCCCCGAATCCCATGCAATATGCCATGCAACCGTGGCACACAACCCTCCACTGAGATAGGTGTATCTATCAAGGTGGGTTTCGGATTTGACACTTCCCTTTATAAAGGCACATGAAAACGACAAGCTCGTTCTGTAGGTTCAGAACATGTTGTAGTGGATAATACTGTGAATACTCAGAAGAAAAGTTACCTTGATACTTTTGTTCGTAAGGAAGATGCAGCACAAAAGAAGATTAAAGAAGCGGCGGCGTCTGACAACGATTAGTCCTGCCGAGATCAATGAGTCTCATAGCTTGGAATGTTCGGGCATCGGGACTCGTTGGACATTCTGCGCTCTGCACGATCTAGTGCAGGAATAGCGTCCCAAAGTGATGTTTTTAATTGAAACAAGGGCGGATCAAGCCCAAGTTGACAGATTGAAGAAGTATTTGAATTTCTCAAATTGTTTCACAATTGCTAAGAAAGGAAATAGTAGCGGGCTAATAATGATGTGGAAGAATCACGTCCCTCTTAACATCCAATCTTACTCCCAATGGCATATTGATGCCATCATTTTTGATTCATCACCTTGAAGGGTACTGGTTTCTATGAGGATCCGAACTCCCAAGAACATCACCAATCCTGGAAGCTCTTAGAAAAACTCAGCAAGTTATCTGATTTGTCGTGATTATGTGGATGATATTTTAATGATATTTTATATTCACATGAGAAGGCACTATCCCATATGCATAAATTTAGAGAGGTTCTTGACATAAGTGGGTTGGAGGATCTTGGTTCGAAAGGACCGCTCTATACTTGGACAATAGGAGGGCTGATCGTGGCTATATCTCTGAGAGGCTTGACCACTGGCTATGCAATTCATCCTGACAACTCTTATTTCCATATTGTGAGGTTCTCAACCTGACTACTACTTCTCGGATCACAAACCAATTAAATTAGTCAGGGAAATTCGAAAAAAAGAGGCTGGAAACGGTCCCATGAGGTTTGAAGAAATTTGGGTCCGAGATCCAGATTTTAAGAATGTGGCATCTGAGGCATGAAGGGAGGTTGCTCTATCAAACTACAAAATCAGTGACAAAGTCCAGAATTGCTTGCACAAGTTAAAGTCATGGCGAAATTTTTCTATCAAATCTAGCATGGAGGAAATCAGAAAGCAAAAAGACATTATAACTTCTCTTAATAATTCTGCTTCTCGTAATCCAGTTTCATTAAGAAGGATTGGGGAAGCAGAAAAGAAGGTAGAAGTGCTCTTAGAACAAGAAGAGATTTATTGGAGACAAAGGGTAAAATCATTATGGCTTCAAGCTGGGGATCGTAACACTAAATTCTTCCACCTCAAAGCTTCTTAGAGGAACAAAAAGAACCACATCAAAGGTATCCAAGACTCTTCGGGTAGATGGACAGAGGACATCACCCAAATCAGTAACACTTTTATTGTTTATTTTTCAAAAATATTTAATTCCATATCTCCTTGTGTTGATGTAATAAATACAATAGCCACTAATGTTTCGCCAAAGCTGTCCAGAGATATGAATGAGGTCCTATGTAGAGACTTTGATGCTTCTGAGATCTAACAAGCCCTCTTTCAAATGAATCCAACAAAAGCACCAGGTCCGGATGATGGCATGTTTGTTGCAATCTTTCAGACGTGCTGGGACATAATGGGGGACGACATTACCATATTTTGCCTCGATGTTCAGGACCATGGCCGCCTTTTAGAGGAAGTTAATTACACTTTCATAACCCTGATTCCGAAAATTAACAACCCAAAGCAAGTTACTCACTTTCGCCCGATTAGTCTCTGCAACGTTCTGTACAAAATTATCACTAAAACAATGACGAATCACCTCAGACCATTCATGCATGACATCATCTCAGAGAACTAGAGTGCCTTCATCCCGGGACGTCTGATTATAGATAACATTCTTATTGGGTTTGAATGTATTCATTCAATGAGGTGCAGGACTTCACAGCAGATCCAACATGCAGCTCTGAAGCTGGATCTTATTAAGGTCTATGATACGGTGGAATGGTCATTTCAACTTGTTATGATGGAAGCTATTAGTTTTAAAACCAGAAGGTTGAACCTGGTTCGACGTTGTATAGCTACTGCCACATACTCAGTACTAATCAACGGTAGGACCTATGGTCACGTTGCCCCTCACCGAGGTCTTTGTTAAGGCGATCTTTTGTTTCCTTATCTCTTTCTCATCTGTGTGGAAGGCCTTTTAGCATTGCTCCAGAAAGCATACTCTCAAGCCCTAATTACTGGTCTTCGTATTGGCCAGCGTGCGCCTAATATCACCCGCTTCCTATTTGCTGACGATAGCCTAATGTTCTTCAGAGCTATTAAGGAAGAATGTAATCGAATTAGAGACACCCTGAGTACCTATGCCCAAACATCGGGTCAAGAGATCAACTTTGAGAAGTCAGCATTATCCTTCAATGCCTCGGTCCCCTCAGATCAAAGAATTTCTTGCAGTCAAATGCTGAATGTTCCAGTGGTTGAGTGTTATACAAAATATCTTAGTCTCCCTTCAATGGTAGCTAGAAATAAATCAAGAACCTTTGACGTCATTGTGGCAAGGATATGGAAAAAATTGAATGGGTGAAAAAAAAGGGGTCTTCTCCGCAGAGGGAAAGGAAATTTTACTGAAAGCTGTAGTCTAAGCCATCCCGACCTATATGATTAGGTGTTTCAAACTCCCCAACGGTATATGGCATCAAATCCATAATCTCATGGCCAAGTTTTGGTGGGGCGACAAGGAAAATAAGAGGAAAACTCACTGAAAGAGCTGGGTTTCCTTATGTTCCTCAAAATAGGAGGGAGGATTGGGATTCAGAGATATGAAAGACTTCAACCAAGCATTGGTGGCTAAGCAGGAGTGGAGGCTCCTCACAATGCAAGATTCATTGGCGTCCCGTATTGTCAAGGCAAAATACTATCCTAACCTATCATTCTTAGAAGCAAAATGTGGGTCGAGACCATTATATATGTGGCGTATCATCATCTAGGGTCGTGAACTACTACAAAAAGGAATCAGGTGGCGTATTGGCAACGGTGAGACTGCTAGAATCACCATAGACCCGTGGATTCCGAAAAAGTCTACTTTTCGACCGATCTCCCGTTTCTTATTTACTAACCAAGATCGAGTTAGCTCCTTGAAATTACAAGATGGATAGTGGAACGAACCTGCTATCAGGGCTAGCTTCCATGCTGAGGATGCTGAAGCTATATTATCCATTCCTACCGGCAACTTCTATGTGGATGATGCTCTTTGCTGGCATTATGATCGAACCGACCGTTATACTGTTAAAATAGCTCACAAACTAGCCCGTTCCAGATCCATGATTGCATCATCATCTGATTCTCAACCTATGGCGCGGTAGTTGAAGGATGTCTGGAGTTTGTCACTCCTAGCTAAGGTGAAGCATTTCTTTTGGAAAGAGGTTCATCAGAGCCTCCCTTTGGGTGACATTTTAGCTAGACGCTTGAAGACCAATTAAGGGACATGCTGTGTATGTAACAGAGAAAAGGACTCATTGCCATATTGTCTCTTTTTCTGTAAAACAGTAAGAGAGGTTTGGCGTTCTCCATTTGTAGAGGAATGTGCTTCTTTCATGGAGAGAATGCACATTTCTCCCAACTACCTAGCAACAGGTGAATGCGGGAACTCTCGGCATCTAGAAAAGGAAATACTCATTGTCACGACGCCTCTGACGTAGGCTGACGTCATGACCGGCACAGTGTACTATACACTGTACATACCCGTATACAATATACAATACACTGTCAGCCTTCACGTACTCTCACAATCCATCCCAAACTTACAAATTTTTTTTTTCTATACCACAAATCAAATCCAATCAACTAGCTATATAGAAGATCATTTCACTCACATTCATTTCATTCATTTCACAAATTAAATTCCCAACTGATAAATATATTTCATCATCCCAAGCATTATATAAGATTACCACACAACCCATCTAGGTGATAGTATATTTATAGTATGTGATAATTATACATATCAAAATAACAAACATATAACCTATTTCCTCCAAGCATACATACACATACCAGACGAAGGCTCCCGTGATTATCACTCACGGATGTTTTCCTTTTCCCTTCGACTCAATACCTGAAATATTGGAGGAAATGGAGTGAGCAAACAACAGCTCAGTGACTATAGTTCTTGAGATGACAATTATATACATTTAGAGAAATATGACATTTAAAATCAGTTCAAACACTTATTCAACACATGCATCATTCAACGAATATATTGTACATGTCAACAATATAAATTGCATGATTTTCAATAACACAATGCACAATCTCCCTCCTCCGCAAGGCAAGAGAGCGGGTCTAACCCTTGTATGGCCGTTACAAGGTAGCCACAACCTCTCATTATCCAATTCACAGTCATTTCAAGGATCCCAACCCTTGTTAGGACAGACCTACTGACAATGAGGACTCGCAAAACCTCATTCGGGTCTAATTCCTAACGAAATGACAATGAGGAATCGCAAAACCTCATCATTAAAAACTCCAATTGCTAAAATCAGTTTGCATGATCCATAAAACTCAATGCATTAGATATAAATATAACATGCATACAATCAAACATTTTATATGCGTACAATGTCATACAAGAACCAAATCAAGGAAACTATACTCACTGTGGTTATACGGGTTTCTAATCCAATATATCCTCTAAAATCGAGCACCATAAACGTCATTGCTTCCTCAAGAGCGTTTAGCCATGTACTTAAGCTCTCAACTGAAATGAACCAGAGCTTATCATGAGAAGCACCATTTATCATATCGTTAGCTACTAAAAATATCAAATCATATCCAAAAATCACAATCTTAGCATCGAAACGTCCGGAATTCAGTTCTCTACGATTCTATGATCTCAAACCGGAGTTTCATTGGATGCACATCATTGTTCACAGTACTATTCATATCACTGTTTATATAGTACTGTTTACATTCACTATTCACTATTCATCTGAAAGATGTAAATTGTATTAAAATTGTCAAACGGTCTCCAAAACGCATGAAATAGAATCTAACCACAGATTCGGGGTTCCGACTGTCCAGGGAGTGTTTTTTTACCTTCCTAGCGGATTTTCATTCAAGTTGGGTCAAAACCCCCATTTTGGAAAACGCCGTAAAACGGCTCCCACAGTCAAAATTAGTCCGCTAGAATCGTTACATCTATCTTAGATAGTAATTTCACGAAGAAAGGAAGTGAAAATCGCTTACCTCAAGTCCGGATTTCACCCGAATTTCGTGTTCTCCTTCTCCGCCATTCTTTTTCTTTCCCTCTGCGTCGTTCTCCATTCGTTCTTGTCTATCTGTTTTTCTTTTCTTTTCTTTCCTTCATTCAGCCACTCACTTCTTCTCTCTTCTTTTATTTATTTTTTATTTTATTTTTTTGTTTGGACGTTGGTGAGAGAGATTAAAGTAGAAATGACTTCTTTTGTTTTATTTTATTTTTTTAATGTAAACGTTTGAGAGATTTAGATGAGAAAGGAGAAGTTGATATTTTATATATAAGACAATGATCCAATGCTCCTAGACTCCCCTTATTAACCAACTCCTCCATCAAATTTCATTAAATTCAACTCATCTCATTTATATAAGTCATTTAATAATTCGATTTCAATCTACACCATTTAATAATTCACTTATTTCACATGTATTCATATACACACACATTAAATCATACTATTCTTTAAGTCATTAAATCATACTCTAATCCACATATTTAATTAACCAACCTCATACATTAATCAATTTAAGTCAACTCCAATCTTTAACTTGTAAGCACTTATATAGGATGATCCCATATTTATCATCTTAATCTCATAATTTTATTTATTTACTAATCATACACGCGTTTATTTAGCGCATACGTATCAAATACGTGTATTATCACGTGTATATTTAGCTCATACATATAAAATATGTGTATTATACATTTTGATATACGAGTACTTCAACGTATGTATTTCATTAAAATTACGGGATGTTACACTCATGATGTGGACTCTTTGGACGAACCGTAACAAAATATTCCATGAAGGAAAATGTCGTTCTGGAGTAGAATTGGTGCAATGGGCTGAAACGTACTTGGAAGAGTTCAAGTTATCCCAAACGTACGTAGAAGGCTAAATAGGGTCCCGACAGTCTCTTAAGTCAGATGGTCCCCTCCCCCAGGGTTTTTATAAATAAAATGTGGATGCTGCCTTGGATATAGTGAATGGATTCACTGGCATAGGGGCAATCATCCGCAACGAACTAGGAGACGTTGTGCTGGTTGCCTCTCAACTTTTTTCCACGGTCTACTCGATCATCACGACTGAAGAATTAGCCTTGCGGGAAGGTATTCATCGAGCTTTGGAAACACACTACTTACCGATATGGGTGGAATCAGATTCTTTTGATCTAGTGCAGAAGATCCCTCAGCGGGATGAGATCAAAACAGAACTGGGTTTGGTTCTGCAAGATATAAAAAATACTTAGAACGCCATGTACAGATTAAAGGTGTTTCACATATTCCACGTGCTGTGAATAATGTAGCTCATAGAATCGTGAAGTTTAGTCTGTCAATCTCTGAATTTCTGGTGTGGATAGAAGACACCCCACCATGGCTTCATCGCTATGTCAATGAAGATGTAAGTCCCTAGTATGTTTCTCCTTGCCTTGATGGTTTTTAATGGAAAGTCTTTTCCCTCAAAAAAAAAAAAAAAAAAAAAAATTTGAATCCATTTCTACAACATTGATGAATTCAAAGAAAGATTTTTATTACCATGATTGCTGGGGTCCATTATAATTACTGCCCTCGTTATATCTTAGATATTGAAGTCAAAATGAATTTCATGAAGCTACTTTTGCGTCATAGTTGATAAGGAATCTCTCCCCATTTTGTGCTTTTTGGGCATAATATGTGACTGCAACAATGATACGTACGTAAGCCCTCTAGAGTCCCAATTTGGTGCCAGCTCTTTGTAACGATTGGAACCAGAAAGTCAACTTCCTTGCGGTGAAATGACATATCTATCTTTATCAATCGTATTTAAATATAATTCCCAGCTATTAGTCTTTATTGTCAATGCATCTTATCTATAATATATACTTAATAACTAACTCCAAAGGAGGCTCCTCAGCGCGCCACCTCAGCAACTATATACTTAATAACTAACTCCAAAAGAGGCTCCTCAGCGCGCCACCTCAACAACAACTATATATATTTTAGCAATTCTAAAAATTAAAGTTGTAATACAATCCCTTTGTCTTAAATTCTTATCTTCTTGCTCGGTTGATATTTAATGAGGATTTCAATATTAATGAGACATTTTATATATTTTAGCAATTCTAAAAATTAAAGTTGTAATACAATCCCTTTGTCTTAAATTCTTATCTTCTTGCTCGGTTGATATTTAATGAGGATTTCAATATTAATGAGACATTTTATATATTTTAGCAATTCTAAAAATTAAAGTTGTAATACAATCCCTTTGTCTTAAATTCTTATCTTCTTGCTCGGTTGATATTTAATGAGGATTTCAATATTAATGAGACCTTTTTCGATTTTGTTTTTTTGTCTTTTCATAAATTTGTTTTCTTTTTTAAATAAAGTGATTATGTAATTAAAAAGTCATTGCATAGCTATTCTATTCTCTTATCAAGTGGGCCTTTATAAACAAAAATATAAACAAATGTCTTGAATACACTTTACCTCTTTAAAAAAATGGGTTGTCATCATTCAACTTGAAATTTATTTTACAAAAATAAACTAATTATGTGTATGGCAATAAAGGAGAGAAAAAGAAGTAATAAGACCTTTTTCGATTTTGTTTTTTTGTCTTCTCATAAATTTGTTTTCTTTTTTAAATAAAGTGATTATGTAATTAAAAAGTCATTGCATAGCTATTCTATTCTCTTATCAAGTGGGCCTTTATAAAAAAAATATAAACAAATGTCTTGAATACACTTTACCTCTTTAAAAAAATGGGTTGTCATCATTCTACTTGAAATTTATTTTACAAAAATAAACTAATTATGTGTATGGCAAAAAAGGAGAGAAAAAGAAGAAGGACAAGAGAAATATACTTTAAGAGTATATTACAAGGAAAATTCATATGCTGCATAAAAAAATGAGTCACTTCAGAAAAAGAAATTCCTCTCCGGTTTGATTGAATCCTAAGCTCGATATATATACTTGAAAATAGTTCTAACCTAATAACAAAAAGGATCGTGATTATGTCAAAACTGAATTAATTAAAAACTGATTCACAACTATTTTTACAAGTACCAAGAAGAACAACTGAATTAATGAAATAATATAATACAAGCTTATTTGTCTGCCAAATTTATATAATCTAAATTACATTATACGGTATCACTTTCTACATTATCACTTCCATGGCTATTCCATATCTTCATGAAATAACCTCAAATATCTGATAGTTACATTCAGCCAAAAAATCATTTTCATCTTCCCATACAACTTCCCATACAAACAACAATTCTGCCTAATTTTGTCCTCAGCCAAAAAAATATTTTCATCTTCCCATACAAACAACAATTCTGCCTAATTTTGTCCTCAGCCAAAAAATCATTTTCATCTTCCCATACAAACAACAATTCTGCCTAATTTTGTCCTCAGCCAAAAAAATATTTTCATCTTCCCATACAAACAACAATTCTGCCTAATTTTGTCCTCAGCCAAAAAAATATTTTCGTCTTCCCATACAAACAACAATTCTGCCTAATTTTGTCCTCAGCCAAAAAAAATATTTTCATCTTCCCATACAAACAACAATTCTGCCTAATTTTGTCCTCTTAGAGATGCGCCTAATTTTGTCAGCAAATTCTTGAAACTCACTATAAATAAAGTATAGGACGTTCTTCCCATTTGTATGACAAAAATTTTTCAACAAATCAAGACGCTACGAAACTACTAAGGTATCATCCTGTCAACTTAATAAATTTTGTTTTCATTCATAGCTGAATTTTTTTTTCTGATTCTCTTGCCAAGCATATAAAGGATAAACTTTATTGTTATAAACAAACACCAAAAACAATAAAATATAGATAGAGATATAATAAGTTAACACCAAATAAGAGGCGGGAACTTCTTTAAAAAATTGCAAATCAGAATTTCACAACCTGGCGGTTGAGTATCTGCAATTAATGACCATCAGCTCTGCCTTTTGACATTATACTTCTTCAATCGGATGAAAGAATAAAGATGAAGGGAAATAAGACTTACAGGAAGACCAAAGATCACGACTTCCTTGCCCTGAATCCAAAAATAAAAAATAAAAAATTGCAGAATTATTATATTAGAAACCCATAACGAAAAAACAAAAAACTGATTATAAAAAATAAAAACATAATTACGAGAGAAAGGGAGATTGAAGAAAACCCTAAAGATTTGTTCGAGAGAGGCAGTGGAGAACTCGGAGGAGACACCTTCATCCTAGGTTCGAGCCTTCTGAAGCGAGACGAGAGGAGCCACCTAGACCAAATCGGTCCCGACCGAGAGCGAACCGAAAGTCCTAGAAGAAGCAGCCACTCGGATTCCACCGAGCACCGAATTTTATTTTTTATTTTATTTTAGTTTTGGGTGTTCTTGAAAGAAAGATTGATATTTTATTTTCTTTTGGTTAACCTTAGGAAAACAGGGTTTCAAAAAAAAAAAAAAAACCTTAGGAAAACAGATGATGAGATAATGATGTAGCCAAACCTGAACAACAAATATGCTTGAGAAACCAAACTGGAGTGATGTAGAGAAAGCAAGAGAGAGATAGACAGAGAGGAGAAAAAGAAAAGAAAAGAAAAGAAAAGAAAAGGGATTGAAACAGCTCCTTTAATCTCACTCTGATCATTGATTCCCTATGGGTATGCAGAAATCCTGACTGGGTTTCATTCAATTTCTCTACTTTGCAACATTTCTCAAGTGGGTTCCTGAAAAAAGTGTGATCTTGATGAATTTCTGAGCTTACTAAGAGTAAGAGAGGTGTGTATGTATATATGACGGAGATAGAAAAAAAGCTGAGATTTTCTCTACTGCGATCTTCAAGTCCTTCTTGGCAGGTCACTTATGATTTGTTTTCTCCACATAAGGTTATGGTTTGATGGGTTTGTTTAGGGAGTCAGAGTAAGTTGGGAAAAAATATGAAAGTTTCTCTTCCATGTCGCCTGCATCACCGGCGCTGGGTAGATCAATCGATCTATCGGACGTTGTGATGATAGAAGAAGGGGATGAGAAGGGGTTGTGAGGAACTCCATCTCTTCCATGTCGCCTGCATCACCGGCGCATAGAACCCCTGTGCCCATTTCGGTCCGGCGGCGATCTCCGACCACTCTCTCACCATCTTCCAGCCTCTGCTCCACCACCGCTCGGCGATCTCCGACCACTCTCTCACCTTCTTCCAGCCTCTGCTCCACCACCGCTCTTTATTCTCCGACATACTGATCCTCTCCCACCACACCGATCCACCACCGCTGCTCTTCGTCCGATCCGATTCGAAACACGGAATCCAGAAACAACATCCTCTCCTCTTTCCAAACTCCATCTCTTCCATGTCGCCTGCATCACCGGCGCCGTCTTTACGCGTGAATTCCGGAGTTTCGATCACCATTTCCATCTCCGCCATGAACGACGACAACTCGGTAGATCAATCGATCTATCGGACGTTGTGATGAAAGAAGAAGGGGATGAGAAGGGGTTGTGAGGAGCTCCATCTCTTCCATGTCGCCTGCATCACCGGCGCTGGGTAGATCAATCGATCTATCGGACGTTGTGATGAAAGAAGAAGGGGATGAGAAGGGGTTGTGAGGAACTCCATCTCTTCCATGTCGCCTGCATCACCGGCGCATAGAACCCCTGTGCTCGGCCCACCTTCTTCGAGCTCAGTTGGGTATATTAGTTAACGCGGTAGCTGTAATAGGTTACCTTCAACAATTATGTTCAGAGAGGTTAAGCTTCAATAATTTGGGGAGGTGGGATCTACGAACACATTAACATTATTTTGTCTGCCTTTATATTAAAATAATGTTAAAATAAAAAGTAAAGACAGTTTTGATCCCTTATCATCGTGAAAAAAGAAAATTACTAAAAGCACCTCTGACTGTTAGCACAATGACAAAATGACAAAATGGACAAAATGGTTCTTCTGGGAAGGGGAAAAAAGTAAAGACATTAAGACGGAAGGTGTGTTAAAAATACGAAGATCTTAACATTATTTTGTCTGCCTTTATATTAAAGTAATGTTAAAATAAAAAGTAAAGACAGTTTTGATTCCTTATCATTATGAAAAAAGAAAATCACTAAAAGCACCTCTGACTGTTAGCAAAATGACAAAATGGACAATTCTGGTTCTTCTGGGAAGGGGGAAAATTCTTGATAATTTAAGAGCGGGTAGTTACATCATTTAAAATAATGCAATGTAGGATGATGGGGCGAATCCAATGAAAGCAGGTTAGACTAATAATAATATAGCAAAAAAATGCCTAAAGAAATTATTCAATTAAAAACTGAAAACACCAAATCATTTGCCTTTCCTAACTTATAATTAGAGTAGGTTAATACTAAATACGGTGAAAACCAAAAAATAATGAATTTATGAAGATTAGAATAATCATGATAATTAAATTAATCATAAATAATAGACTTCAGTACTACTTTCTTAGATGTAATTACCTAGAGAAGTGGGTAGGTGTTACCAGTGAAAGAAAAAAAGAGAGGAGCTGGTTTCCAATAAAAAAAAGCCTTCGACCCTAAGTTACGCTCCCACTCACGTGTCTTTCAATACCTCTCTATCCACGCGTCCCAAATCATAAAGTATAACATAATTAAACATATATATAATTTACTAAAAATAAGGCTTTTATTTAAAATAAAATATTTGGTATGCTATGATTAGGAAGATTTTTAATTTTTAATTTATTTTTTATGAATTTGCTATCAAGGATTATAAGGAACTCTTATATTTTCTAAGAGGTGCATTGCCACTTAAACTACAAGTAATTAATTGGAAGTTTGATTTATTGATAGGGTTAGTTATATGATTGTCTAATGTCATATATGAAAATGCAATTATTGAATTATTGAATTATGGAAAGATTTTGAAAAAGGTTAATCTCATAATAATAGTGATGATCAAATAAATTAACAAAAAATCAAATAATAAAAAGGGAAAAGACAAGTTTATCCTTTTAAAATAGAGAGGGCAGCTTAATATTCCTAATCAATGAAGAGGGTATGTTTAAAATCATGTAAAAACAAAAAATAAAGAAAGAAGAAATAATGATAATCCTAATAAATGTATCTATCTTGCTTTGCTTTTCACCTAAGCCACTAAAAATAGAAAAAGTCTATTTATTTTGGTAGGAGTGTTGCCTTTTTCACCTTGAAAAGGTTGAGAGATGTTTAAATGTAAGAGATTCTTGATGAAAAATAAAAGTAGGGTGGTGATGTGGGCCCAATTACTTCTTTAGATATATTCCTTTTATATTATCTTCTTCTCAATTAGATGATCAAATGGGGAGATGGGGGGAAGATAATGACAAAGAAACAAATCAATAATAATAATAATGTTCAATTAGCTTAATTAATTAATTAAAATGTTATATATTATTATATTTACATACAAGAAGAAGATAAGAAGTAACAGATAATGAGTAGAGGACAAGGCAAAGCATACTTTGAATATTGTCTATCTCTTTTTTCAAGGCTTGCAGGCTTTTAGCACATCATGTTCAGTTGTTGGATCTGTTTTCCTTTTTTTTATATATATTTTTTGACATATATCTAGAGTAGCCTATGTTGTGACCTATTAAATAAATATATATGATGAATAATCATTAATCATGAAAACCCTGATGAGTGCTGAGAGACATGCTATTGGGCTGCTTGAACTGTTACTACTGTATAATAGGAACACCTTTGGGCTTTAATACAAATGGGCTGGATTTGCTGCTTAAAGGACCATTATAATCAATAAATTACTCATATGATGTTTATGATTTATGATTATTTAACATACATGACATTTTTGGAATAACTAGAAAGCATAATTCTCATTATTGAAAAAATGAGACTTAGACCTAATTAAGCAGAAAAGAACCAATCAATTAGCCACAATATCTGACAAAAGGGCAAAAGTAAAAAAAAAATAAATAAATAAATAAAGAAGAAGAAGAAGAAGCACCACTCAATCAAACAAAAGTTGACTCGGAACTGATATTTCAAAGACCACATTCATATTGATTAAATAATGTCAATTATGTTCTGAATAAGAAAGAATTATAGAAGTTGCTAACAATGTATTGGTTTGATGGTTCGAGTGGCTGATCTATTGACAAAAAGCTTCCATGCGCACCACAAAATTAATATTTTAAACAAACACTACTACTTTTGACACACCATGCTTATATTAATTAATTCTCTAATATTTATTCATGTTTAATTAATATTTTTATTATTTTCATATATCTATTATTTTATACAACGACTTCTTGCACCTTGAAAAAGTTTTTTATTTCTCCGAATCCATACTTTGGTTGATTTTGTGTAATGATAATAGTAATTTTATGAGATATACCATTTCATGAAACCTGACAAAAGATTTTGCAACCTTTGCACCTTTAAACTTTAGTACATGATAGGTAGTCATAATGTCACACCCCGCCCGGATGCGCCTAAACCGGCGGTACGCTCACGGACGGGGCGCGCATTTGGAACAATCATAATGGTAATAACAGAGTACGCAGCGGAAATACAGTACACAGTACAAATCTGATTTCATATAATTCAGAATACTTTTGTACATAAAAGGTCAAGGGAACATACTCCCAAAATCCCCAATGATTCATACAAAGGGTACAAAATGTGGGCCCCATAACCTGCACCCAGTCCACCCTAATTTCCTGTGAAAGATTTGATAATATTGGAGTGAGCTTAACGCGCTCAGTGGGTAAATAGTGCATGAGTATAACAATTAATAAAGCATACTTCAATATCAAATATCTTAAATACACATGTAAGCATCATAATCAATCAATATGTATGTATGCATGACACCGTCACGTACTAATGGTTTGATGATCGTACATCGCCTGAGTTCACGTACTGGTGTCCTTCCCCGGGCGAAGCCAGGTTCTCACTGTACGTCCCTCCTCAGGAACAATGCTCTGGATTCACGTACATGTCCCTCCCCAGCGTAGCCAGGTTCACATGTACGTCCCTCTCCAGAGAAATAATATGAATAGTGAGCAATGCTTCTAACTATTCTATGAGTCATAAACCATATACGTCCCTAGGTGGTGATATGTATGATGCCAATGCATGAACTGGTCTAGTCTACTGGTCTGGTCTTTCTTGACATTTAGACTGACTTTGGCAACGTCTAGTGAACCTTATCAGGGTCGGTATCACGACGTGCAAAGTTATCACATTCAGGTCATAACATTATTGACATAATGCAGTGTAAATGAATAGTAGATATAACAATAATTGAATGTAAACTTTAATAAAAGTTATAAAACACGCAAACCTATATTTCGTTCCCCACCTTCAGATCTGGTGCTTTTCTCCGGACAGAACTTCGTTGCACCGCTTTCAGATCTGGCGCTTTCCTCCGGACAGAACTTTGTTGCACCGCACCGAGAGTCTCGATTAGAGAGTCTCAAAAACTAAAAACTTAGAAGGCGTCGAAAGGAGAAGAAAATCCCAAGAGAAGGTGATTTTGGTTTGGTGTGAGAAATGAGAATGAGGAGGGTTCCTTATATAGAGATTTTGTGCGCCTGAACGTTCTGGCAGGCGCCTGAACGTTCTGGCAGGCGCCTGAACGTTCTGGCATGGCGCCTGAACGTTCTGGCAGGCGCCTGAACGTTCTGGCATGGCGCCTGAACGTTCTGGCAGGCGCCTGAACGTTCTGGCAGGCGCCTGAACGTTCTGGCATGCCGCCTGAACGTTCTGGCATGCCGCCTGAACGTTCTGGCAGGCGCCTGAACGTTCTGGCATGCCGCCTGAACGTTCTGGCAGGCGCCTGAACGTTCTGGCAGGCGCCTGAACGTTCTGGCATGCGCCTGAACGTTCGGGCGTTGCCCAAATAGTAAAAATTTCAAATAGTAAATTTTTTTTTTTTTTTTTTTTTTTTGTGAAATACAGGGTATTACACTCTACCCCCCTTAAAGGGATTTCGCCCTCGAAATCAAGTCAAGTAGTGATGGGGGTTGGCGGTTTGAGAAGTAGCCGCAGGCTGTGAATGAGGCCACTGCATGTGTGCAATACTCTATCCATTGATATTATTTTCAGACATCTGGTAGTTATTGAAGTGAAACAATGTATCAAGATAGGTGTAAACAATGTTTCATCCTGATATTGATAAGTGAAAATAATACAACGTATCACTTCATCAGTTGGTGCTAGAAAATAATTCAGGGTATTTTTGTTTAATTGTTGATTCTAGTTCCCATGTTGCTTCCTCTACGCCGTGGTGATCCCAGAGCACTTTCACAAGTGGTATGCTACGGCGCCGTAGTTCTTGAGTTTTTGTATCTAAAATCTGGATTGCTTTCTCCTGGTACGTATTTCCTTCCTCAACCCGAACCTCGACTAAAGGGATGATATGCGAAGGATCAGGACGATACTTGCGAAGCATAGATACGTGAAAAACGTCATGAACCTTAGGCATGGATGATGGAAGGGACAGACGATAAGCAAGTTTGCCAATACGTTCAATGATCGGAAATGGACCGATATATCGCGGGGAGAGCTTGCCTTTGATCCCAAAGCGTTTGACACCTCGTGTGGGCTGGACTTTCAGAAAAACAAAGTCCCCCTTATCAAATTCTAGAGGCTGTCGTCGTTTGTCAGCATAGCTCTTCTGTCGACTTTGTGCAACACGAAGTCGTTCCTTTACTAGTGTGATCTTCTCAGAAGTCTCTTGAACTAGTTCAGGGCCCAACTGCGGTCGGTCTGCCATATCTAACCAGCATACCGGAGATCTGCAAGGCCGACCATAGAGGGCCTCGTATGGTGCCATGCCGATACTAGTTTGGTAGCTGTTGTTGTATGCAAACTCAGCTAGATGCAAATACTTTGCCCATCCGTCATGAAAGTCCAAAATGCAGCATCGTAGCATGTCTTCTAAGATTTGGATAAGCCGTTCTGACTGCCCATCAGTCTGAGGGTGGAAGGCGGTGCTCATAGTGATCGTTGAACCCATTCTAGTTTGGAAGCTTTTCCAAAAGTTTGATGTGAAGCGAGGGTCTCGATCAGAGACGATCGTGAGTGGTATGCCATGAAGGCGGACAATCTCTCTTTCATAGAGTTCGGCAAGTTTGGCGGGATTATCCGTGAATTTTATTGGCAAGAAGTGTGCAGACTTGGTAAGTCTGTCAATGATAACCCAGATAGCATCTTGCCCTTTATTATTTCGAGGTAAGGCTGTAACAAAATCCATTGCGATGTTCTCCCATTTCCATTCTCCAATAGGTAACGGTTGGAGAAGGCCAGAGGGAAGTCGTCGTTCTGCTTTAACTTTCTGGCAAACAAGACATCGAGCAACGAAGTCTGCAATTGCCTTCTTCATTCCAGAAAACCAGAATTGTCGCTTGACATCCTGGTACATCTTGTCACCCCCAGGATGCATAGCGTATCTCGAACAATGCATCTCAGTAAGCACGTCTTTCCGAACCTCAGGATCGTTCGGAAGACAAAGACGTTTTTTATAGAAAACGGCTCCGTCGTCAGATACTGACCAATGAGGAAGGTCTTGTCCGCTGAGTAGAAGTTCACGTTTCTCCATTAATATAGGGTCATTGGCTTGAGTAGCTGAAATCTTGCGAACAAGGTCAGAGGTAGCTGATAAGTGAGAGAGCCGTGGGCGTGGTCCCTCTTCGTTTAGCTGGAGGTTAAAGTTCTCTATCTCTGTAGCCAATTTTCCCATTTCATAGTTAAGAGTGCAAGCAACATAAGATTTTCTACTCAGGGCATCAGCCACAACATTGGCCTTGCCAGGATGGTACTGTAGTTGAAAGTCATAGTCTTTCAAGAATTCTAACCATCTTCTTTGGCGGAGGTTTAGGTCTCTCTGAGTGTATATGTACTTAAGACTCTTATGATCTGAGAAGACCTCGAACCGTTCACCGTATAGGTAATGACGCCATAATTTCAGTGCAAACACAACAGCTGCAAGTTCCAAGTCATGGGTTGGGTAATTACCCTCATGAATCTTCAGTTGCCTGGAGGCATATGCAACAACTTGGCCTTCTTGCATTAGTACGGCACCTAAGCCTTGGAGAGAGGCATCGGTGTATAATGAAAAACCAATTCCATTTCTTGGAGTAATAAGTACAGGTGCTGTCGTGAGGCGTTTATTCAATTCCTGAAATGATGCTTCACAGGCCGTATTCCAGATGAAGCGCACGTCTTTCCGAGTGAGCTTGGTCATAGGTTCAGCAATCTTTGAGAAGTCCTTAATGAAGCGTCTGTAATAGCCAGCCAAACCAAGAAAACTCCTAATTTGAGTAACAGTGGTAGGCTGCTTCCAGTTTAAGACTGCTTCAACCTTAGAAGGATCGACCTCAATGCCATTGCCTGAAACCACATGGCCGAGGAATTGAACTCTCTGCGCCCAAAATTCACACTTACTCAACTTTGCATACAGTTGGTGTCGTTGTAAGGTCTGGAGGACGATCTTCAAATGTAGTTTATGGTCTTCCTCAGTTGAGGAATATATCAAGATGTCGTCCACAAAAATCACCACAAAGCGGTCTAAGTATAACCTGAATATGCGATTCATCAAATCCATGAATGCTGCAGGGGCATTTGTTAGACCGAATGGCATAACTAAGAACTCGTAATGTCCGTACCGAGTTCTGAACGCTGTTTTGGTGATGTCCGACTCCCGGATTCGGAGTTGGTGATAACCAGACCGTAAATCAATCTTAGAGAAGTATTTGGCATCTCTAAGTTGGTCGAACAAGTCATCGATCCTGGGCAACGGATATCTGTTCTTGATGGTGACGTTATTCAACTTGCGATAATCGATGCAAAGTCGTAACGAACCATCCTTTTTGCGAACAAACAGAACTGGAGCGCCCCAGGGTGATGAACTCTTTCGGATGAAGCCATTACTCTCTAATTCCTTAAGTTGTATGTCTAATTCGACCAGTTCAACATTTGACATTCTGTATGGTGGAATTGAGATAGGCCCTGTCCCAGGTATGAGGTTGATCTCAAAATCGAATTCCCGAACTGGAGGTAGACCAGGAAGGTCATTAAGAAAAACTGTTGGGAATTCAGATACGACTGGAACATCTCATACTTCGGGAGGGTACAGAGCTGGTGATTCATTGTCGTTACCAAGAGACAACGCTCGAAGTTGTGACTTGAGAAGGGCAACGGTTGATTTGTGTATCCATTGCCTTGTTCCCTGAATCTTGACAAACTGTCCGGTAGGCAAAGTTAACTGAACTTGCTTGTTCATGCAGTCGATCGTTGCATTCAGTGGTGCCAGCCAGTCCATGCCGAGGATGATGTCGAAGTCTTCAAAATCCATTACAAAAAGATCGGCATATATTATCTGGTCAGACATTCGAAGCTCACATCGAGAGCACTGCAAATTCACGTCAGTACCCGATCCGAATGGTGATGTGACATGGAGTGTGATGTTTGTGGGTTCAGGATGCAGGCCTAAATGTCTTACCAATGCTGATGATATAAAAGAATGCGTAGCACCTGAATCAAACAAAACATGCACCATGGTATTGAACAAAGGAAAGGTACCTTCGACGACATTATTGTCTGGGAGGGGTTGGTGAGCGATGGCATATGCTCTGCCCTGATTCCGTGGACCCTGGTTCGGCTGGGTCTGCCTGGGTTGGGCATTAGCAGCAGGTGGTGCTTGTTGGACTGGAATAGCAGGAATAGGTTGCTGAAGGTGCGGACAAAGATGTTTCACATGGCCCTTCTGGCCGCAGTTGTAACAAGTTGGCCTGTACTGCTGATGGTTTTGCTGGCCATTCTGATTATTGTGCTGGCCTTGTTGATTGTGGTGTCGGCCACCACCTCTGCCATTGCCGTTGCTACGGCCACCTCGTCCATAACGACCGCCACGGCCATGATTTCGGAAACCCTGGTGGTTAGAGTTAAAAGGTTCAGCCGCAGGTGTTGTGCTTGCATTCGTCGAAACCGGGGCTGGGAGGGCTGGGTTTTGATTGTAGTAGGGCTTTTTCCTGTTGCCCTGTTGTGAGCCTTGTGGGGAAAATTGTGCAGGTCGTTTGCCCTTATTCATTCGCTGTTCTTGTAAGAGCTTCTCTTGTTCAAAACTCATGGCCTTGTCAACAACCTCCTTGTAAATCTTGATGTCCAAGATCGATAAGGCTTGCCGAATGTCATGGCGAAGGCCATTATAAAATTTCTCGGACTTATCTCGCTCCGTTGAGATGGTGGAGAGAGAGTAGACAGATAATTCTTTGAATTTTCCAGCATATTCTCTGACGGTCATGGTGCCTTGATATAACTTAGCAAATTCCTGGCGCTTCTGCTTTGTCACCGCGCTGGGAAAATATTCATCAATAAACATTGATTCAAACTGTTGCCAAGTCATATCTGCTATATTGACCCGTGGGTCTTCTTTCACTGTGAGCCACCATTTGTTTGCTCCACCAACAAGTTGGTAAGTTGCTAGTGGAATTTTGCGAGTCTCATCGACTCCCATTGCATCAAGAGCCTTCTTTGACTCATCTAGCCACTTTTGCACCTCATCAGGATCAATGGTGCCATCGAAAGTAAGAGGTTGTAGTCGCTTGTATTTAGTAATCTGATCGGTTTGAGCTTCCGACCCAAATTTTATAGGTGCTTGTACCGTGGCAACCTGACTGGCTGCAGTCTCACGAACGGCAGTTTGAACAGTGACCTTCATCGCCTCAACAAATCCAGCGAAGAAGGTTTCAATGCTTGAAGGCATGGCAAAGGGTGCGGGTGGTGGTGGTATTGCCTGCCCAGATGTAGTGGCAGTGTCGGGTGTGGCCTGTGCTGTTGTCGGAGGCGGCGGTTCCTGAATCTCAGGAGGTGCCTCAACTGTGGGACGAACAGTACGTGGCCTTCCTCTCTTCCTGGTTTGCATTTTCTCACTGGCAAGGAGAAAAGAAAACCAAGATTAAGAAACTGTAGGTAAGTATAATGTTGGAGTATGCTCAGCAACAATTTCGAGAGTACTGTAATATTAAAATCACTTATTTTTCTAAGTAGAGTGTAAAGTTGTTGTTGAGGAATCAAAGAATCTTATATATCTCGTATGTGTGGCCATGGTGTAAAAACAAACAAGGTTAGAATTTTTATATAATAAGTAGAAAACTTTGCAAGTATTTAAAATGATGTTGTTTTGGTGTTCGTGAACATACATATGTTTGATTGAAAATCCATACGAGTCATAAGAATTCGAAGATTTGCCTCGGTAAATAGCCTGAGCTAACGTTCTATCGCAATCTTATGCATTCATACGCTTACGCTTAGTCTGTTCAATTATTATCCAAGTTCATATGTCCCATACCACATGAATTCAGTAATAAGGGTGGAAACCAAGTTAAGTTGTATGAACACGGTCTCTAAAAACATTGGCTGAAAAGAAGTTCACTAAGAGTATCGTCCAAAGTTACTCGTCCCATACCGTGTAAACTTAGTGATAATATTAGTAATGCAACTTTCTCCAAATGTTTCTTTTCACACAAGGTCATGGGTTTTCTTACTTCCACATTTTATTTAGTATCATCCAATTTTGTTGTGTCCCATACCACTCCAAAGTTAGTGATACAAAAGAAAGAATGGTTGTAAGTCTGCCCACCAAAGATAGTCTTTAAACAAAACAATTTCATTCATATATAATAGAAAAATTTACATTGCCAGTAATCAATTTTGACGTTCTTGCCTACCACCATTTCTTCGAGATCTACTGTTATGTACAGAATGACTACTAACAGAAGGTTGAGAGTTTGCCCGCTCTGCGTTGGGGTTTTGCAAACGAGTTAATACATGATTGTGGCTCTCTTTCAGTGCAGCAATATTGGATGCCATTTCATCTAACCGTTCAAGTAGGTTAGTCGGTTGTCCCATTGGTGGTTGATGGGTTGGTTGTCTCGTAGGTGAAGGGTAGGCCATAGGCATTGGAGGAAAGTATTGGTTGTATGGGTGATTCATAGGTGGAACGTAGTTGTATTGATTATGCGGAGATCCCCTAACCGGAACCCCTTGGATAATTTGGTTTGTTTGAGATGAAAAAGTTGGAAGCAATGGGCTCATTGGAATGTTTGGTCCTCCAAGATTTGGTGAGGCCCAGTACTGTTGTTGTTGGTTTACAGCAACTTGTGGAACGGGCTGATACTGTACCGCAGAAGGTGGAAATCTTTGGTACGAAGTGTTGCCTTGAGTTGGCACGTTCCAAGTTGGTGGATTTGCTTGTGGACCTTGTCTATCATGACTTTGTAGTGGCGAATGTAGTGTGGCATATAATTCTTCGTCAGTAAGTGGTGGATCAATTGGATCAGTATTCAGGGGTGGGTTTGATGTAGGATTGGGATTTGAATCATTATTTGGGCCGTCTCTGACAGGCATCTTGCGTCGACATTTGCGAAGGCAACGCCCGTGCTTGTCCCTCATTCTTTCGGCAGTTCTGTTTGTCGTGCCGAATACCTCTTCGTCAGTTACCCCTCCACTTGTGCCATAGGTCTTGAAGATAGAGGATGCTGTAACTGGTTCAGTGATAAGTTTTGACGTTCCATCGAAAGTGTCAACGTTGGCCTCGTGAAGGATCCTCATAATCAAGACTCCGTAGCCGAGGAATTCCTTCTTTAAAGGGTTTTGAATCACCCTCAACATTTGTTGGATGATGATGTGTGGTAGAGAGACTTTTATGTTCTTCTCGATGCAATACAGTACAAGGAGTTGGGCCCTTGACATAGTGCCCCTAGTACCCCTTTCTGGCAAGATGTTGCCGTATACAATCTTTCCGAGGCCGACAAGAGATGGCTTAAGATGATTGTTTGGGAGGTTGGTGTATGTTGATTGAGTGTATGGCTCTTTGGCGACGAAATTAAACAGTTGTGCATTAGATTCGGCTATCGCTGCAACTGCCTGGGGATCATGTGGATCAATAATTATTGCCTCAATCGGAATCTCTAAAAGTCGAGCAATAATCTCGATGTTGATAGGAATTGTTGTTCCCATGATTGTTGTCTCTAAGTGAGGGCTGATCTCATCTCCGTGAAGTCCCACGTGATTCATGGCTTCATAGAAGGATTGAACCAAGTTGTAAGAGACTTGACCCTCGACTTTGGTTATATTTAACCAATCCAGTGCTGCGAGTTTGTCATGAAGGATTGGACGGAGGCGGAGATCGCCATTGTCGATGCTCCTCATAGTCACAACCTCTCGTTTGGACAATTCCGTTAGTCTAGTGGGAATTGGTTCCCTGCTAGTAGAAGATGTTCCCTCCCTTGAGGTCATTCTTTTGCTGAAAGGAAAATAAATTTGTGTGAAAGACACAAAATATATTCCTAATATTTTTAAGATTTATGCTTTGTCTGCTAGACATTTGTTTCGAGTGTTCTGTTGATGTTTATGCCAGCATGAGATTTTCTTCATTAGTGATTTGATGCATATATGTCGTATTCACTTATGAATGTATAGACATATTTCATCATAACTATATATAGTGTCCAAAAATCAACTATTTGGACTGTGTATATATGTCATATTCACATATGAATGTATAGACATATTTAATTATTTTAAGATTTATGTCTTGTCTGCTAGACATTATTTTCGAGTTTTCTGTTGATGTTTATGCCATCATGAAATTTTCTTTCATTAGTGATTAGATGTATATATGTCGTATTCACATGTATAGACATATCGACTCATAACTATATAGTTTCCAAAAATCAACTATTTAAAATGTATATATATGTCATATTCACATATTAATGTATAGACATAGTTAATCATAATTTTATATATAGTTTTCATAACACAACTATATATATTGGAAATTGAGACTATATAAAAATCATATATAGTTATTTTTAATCCTAACTATATATGGAAGTCATATATATATAGTTTTAGAAATTTCAAATAGTAAGTTTTTTTTTTTTTTTTTTTTTTTTTTTTTTTTTTTCTCGAATAGTTGAATAAATTTTTTTTTTTTTCGAAAAATAAATTTTTTTTTTTTTTTCCCGAATATTCGAATAAATATTTTTCGAAAAGTTAAATTTTTTTTTTTTTTTTTTTTTTTTTTCGAATATTCGAATAAATATTTTTCGAAAAATAAATTTTTTTTTTTTTTTTTTTTTTATAAATAATTTTCGAAAAATAAAAATTTTTTTGAATATTTTTTTTTTTTTTTTTTTTTTTTTAATAAATAATTTTCAAAAAATAAAAATTTTTCGATTTTTTTTTTTTTTTTTTTTTTTTTTTTTTTTTTAATACGTACCTCATATACACTAATGTATATAGATACATATATTCAATAATAACTACACATATAGTTTCTAATAAATTATTACTATATGTATTTTTAAATCAACTATAGTTTCTTTCCCTAATTTGGTGGACTTGGGCGGGCCGTGGACCGTACGCTCTGATACCATTAAATGTCACACCCCGCCCGGATGCGCCTAAACCGGCGGTATGCTCACGGACGGGGCGCGCATTTGGAACAATCATAATGGTAATAACAGAGTACGCAGCGGAAATACAGTACACAGTACAAATCTGATTTCATATAATTCAGAATACTTTTGTACATAAAAGGTCAAGGGAACATACTCCCAAAATCCCCAATGATTCATACAAAGGGTACAAAATGTGGGCCCCATAACCTGCACCCAGTCCACCCTAATTTCCTGTGAAAGATTTGATAATATTGGAGTGAGCTTAACGCGCTCAGTGGGTAAATAGTGCATGAGTATAACAATTAATAAAGCATACTTCAATATCAAATATCTTAAATACACATGTAAGCATCATAATCAATCAATATGTATGTATGCATGACACCGTCACGTACTAATGGTTTGATGATCGTACATCGCCTGAGTTCACGTACTGGTGTCCTTCCCCGGGCGAAGCCAGGTTCTCACTGTACGTCCCTCCTCAGGAACAATGCTCTGGATTCACGTACATGTCCCTCCCCAGCGTAGCCAGGTTCACATGTACGTCCCTCTCCAGAGAAATAATATGAATAGTGAGCAATGCTTCTAACTATTCTATGAGTCATAAACCATATACGTCCCTAGGTGGTGATATGTATGATGCCAATGCATGAACTGGTCTAGTCTACTGGTCTGGTCTTTCTTGACATTTAGACTGACTTTGGCAACGTCTAGTGAACCTTATCAGGGTCGGTATCACGACGTGCAAAGTTATCACATTCAGGTCATAACATTATTGACATAATGCAGTGTAAATGAATAGTAGATATAACAATAATTGAATGTAAACTTTAATAAAAGTTATAAAACACGCAAACCTATATTTCGTTCCCCACCTTCAGATCTGGTGCTTTTCTCCGGACAGAACTTCGTTGCACCGCTTTCAGATCTGGCGCTTTCCTCCGGACAGAACTTTGTTGCACCGCACCGAGAGTCTCGATTAGAGAGTCTCAAAAACTAAAAACTTAGAAGGCGTCGAAAGGAGAAGAAAATCCCAAGAGAAGGTGATTTTGGTTTGGTGTGAGAAATGAGAATGAGGAGGGTTCCTTATATAGAGATTTTGTGCGCCTGAACGTTCTGGCAGGCGCCTGAACGTTCTGGCATGCCGCCTGAACGTTCTGGCATGCCGCCTGAACGTTCTGGCAGGCGCCTGAACGTTCTGGCATGCCGCCTGAACGTTCTGGCAGGCGCCTGAACGTTCTGGCAGGCGCCTGAACGTTCGGGCGTTGCCCAAATAGTAAAAATTTCAAATAGTAAATTTTTTTTTTTTTTTTTTTTTTTTTTTTGTGAAATACAGGGTATTACACATAATGAAAAATTATATAACTAATGAATGCTTTTCAGGTACAAATTATAAGCCAAAAATCTAATTAGTAAAGAAATGTGTTCGGGGATCTACAATCCAAGATGGACAGGTTTTTTTACGGACGGGATGTCGATTCCAATACGTTGTAGATACGAGGGTCACTTGGAGAACATTAGTCAAAATTGTTGGATTCTAAACTTATGTTGGCTACTTAATTTTACGGCGAGAAAAAAGTTACGCATAGGAAGTTATTTATACAAGATTCAGCTGTATGTAAAAAAAACTGTCCAAGAAGACGAATTACAGCTACTATCAAAAGAACTCGAAAAAGAAGTGAAAACAAAGATACAAAGATTGGGCGCTTTGTCGATGGAACTCTATGAAAGAGTTATTAATGATGTATGTCAAAACTTACCAATTATTATTGAATGCAACCCTTACTATTGTAAATACTGGAGGTTTGGCGAAATGTACATATGAAATTGTCTATCAATTACATGTTAATGTACATAATTTTGTTGAATTTTTCATATACAATTTACTCAATTTCTTCCGATTATAATAGTGATGACATGTATGGGTAATTATTGTGATTTATATAGTTGTTACTAGACGTTATAAATGTTTTTTCTCAAGTAATTGACCTCTTATTAGTTAATTGGTAATCGTCATCTACCAAATTCATTTTGATAATTTGGTCAACTTTAGCAATTATATTGATCCAATTTGCCTCACGTTTGAAGTATTGTATTATTTAAGCTACCTACCCATGGGCCATTGACTCAAAATAACATGACGACTCAACAAATAATATACACAAAAGAAAAGGTACTCAAAGCTGAAAATAATTAAAGAAACATTTCAAGTTAATAGTGGCCTTTTTGGAGTAAAAAATGTAACGTAGTGGAAGACTATTTGAATAAATGAATTCAATAAAAACTACAAAAAGAAAGAAATAGAAACTGAAATTAATTACTCCCAGAGATCGAGAATAATAATTGACGATTAAATTGATAATTAAATGCTTAAACTCCTCATTGAAACTCTTTAAAGAACTCGAAAAAATGGTCAAAACAAGGGTACAAAGATTGAGCGTTTTGTCGATTGAACTTTATGAAAGAGTTATTAATGATGTATATCAGATCATACCAATTATTATTAAATGCAACCCTTACTATTGTAAATAATGGCTATTTTGCGAAATATACATATAAAATTGTTTATCAATTAAATGTTAGTGTACATAATTTTGTTGAATTCTACATATACAATTTAATCGCTTTCTTCTTATTATATTAGTGAGGACATGTATGGATTTAGCTATAAAGATTATATATTTACTTTTTAATTCAAAGTAAAGAGTCAAGGTTATAAATAACAACAAAATTTATTTTCGACAAAAAAAATAAAGATTAAGTAGAAGAAATAAAATTGTCAAGATGATATGAAATTTATTAGACATTGACGAAAGTTTTACATTTTAATAGACAAAGTACTAAACTAATGTCGTCTTTATTTTGACATTCCCCGTGTGTACTTCAAAGCAAAGAGACAAGGTCATAAATAACTACAAAATTTATTTCCATAAAAAAACAAATAGATAAAAGAGAAGAAATAAAATTGTACAGGTAATCGGAAACTTATTAGAATTGACAAAACAATTTCGATTATTATGAAAAAATTACTAAACTAATTTAGTCTTTGTATTGACAAGTACCATGCAATTTTTATTTTCAGGTTGATTCTTGCAAGTCTTCCAACGACGTCGAACCAAACAATCAACTGTAAGATTTAAAGATCACGATTGAGCATTGCATTTGTTTACTAATTTTTGTATCGTTGCCATTCATTTTTTAGTCATTTATTAGAAATCGTGGTGTCAAGAAATCGTTGTCCCCTTTGTAGACAGTTCAAGAAAAAAAAAAATCAATAGACTATGTAGAAAGCAGAAAGTAAAGAGAAATATATTGAATTGGATTTTGATCCGTTTAGTGTCTATATAAATATCATCAATTAATCGTATAATTTCCATAACAGATTGCTTCCATTTATTATTTGAATTTGGATCTCAATTAGTACTGAAAAAGTGGCACCTTTGTAGCAATAATATGTAGCATACGTTACTTATAAAAAATTTTGGTTCTAATAATAAATCACTTGAGAACCATAACGAGATTTCAAATTTTTGATAAGCTATACAACAAAATATTTTAATATATTATATGTTGCTGATAATTACTAATTTACTATTTTAGATGGATGAAATTGAAAGATGTAGAATTGCAAGATTACATAGAAGAACCATTATGAAAGAAAAAAGAATACAATTGCATCAAAGAGTTTGTCATAGGGGTGATGGAAGAAGACAATTATCTAGGAGTAGATTTGCTCCATATCATACATCAAGACAAAGTCCTCCTACAAATAGAAGTGATTCAGACAATACCTCTACTACAAGTAAGAATAGCTATACAATCATTTTTCATTTTTTTAACTATTCGTAGTTTATAAATCTATTAAGAATAAAAACTAACAAGCATTTGTTCCTCATAGGAAGAGTTTTTGAGCCTTGGGATTTTGGGAAACCAACACATATATGTCAATATTGTGGTGCAGTTCTATGGTATGCAGAACGCGTTGACAAACACAAGACTTTACGAAATCCACAATTTTCACTTTGTTGTCAAGAAGGGAAAATACGTTTGGCTCTTTTGAAAGAAGCACCCAAATTTCTTCAAAATCTATTACGTTTTGATGGTGAAAAGAGATCAACCCACTTTAAGGAAAATATTAGGAGTTACAATTCTATATTTGCCTTCACTTCGATTGGTGGTAATATTGACAATCGCATAAATAATGGAAGTGGTTCATATGTTTTCCGACTAAGTGGACAGAATCATCATAAAATCGGGTCATTTCTACCTATGAGTGGCGATAAACCGAAATTCGCGCAGTTATATATTTTTGATACGGAAAACGAAGTATCAAATAGAATGAGTGCATTTGGTGGAGATAGTAGTCAATCAAGATTAGATGCTCAGATAGTTGGGGAACTGTTGAAAATGGTTGATGAATACAATCCATTGGCAAAAGTTTTTAGGTCGGCCCGTGATCGTTTTCGAGAATCAGACTATCTGTCCGTTCGAATAAGATTGATTTCAGATCGGACAAATGATCAAAGAGAATATAATTTACCATCTGCGTCAGAAATTGCCGCTCTCATTGATCATAATGATACTAATGGTTCAAGAGATATAATTGTTGATCATAAATCCAATGGATTACAAAGGATTAGCGAACTACATCCATCTTTTATGGCTATGCAATACCCATTGTTATTTCCTTATGGTGAAGATGGCTTCTATACGGAACTTACGTATAGTCGTAATGATGGGAAACGCCAAACGAAGAGAAAACATATAACGATGAGAGAATATTACGCTTATAGAATACAACAAAGACTTAATCAAGCTCAAACAATTATATGTTCAGGCAGGTTGTTCCAACAATACATAGTTGATGCATATACATGTATTGAAGATGGTAGGTTGAAATGGGTTCGTTATAACCAACGACAATTAAGGGTAGAATTGTATAAAGGATTATGCGATGCAGTATTACGAGGAGACACCATACCATCATCTATTGGAAAACGTATTATACTGCCATCGAGTTTTACAGGCGGGCCACGGTACATGACACAAAATTTTCAAGATGCAATAGCTATTTGTAGATGGGCTGGGAATCCAGATTTATTTATTACATTCACATCTAATCCAAAATGGGCTGAGATACAAAGTATTTTGGAATTAATACCCGGTCAAAAGCCTGAAGAAAGGCCAGATATTGTTTCAAGAGTATTCAAGATCAAACTTGACCAATTATTGAAAGATCTGGTGCAAGATAGTCATTTCGGAAAAGTTGCAGCAGGTACGTTACAAGTAAATATATTAACTTAATTTTTTAAATGTTTTATCTTAATTGTAATTTTTTTGCAAAACAAAATCTAATACAGATTTGTTATTGCAGTTATCTACACAATAGAGTTTCAGAAAAGAGGGCTACCTCATGCTCATATACTACTTTTTCTGAATGCTGCTGACAAGTATCCTAACCCAATTGAAATTGACAAAATAATCTCGGCTGAAATCCCTAATAATGAAATAGATCTTATAGGATACAATGCTGTTGCACAATTTATGATGCATGGTCCATGTGGACGAGCACACATTAATGCATCGTGTATGACAAAAAATGGATGTTCTAAACACTTTCCTAAGAAGTTTCAAAGTGAAACTACAGTGGATGAAAACGGCTTTCCAATATACCGTAGAAGAGATGATTCAAGATTTGTTGTGAGGAATCGCTTAAAACTTGATAATAGATTTGTAGTACCACACAATATTGATTTGGTGGTAAAGTACCAAGCACATATAAATGTTGAATGGTGTAATAGATCAAGGTCAATCAAGTATTTATTTAAATACATAAACAAAGGGCCTGATCAAGCTAGAGTAGTCTTAGAAGAGAATGTACATAATAATGGAGATAACATAACCGATATGCAGAAAACCGATGAAATAAAGTCATTTATGAATTGTCGTTATGTTTCTGCATCCGAAGCATGTTGGCGAATATATAAATTTGACATTCATCATCGAAGCCCTGGTATTGAAAGATTGGCTTTCCATCTACCAGATGAACATGCCGTGACTTTTACAGATAATGACTACCTAGATAATGTTGTTAATCGAAATGGTGTAGATAAGACTATGTTTACTCAGTGGATGAAAACAAATGAAATGTATGATGATGCTAGAGAGTTGACTTATGGAGACTTTCCAACAAAATGGGTATGGCATCAAACATGCAAGGAATGGCGAAGAAGAAAACAAGGAAAATGTGTTGGGCGCATCTTTTACGCCCATCCCACGTTGAGAAATTTTACCTTAGAATGTTGCTTAATGTTATTAAAGGAGCACGTAGTTTTGAAGAAATAAGAACAATTGCTGGGGTAACATATCCAACATATAAAGCTACATGCTATGCACTTGGCCTATTAGATGGAGACAAAGAATGGCATGATGCAATTCTTCAAGCAGCACAGTGGTCAACAGGCAATCAGTTGAGGGAATTATTCGTGACCCTATTATTATTTTGTGATGTTTCTGAGCCATTAAAACTATGGGACGAAAATTGGAATTTATTAGGCGAAGATATTTTGTTTCGCCAAAAGAATATTTTAGGGTTTGAAGATTTGCAGTTAACAGACTTACAATTGAAGAACTATACTCTTTATGAGATTGAGAAGATTCTAGAAAGAAACAATAGATCTCTTAAAGAGTTCCCGCCGTTGCCTATACCAGTTACTACATTGATTCACGACTTGAGTAACAGGTTGATCACAGAAGAACTATCATATGATAGAGCAAAATTGAAAGAGGAATACCTACAAATGCATGGAGGATTAAATGAAAAGCAAAAAAAAGTGCATGATGCTGTTATCCACTCTGTTGAACAAAAAAGTGGTGAGCTCTATTTTGTGTCAGGTGCAGGAGGAACAGGCAAGACATATTTATACAAGACCATCATTGGACGTATAAGAGCAGAAGGAAACATTGTACTAGCGGTTGCATCTTCGGGCATTGCCGCGTTATTACTACCTGGTGGAAGAACTGCTCATTCAAGGTTTGCAATTCCAATTGATATCACTGAGACATCAACATGTGAAATTCGTCAAGGAACACAATTGGCAAATTTAATGAAAAAAACAAGCTTGATTATTTGGGATGAGGCACCTATGGACCATCGATATATTTTTGAAGCTGTTGATAGAACATTAAAAGATATTCTTCGGTTTGATGATGATTATTCGTCTGAGAAACCTTTTGGGGGAAAAACTGTTCTCTTAGGAGGCGACTTTAGACAAATACTACCAGTTATAAAAAATGGTAGTAAAGAAGATGTTATGGCTGCCTCAATTAAAAGATCACATTTGTGGGACCAATGTAATGTCATTGTTCTTACTGAAAATATGAGAATCAGAGATAAATCAACCTTCACAGAGTGGGTGCTTTCAATCGGAGATGGAACATTGCCAAAGGTTGCCTTAGGTAATGAACAAGAACCAACCTGGATTAAAATACCTACAGATCTGCTTATAACTGGTGGAGATGATCCAATTGCAGCTATTGTCACAAGTACTTATCCTGATTTATTGAGACATCTCAAAGATCCAACATATTTAATATCCAGGGGAATACTAACCCTAACAAATGACATGGTTGATGAAATTAACTGTTTTGTAATGAAATCTCTTCCAGGAGAACAAGTAACTTATTTGAGCTCTGATACTATTTGCAAGTCTTCAAGACACATTCACGACCAAGATACATTATTTCCGGTTGAGTTCTTAAACAGTTTGAAATTCCCTGGTCTTCCAAATCATTCATTAGATTTAAAAATTGGTGTTCCTGTAATGTTATTGAGGAATATTAACCAGAGTGTAGGCCTGTGCAATGGAACGCGATTAATTATCACTCAATTAGCACCCTGGGTAATTGAAGCAAAAGTAATGACTGGATCAAACATCGGTGCAAAAGTTTTTATCCCAAGAATTATGATGTCTGCAACAGAATCAAAATGGCCTTTTATTTTGAAACGTCGCCAGTTTCCACTACGTGTTGCATTCTCCATGACAATCAATAAAAGCCAAGGTCAAACATTTGAGCATGCGGGCATATATTTACCAAAGCCTGTATTTAGTCATGGGCAATTATATGTTGCTGTCTCAAGAGTTACATCACGATGGGGGTTAAAAATACTAATAAATAATAACAACCCCGAAGTTGACGGCTACACAAAAAATATTGTCTATGAAGAACTATTGTTGTCATGACCTAAAAGGTAACCTACACCTATATGATAACTTGCATTATCAACATGTTGCGTATGAGTATGGTTACGTAACAAACATGTCATTTTATGCAGATGAATAAGAAGGCAATAATCTATACATTCCTCAAAGACATCAAGAATGACAAAATTGATTGGCACATTAGAGTAAGAGTTACAAGACAGTGGGAGTCAAGAAATATCAGAAGCAATAATGAACTCATTTCATTAGACATCATCTTACTCGACGAACAAGTAAGCATAAAAGTACCATTATTAATATTATTACGTACTGCTTGCATTTGTTTATATTAAAAAGTATTGCGATAACGTTTTTTTTTTTTTCAGAATGATCACATCCATGCATCAATTAATAAAACATTGGTTCCAAGATTTAGATCTATAATTGAAGAAGGGAAAGTCTACAAAATCTCAAATTTTAAAGTAACTGCCAACAAGCCCACATATAGGGTTGTACCTCATGAATACATGATAGAATTTCTCTCATCAACTTCAATAATAGAACTATCAAGTGTTGATTGTATAATAAGGAGTCATCGTTTTGACTATGTGCAACTTGATGACATCGACTCTCGCATGAACAACAACAATCAACTTTCAGGTAAAACATAATCCATTATTTTATATTTATTATTATTTATAAACATTGTTGCAGACTAATCCCATGTGACATTTTTATTTTGTTAAAAAAAAACAGATATAATAGGACAAGTTACTGCAGTCAGTACTATTGTTGATCAAAATGTTGATGGAAGAATAGTGAAAAAAAGAAATATGGAGCTTCTTACTACATGGTAGTTACTTATATATCAAAATTAAATCATACTTGCATGATGTTTTATATAACGTTCAAAATCAATTTTAGAATAACAATTGGATTTCATTGTATCACAGGGGTGAAAAAGGTAACGTCACTTTTTGGGGCGATAAAACTGAATGTATAGATCACCAAGCTTTGATGCAAAGTCATGTGCCATTAGTTGTCATTTTAACATCAACAACAATGAAACGTTTCAAAGGTAACAACCTATATTTTCATAATTATTAATCTTGCTCTTACAAAATGGTATAGCCAGTTTGAAATCCAAACTAACCAAAAATATTTCTTATTAACTGTAGATGAGCTCTCTTTTGGTATAACCGGTTCAAGTAAGATATACTTCAATCTTGATGTTCCAGAAGTCAAAGAGTTCATTGTTAACAGGTAAGCTGACAGTTCGACATATCTTATAGTTGCATTGAATTGTATTTGTGTTAATTACCTACAAAACGACTACTGCAAGGGAAACGGGAAAAATACGTCTGCTACAACTACCACCAATAGCGAAAAAGGATATTGACATTGTTTCATCTGATCGCAAAACTTTAGCAGAAATTAAAACCATAAGATCAGAAAATGAAACAGAGGTAAGTATCTCACTTTTTAGCTGTATTTGTTTCTATATATAATAATAGTTTGTGTATCTACATTACAATAATATTGTAAAAATAACCATTTATGCATTCAGGTCATATCAGTTGCATGCAAAGCTATAATCACTTCTATAAATGTCGACCGTGGTTGGAACTATATATCTTGCAATCAATGCTCAAAGAAATTGATCCGTTTAGATCATACTTTTTGGTGTGAGAAATGCAATGTCGAAGTTCAATTTCCAAAACCGAGGTAAACATAATATCTAAATACTATTTCTTCAATTCATTCAATATATAATAAAATAGCCCAAAAACAAAAATTAAGCCTAACTATTTTACTATCATTAACCAAGATATAAGTTGCAAGTTCAAGTTGAAGATAGTTCTACGTCTACGACATTTGTTATTTTCGATAGAGTTGCAGAGAATATATTACAAAAGCCTCTTTCAAAAGATTATAATGATCTCAATCAGGTACATAAAGGGTTCACATAATATTTTATATATCTATGACCCTTACAATTCTGCTATCAAAGTATTACTTATTTAATTATTTTCAATACTAACAGGATGATATACAGAAAGAATTGCTTGCATCCTGTGAACCATTGATTGGGCAAAGTTATATCTTCAAGGTAAGACTTAACCGCTATAACCTAATAGATGGCAATGAAAATTATGCCGTCTCAAGTATGTTACACGACAAGTTAGAGGACGTCACCTCACCAAGACGAAGCACTGAAAATTACGAAAGCGGATAAAAAAAAATTGTTTGAAAATGTAAGTGGATTCATTTTTTATAATAGTTTGCCGATCTGACATTTTGTTTCTTACCAGTTATATAAAAATTGAATTGTTTGCAGCAAAGAAGAAGAAGAAGAAAAGAAGAAGAAGCAGAAGAAAAACAAATAAACTCAACATATGTAATGACTTTGACTTTGACCAGTTGTTCATTTCGTTTATATATGTTATAAGTTTCCAAACTATTTCGTTGTTGCATCATCATATATGTAATGTTAGTCATCTTTTTGTCATATGTATGGAGTTATAAAGGTTGTAAATAAATGCATGACTATGAGTTTTACATTATGTAATTTGATGGTATTTTATTAATAGAAACTTTAAAAGAAATAGAATGATTTTTCTTTTTGTTTCGCAAAATTTCATGCATCATAAATTTCCATCAAAATGTTACGATGATATATATATGATCAAATATTTAAACACACCTATAATAGTGAAAAAATTATAGATGAATTTTTTTTTAATTCGTATAGACAACAAATGATGAACGCTATATTATTATATTTTAATCAATTAGTTAATATTATTCTTAACATGAATATTATTTACACAGAAGGTTAGCAGTTTTAGTAAATCTAAATTGAGTCTATAGTAGTATTACCTTAAATTGTTTTTCCCTTACTATATTACCAAATTAATTACAAAACATAGGCAACTAAAAAAAAATACAACTATTACAATAGAGGATCAACGTTTAACATAACCCAAAAAACATTCGCAACATTATATTTAAATAATTTTATCCCCTCAAAATTAAATACTATCTAATACTATTATCCTTTTAAATACAAACAATAAATAACAAAGGTAAGTAAAGAGCAAGCCATACATAATTGAATGTCAAGGTTATGATTATTAGAAAATCATTTATTAATTTCGATAATTGTATCCTTATTTATTTAAGGCTCCCTTACATATTCAACTTTAGCATAATTACACCAAACTTTTGATATATAGATTTGACCAAATTTCTTCACAAACTGTTGAAAAACGTGACACCACTTTAGCTGAAGACAAAGTTGTCGTAGCTTAATTAATAAATGATATTCTCGCATGTTGTGTTATCCCCTATAAGTTGCATCAATTATATGTAGCAGAAACGTAAATTGATTGTAGAGACATTTGCCTAATATTGTTATAGAATATCATGGAAAAGATGTATTCTAATTGCAAAGTAAATTAACTTTGAAAAGGTAAAATGTTATTAAAAGCTTTATGAAAATTTTAATAGAATTATTAGTCATTATTCAATAAATCATTGAAGAAGCTCTATCAATAAATCATTAATTATAAGCAAGCGCCACGTAAAGTTTGTGGACAAACAACAATATATAACAAAAAAGTAATTGTTGATAAACTGTTAATTTAAACGAGAAATAGTAACTGAGTGCCACTCTAGCATCATTTCCTTTCTTTTCTTGCAGTTGGTTTCCTTTCTTTTCATGCAGTTGGCCTTGAACCAAGCCTGCCTTAGTTTCTTTGTTTTCTCCTGAAGATCCACCTCTGGCATCTCTTCCATCAACTTTCTTTCTTCCTCCAATAACCTCAAAGCGTCTTTTATCTTCATATCTCCACCAATCCCTTCTCCTTCCCCCATTTCCTGCAGTACATAATTAATTAACAAGTAATTATATTAATCAGAACCTCCCCAAGTTAAGATATCAAAATACTTATAAAGATCAATATATAATGATGATAAATACCTGAACATTGTTGATAACGGTCTGCAAGCTGATCAACTTTCTGTGATGCCATTTCCTTTCTTCCTCCAATAACCTCAAAGCGTCTCTTATCTTCATATCTCCACCAACCCCTTCTCCTTCCCCCATTTCCTGCAGTACATAATAAATTAAGAAGTAATTATATTAATCAGAACCTCCCCAAGTTAAGATATCAAAATACTTATAAAGATCAATATATAATGATGACAAATACCTGAACATTTTTGATAAGGGTCTGCAAGCTCATCAACTTTCTGTGAGGCCATCTACGGATGCCCAATTCCCTGAACCTCCTCTTCAGCAAGGTTAAGCCTACTTTAAGTTCTTTTGCAGCTTCTGATATGGGCATGTAGAAGTAGCGTGAAATGGTAGTGCGTGATAAAGACTCACTCTTCAGTTTCGTCATCGATTCCACATAATCACTACCAGTACTGCTGCAGCTAATCATCCCCTCTCCATTTTCATGCATGACAATCTGTTGTTTCTCCGCTTCTAATCCAATCCTCATTTGATTCAAACCTCCAAAGTCCTTCTCCCATCCGCTACTGCTCCTCATACTCCCTATACAAATGACAATAGCAAATTAATCAACACAAAGAGGATGAAATTGCCATTCTGTTAATAATAAAGTAGAATATAAAGTGGATTGAGCATTGATACTCACCTTGAAGTCCAGGGTCATCTTCATCCATTGAAGAATTCATGAAGGGCTGTAAACCATATTCCAGAAGAGGCTCCCGCGTATATGGGCTGCTACCAAAACTTGAACAGCTGAAATCAAGTGGGTGGAATTGGTTTGAGAAGAGAAATGGGTCTTCTCCAATATCCACCATGTCCCTGTTAGCTGTGAAGTTCATCATCATCATCAGTGACAACAAAATCACAATAAAAAACTTTACACAAAAAAAAAGACCCAACATGGATTCAGATAGAAAGAAAACTAAAAAAAAAACAAACTTTCTTAACAAGCATAATTGGGAGATTTCTCTTAAAAGCCAAACCAGAACAATAAAAAAAATTTAGAAAAACAAAAGAAAAAAGAAAGAAGTGAGGAACTGACGCCATGGTGGAGGGCTGGTAATGCAGTAAGAAATGATGGGCAGCTGCTCCTTCGCCGGATGTGGCTGCAAGTCATCCTGTTTCGGTGCCGGAGCTCCTCCTCCTCCTCCTCCTGCCATAATCTTTCTTCTCTTCTTTCTCCAAGAAACTCAATTACCAACTCCACTACCCCCAAAAAATAAGACTAGCAGTAGTAGACCTCACTCAAAATAACCAACAAGCGTGCGGATGAACAGGAGGGGCGTGCTAATGAACAGCAAATCGTGCGTATGAACAGGAGGGCATCCTAAACCCTAAACCCTAAACCCTAAAACCCTAAAACCCTAAACCCTAAACCCTAAATCCTAAACCCTAACTGTATGAGTTAATTATTTTTATATTGTTATTTCATGTCATAGATGGCTTTGGTCGTCAGCTGGGAAGCTTTTGGTCCCTTCTAATTGCAGCGAATGTTTTACCCTTTCTCATTTAAGTGATCTTCTATGAAGTCTAAAGATGTTGGGAGAGTGGCCTTTTTTGCTACTGTTTGGTCCGAGAGGAATCTTAGAATTTTTGAAGGCAAAGCCAACATGGCTCTTAATGTTCGGGAGTGTTCGAAATTGCGAACCAACCATAGCACTCTCATTCATGTTACTATCAGTATTCAAGGCAACATTTTGATTTGCATTGTAGATTTCTTTCATTAAAGATAAAATATGTGAATTCTCTGGTAAACCCTTATAAGATATGTTTGGCAAAAAGCTTTTACCTTGACTATCATCTGCAATACTCTTGAAATGGTCTCTCTCATGTCGAAGCTCTGTCTTTGTTGTCCAAGCCTGTGCTAATAACTTGCGTAATTTATCATTTTCTTGCCTCATTTTCCTCATCTCCTCAGTCAGATCTCTTATCGAGCTTTCCATGCAAGCAGAACGATAGTCTCTGGCCTCAGCCTCTTCATTAATTTTTTTCGTCAAAGTCTCAAACTTCTTTTGGACTTGAACATTTTGATTTGAATACTCCAACACATGCTTTAACTCTTAGAATATCATATGGTAGAGTAATGTTGCCTTAATAAAAACATAAGCAACACAAAAGTTTAAACAAAATCATAGGTTGGCTTAAAAAAATGCTTAATGTGAATATGATTAAACCCAAAATTGTTCTATCACTTACCTCTGAAGAATGGCGGCAAGCTTCTTCCCATTTCTCCTCTCTTGACATCAACAAATATTTTTCTATTGTTGCATTGGGGATGTCAACGAACTTATCTTTATTCCCCCTTAAACTAGACCCATGCAAGAAAACCAGATCCTCATCGTTGTTTGTTGCTTTTACTTTCTCCTGTTGTTCTATTTCATCTTTGTTTCCCGAAGACATTGCTACAAATTTTACTTTGCCTCTACAACCTTTCAAACTCTTAAGTGAATCAGATCTACCTAAAGATTGTTCACTTCTCTTTTCTTTGTTTATATGGTCCGATAAAATTGCTTGAATACCACCATCACATTTTTGTCCCACCCCTGTTTCACTTCCTCCAGTAGTGTCTACAAACATTGTCTTTTTCATTTTTTTTGCAGACGAGTTGATGGAATGTTCTTGGCATCTGTTGGTTTGCAGTCTGCCTTCATTGTTAACACCATTGTTGGTACTCATATCTGCACCATGAACAAATCAAATTGCAACCAACATACACCAATTATGACTTTTATGTCATGTGATATGAAGTTATTCATTGTTAAAAGTAATAAATTGTCATAATGTGTCAATGTTGGTCTCTTTTCTTATTCACATTGTTTAAACCATATTTAGCTATACAAATATATATATCTCCATCTCCATATATTCTAAATTTAACTTTGGCCTCAGCTGGTGAACTTTTACAAACATGTTCCCCATGAACAAAGTCCAGTAAACACTGGAATGTAATAAATTTCCTTCTGAACACTACTCATATTTATACTCACAAAAACAATGTAGTAGTCGTTATCCTCATACGTGAAGAAACAATCTCGAAACTTCATTCCCTACATCACTGACTTTCGAGTTTTTGTTTCTCTTTTCTTAAAGCCAATTTTGTTTGTAATTGACAATAAAATTCAACATCGAGTTCATGCCAAATCAAACAACAATTCTATTCAAATAAACAAGATTTTACATTTCTTTCCACAAAATGGAGGAGATCGACCATTGCAAATCTTACACAGAGCAAATGACTATAAATATATGATATATATATATACGCTACATTCAGAATTCAACTGTGGTCCACTTATTGAAGAGCCACTTCAGGCTACACCGGCACATTAAACTCTTCTTGCACAGCCTCCCACCTTGCCCTGGCAACAACACCCTCATGAGCGGGTACATAGTCCTAACCACCAAAAGGGACAAAAAGACCAAAATTCAGTATACTAATTTAACAAAGTGAATTACTTTTATATATCTATGCTTTGTATTGATAAGCAACAATCGAACTTGAAGGACTAATTTATTGAAGAAAATAAAACCTCGAGTTTCTGTAAGAGCTCCTTTGCATTTGGAGCCGAAACGACTATGTGACGCTGAGACATTTTAATGAACCCATCATCCACTGCTTTATCTATGAAGGTAAGTAGATCATTGTAGTACCCATCAACATTAAGCAACCCCACCTGCAGCTTACTTACGACTACTTAGTAAAGCTTGGAAAAACATGAATTATATATACGCATCCAACCGTGATGGTGGGGGACCGTTCAGCGCCGTACCCAGCTTAGCTTGAGTTTTTTTCATATATATATATATATATATATAGCTAGATAGATAAATGAATGCAGTGGGTTTTGATTTGCTTACAGGTTTGTCATGGATCCCAAGTTGCGCCCAGCTAATGACCTCCAATAACTCTTCCAATGTCCCATAACCACCTGTATAGTTATTGAAATAGAAATCCTTTATAGCCTTTTTCGAAGGTTAACTTATATGTGATAATATATTCTGATTAAAGTGATAACAATTCCAACTGAAACAAAGGACCTGGTAATGCAATAAAGCAATCAGAATGGCAAGCCATTTCAGCTTTCCTTTTGTGCATGTCGGCAACTACTCTTAATGTCACGACGCCCCTGACGTAGGCTGACGTCATGACCGGCACAGCGTACTATACACTGTACAAACCCATATACAGTATATAATACACTGTCAGCCTTCACGTACTCTCACAAACATTCCCAAAATGTACAGAATATTTTTTTTTTTTTATACCACACATCAAATCAAATTCCATATATATAAAGATGATCATTCCATTCACATTGATTCCATTCATTCCACAAATGAAATTCTCACCAACTAAATATCTATGATCATCTCATTTCATCATCCCAAGCATTATATAATCTTACCACACAACCCATCTAGGTGATATTACATATATATCGTGTGTGATAATTATACATATCAAAATAACGTAAATAATATTTATTTCCTCCAAGCATACATACACATACCAGACAAGTTTCTTTTCCCTTCGACTCAATACCTGAAAGATTGGAGGAAATGGGGTGAGCAAACAACAGCTCAGTGAATATAGTTCTTGAGATGACAATTATATGCATTTAGAGAAATATGACATTTAAAATCATTTCAAACACTTATTCAACACATGCATCATTCAACAAATATATTATACATGCCAACAACATAAATTGCATAATTTTCAATATCATAATGCACAATCTCCCTCCTCCGCAAGGCAAGAGAGCGGGTCTAACCCTTGTATGGTCGTACAAGGTAGACACAACTTCTCATGACCCAATTCACACAATCTCCCTCCTCCGCAAGGCACGAGAGCGGGTCTAACCCTTGTATGGCCGTTACAAGGTAGCCACAACATCTCATTACCCAAGTAAAAGTCATTTCAAGGATCGCAACCCTTGTTAGGACAGACCTAACGAAATGACAATGAGGAATCGCAAAGCCTCATCATTACAAACTCCAATGCTAAAATTAGTTTGCATGATCCATAAAACTCAATGCCTTATATATAATATCACATGCGTACAATCAAACAGTTTATATGCGTACAATGCCATACAAGAACCAAATCAAGAAAACTATACTCACAGTACAACACGTTCAACTTAAACCCAATCATCGTCGCTTTCGAGTTCAGCTCCAAGTTAAATCCAACGAATTTAACCTGTCATAATCACTCCATAATTCAATTTCTTGTGTTCATATCTATTTACATCTTTCATTTCTCAACTCACTTCAAATCACGAATAATAAATCCATTTAGGACTCATAAGCAGTTGAAGAAACTACTATCTCGTTTTTGTGGTCAATCTAGATATTTTCAAAAGAAAGAACAGTGAAAATAGATTTTCACGACACCATATACGTAGTTACTAAAACTATCACCTCATATCCAAAAATCACAATTTTAGCATCGAAACGTCCGGAATTCAGTTCTCTATGATTCTGTGATCTCAAACCGGAGTTTCATTGGATGCACATCACTGTTCACAATACTATTCATTTTCACTATTCACTTTTACTATTCATTATTACTATTCACTATTCATTTTCACTATTCACTTTCACTATTTATTATTCACTTTTACTATTCATTTTCACTATTCACTATTCACTATTCACTATTCACTATTACTATTTACTATTTATATTTACTATTCACTATTTACTATTACCATTTATTTTTACTATTCATCCGAAAGATGTATATTGTATAAAAATTGTCCAACGGCTCCAAAAATCATAAAATTGAATCTAACCACATATTCGGGTTTCTAACAGTCCAGGGAGCATTTTTCTAGCTTCATAGCGGGTTTTCATTCACGTTGGGGTCAAAACCCCAATTTATCAAAACGCCGTAAAACGGCTCCCACAGTCAAAATTAATCCGCTAGAATCGTTATATCTAGCTTAGATAGTAATTTCACGAAGAAATAGCGTGAAAATCACTTACCGCGAGGCTTGATTGGACGCGAAGTCCGCGTTTCTCCCTTTCCTTCTCCTCCTTCTTCTCTCTGCTTCTTCTCTTTCCCTCTCTGGAAACCTCGTTTCCTTCTTTTCCTCCTTCTTGTTTTTTTTTTTTATTCAACATTCAGCAACTTCTTTATCTTTTATTACCCTTTTTTTATTGTATTGCTTGTCACACGTTGGAACCAACTTGTGAATTTATTTATATATATATATATTTTTGTTTGCAACTCCACTCCTTTCATATCTCTTCTTCTCTTTTTATACATCATTTTTTTTTTATTCTTTTGTTTTGTTTTTTCTTATTCATTCAACGTTTAGAGATTGGTTAACATGATAGTTGATATTTATATATAATATATACAAGTGATTCAATACACCTAGGTTCCCCTTAATAACCAACTCCTCCATCAATTCCATTCAATTCAACTCATCTCATTCATATAAATCATTTAATAATTCAATTTCAATCATACTATTCATAATTCATTAAATCATATTCCAATTCACATTTGTAATTAACCAACCCCATAAATTAATTATTTATACACGCGTATATTTAACGCATACGTATCAAATACGTGTAGTATCACGTGTATATTTAGCTTATACGTATAAAATACGTATATTATACATCTCGATATACGCGTACTTCAACGTATTTATTTAATTAAAATTACGGGATGTTACACTTAATTCCCCAACTGTCTCTCCAACTATCTGATCCCATGAAATGATAATGAGAAAATACTTAGGAAAAAGTAAAATGAGAACTTTACTTAAGCAGAATGCGATTACAAACCTCTTTGCACATAAGCATTTTGGGAATAATTCTGTCCACAAAATCCACCAACAAACATAAATTAAAAAACAGGAGCCTCAAAAAATAAACAAAACTCCTGAAAAATATATGATAAAAATAGATTGTTTATGTACTTGGTCCTTAATATTACTTACCCAAGAACATGTCCTCCACCTTGATAAACAGCCTGAGAAACCAAACCCATCAAACCCACACTCGCACCACCATAAACAAGGTTCAAATTCCTTGAAATCTTCAAACAATTAACACACTTCAATATTAAACAATGAGGCACAAATGACATAGCCCACCAACCAAACCATGCCAAAGAAAACAAGTCGTAGGAACAAAATAAAAAAACGTTTGTACAATCATTAATAAATTACCAGCTCTTCACCTAACTCAAGAGTAGCGTTTCTGTAACAATCTCTTTTCCCGGCCCTACTCCCACAAAACACACAAACACTTCGAAACCTTGACTTCACTATCTCCTTCTCCATGCTTATCAATCACTTAATTTTTTTCCGCTCCGCTCAAATATCTCTTCCAACTTTTGTAAGTTCTCCTCCTATCTATACAAAAGAAACGAACACAGGAAGGTGACTCTTCACTGGTCTCTGCTGCCAAGAGGAGAGCAAATTGCCAATCTGTTAAGGGCTGCAACCAAAACTTCAACTCTTCAAGGTGATGACCGTGCTGATGAACATGACCGACAAGGTGTGCTGAGGAGCGTACTGATGAACAGGATCGACAAGCATGTGGATGAATAGCCGACACCAGTGTGGATGAGCAGGAAAGCGTGCTGACAAAAGTCAGCAAGTGTGGCTGCAGGCGTGCGTGTGCTGAGGAGCGTACTGATGAACAGGACCGACAAGCATGTGGATGAATAGCCGACACCAGTGTGGATGAGCAGGAAAGCGTGCTGACAAAAGTCAGCAAGTGTGGCTGCAGGCGTGCTGTGCAACAGTAACTCCGATGACAAACGTCAACAATTGCTAGCTGCCGGCATGCAAATCAACAATAAACCCTAAACCCTAAACCCTAGACCTTAAACCCTAAACCCTAAACCCTAAACCCTTAACCCTATCTATCGACAAATACGTTTCTTTGTTCTTCTACTTTGTTTTCATTATATTTCTTTTTGTTAACAAGGAATTTACTATTTTGTTGACTTTGTGTTTCTTCTCTGACCATTCATTTAAACACTCTAATCTTGGTATGTTTGATAAACATGCAGACAATACACCCGTGAAATACTCGATAAATGAATGAGAACCCAAATTGCTTCATGCTGGCCAGAGAATTTTCTTATAGATTACTTAATCCAACAATCTTTGAGTCATTAATGATGAAGTTACAAGACCATCTGTATGATTACGGGCTCTAACCTCAAATTGTGGATAATGAAGATCGGTCTTTTCTCGAAATCGATGAAACTTTCGTTTATTGTTGGTCTCCAAGAGAAACAAGCACGCTAATGGTTTATTGGTCCATCATTGGTCGACCTACTATAAGAGTCGTTCTAGATGACGAAGCGGAGACTAGGTACCCTGAAAATTTGTATGATGTTTTTTGGCACGACCTTATGGAGTCCGGTCTGCCAGTAATTTCAACATATGTACCATATTATTATGCGTGGGCGTATTAAATTAATGTATACCTCTAAATGTGCGTGCATGTGTATATATATATGTATATATGTATATATGTATATATGTATATAACTCATAATAAATGTATAAATGTAATATAACCTATGAATATAAAAATATGTAATATTAGATAAATGTTAAATGACACTTTACTTTTGTATATTATACAATTAAATGAAGAAGACATACAACCACCTATATATTTCAAGCATGAATTTACCTAGCTATATAGTGTTTGTTTGTTGCAAAACTTTGAATAATAATAAGAAGCAGATATTTATATAAATATTTGTTAAATAAGTAAGCGTCACGTGATAATTAATTACATTTTCTAATTACACACCAATGAGCAGTTTGGTATATGTCATTGTAAATACCTCTCACTATTTGTTTTTTTCTTTTCTTTCATCTCTTTCTTCTTTTGTTTTCTTTCTCAACCACTCCTCCTTTTCATTTCTCCAGCAATCACTCTCTATCTCTTGCTTCAACATATGTAATGACTTTGACTTTGACCAGTTGTTCATTTCGTTTATATATGTGATAAGTTTCCAAAACCATTTCGTTGTTGTATCATCATATATGTAATGTTAGTCATCATTTTGTCATATTTATGTACTTATAAAGGTTGTAAATAAATGCATGACTACGAATTTTACATTATCTAATTTAATGGTATTTTATTAATAGAAGCTTTAAAAGAAATAGAATGATTTTTCTTTTTGTTTGACAAAAATTCATGCATCATAAATTTCAATTAAAATGTTACGATGATATATATATGATCAAATATTTATACCAACCTATAATAGTGAAAAATTGAAGATGAATTTTTTTTTTTAATTCGTATAGACAACAAATGATGAATGCTATATAATTATATTTTAATCAATTAGTTAATATTATTCTTAACATCAATATTATTTACACGTAGCATTTTTAGTAAATCTAAATTGAGTCTATAGTAGTATTATTTTATTAACGCCGCCCATCGGGCGGGCCTACAAACTTGTAATTTAATAATAAAAGACTTTGTAGCATTTCAAAAAATATCTTTTGAAAATGGAAAGTTAACCGCTTCTCTAATTCTCTTACCAGTGCAACGTACTCATCTAGAGCATAAACGTACAGATGGATACGAGCAACTCTTATCTAATTTATATTATTTATAAAGTTAAATTTTTTTATTAACGATGTATTGTTTTTATCATAATTTTAATATTATATATTTTTATTTATTAAAAATTTTAATTTTTAACCTGTATTATAATAAGTTCAAGAATATTTTTGAAATAATTAAATTTAACTAATTCATTTTTTTAATTTTTTTTGTTTATATATTTATTTGAATCGTAACTAATAAGACTTAATTTTTTAAATACCTTTAAATTAAAATAAATAAATAAAAATTATAAAATATAATTATCAAGTACATACAACACACGTACACTTTTACAGTTGACTATATTAATAAACATATATTCAGTCCAAATTTAATTTTTTAACTCTTACCCATTATCCACGTTTTGTAGCTCATTTAATTTTAAACTAGATTATCCAAATTTAACTTTTTAACTATATTAATAAAATAATAATTTTAGAATTAAATAATTTTAGTTTTTTTTTATACCTTACAACGGGTGCGGCTAGTTGCACTAACTATTTTTCTCAACATATCAATGTCTAATAATTTTATAATTATAAAAAAAATTATAAAATAACTTTAAAAAAGTAACTTTTTAAAGTGTTACAATACAATTTTTTTTTCTCATTCATATGCTGTTTCAAATTATTATCCTATTTTAAAAATTTAAAAATTTTAAAAATTTTACTTTGTTTAAGTGTGTTAATCACAAATATATATTTTTAATTATTTTATTATTTAATATTTGTAAACTAATAGACATAAAAAGTGCTAAAAAATTAGTAAAAAATTATAAAAAAAAGCCTAAAATGGGGTGCTAGTAATTTTTTAATTTTTTTAAATTTTTTTTTAGTCATTTTGATTATATTAAAAAAACTCATAATCATTTTCTTAAGTGCATTCTCTTTATGATAAATGATCCGTTTACCTCAAAATGACCCGAATCAATAGGGAAATTTTAATTCATTGGGTCTTTCAATAAAATCAAATAAATTGCCTTAAGGGCTCTATATTTTAGAGCCCCAAACTATTTGTTGTAGGTCAAGGCTCCTTCTCCATCCCTTCTTCAAACTCTGATTCATGTTGTTTTTCATATATATATATATATAAAGTTATTTTATAAAGTTAAGTAATTAGGACGAATATATGCTGAATAAAAAAAAATGGAAATTACGAAAGTTGAATAGGGAAAACTTGACTTACAAAAGTCTAAAATACTTGAATTACAAAAGTCTAAAATATTAGAAGAGCAAACGGTAAAATTAATTAATATAAAAAAGTATAGTATGTTGTTAAAAAAAGAACCTAAGGTTGCCCAAATAGTTATCGCGTAATTTTTTTTTAATTCAAATATTACATATTATACACATTCAACATTCATCCTCTTCATTTTGTATCCTATTCCTATTTACCTTCAGTTTTAATTTCTCATTATATTAATCATCTCTGCATTTCCTTCCTCCCAAGCAATAACTTGACTAATCTGGGCCACTCTCTGACCTGAATCCAAACATCAAATTGGAAAAGGGAAAAAGAGCTTTTAGATTTTCTTTGTTATTGAATTTTGAAAGTCTTACTTTATTTTTTATATTAAAAAAACTAGCAAAAATAGTAATTTTAGAAAACTGGTATTGAACACTAATATTTACTTGCTTTACGTTGAACCGGGATAAATATTAAACACATACTCGGGAAGGCTAATGAAACTGCATTGTAAATAAGATTACAAGATGCAATTGAGAGACTTATCACGAGTTTGAACCCACTCTTGTCCATCTTTGTTAAAAGAGGTGCACTTACCCTTATAAATTTTCGAATTCGAAAAGATTAATCTCGCTCTAAAGGGGAGAAGGACACATGTTGGGTGTCAAAAAACCAATACCCAAAAAAAAAAAAAAAGGGGGCTTGGACAAACTAAATAGGGCTTTCTTGTGGAATGCCTCTCCTCCCAAAAGGAAAGTTCACCTCATCAACCGGAAACAAGTGTGCAAACCAAAGGAGCATGGGGGCTTGGGTCTAAAGACCATGAGAGAATGTAATGCAGCTTTACTTGCTAAATTGGGTTGGTCCTTGCTAAAGAACTAGCCAAATCTGTGGGTGAACATTATGATCATACCAGCACTAATGCACTGGATCCCATCAGAACTCCGAAGTTAAGCGTGCTTGGGCGAGAGTAGTACTAGGATGGGTGACCTCTTGAGAAGTGCTCGTGTTGCACCCCTCTTTCACTTTTTTAACAGAAGAAAGTGAAAAAAACGGAGAGGATGGTGAATAGAGACAGATAGCCTGAATGGTGGTCGGAGAGGACTTACGGAGAAAGATCGGGATGTACTTGATCGTTCTAAGAAGAAGAAGAAGACTATATCGGATTCAGTAATAACCATTGCAGGGGATTCAGTTAAAACTAGTGCAGGGGATGTGGGAGTTAGTGGTCCCATTTCTGTGAAGCAGACAATGCATGCATCTTCTTCGAAGGTTCCTAGTAAAGTCGCAGCATCCGTATGGACGTCAGAACCTAAGAGCTCTTCCTTTAAAGAAAAGCTTTTATCTGGCATGTAAGAACCTTCTATGGATCTGCAATATGTCATTAAAGATGATAATGATAACCCTCAAGAGGCACAAAATGTGGATAACAATGCTCATACAGAGGAGGGAGACGAGAATGGTTATCATGTTTTTCTTGATGAACAAACCAAGCTAAGGATAAACATCCCATGGAGAAAGACTTTAATCATCAAACTTTTGGGCAAGTCAGTGGGATACCACTTTATCTGTGCTCGGATTAAATCTCTGTGGAAACCCATGGGTGAGATGGAGGTTATAGACCTTGGCCATGATTATTTCCTAGTAAAACTTGAGGAGGGCAGCGACTTCGTTAAAGTTTTAAAGAAAGGTCTTTGGGAAATCGCTGATCACTATCTATCCGTGATACGGCGGGTTCTTAATTTCCAACCAGCGATAGCAACAATCTTGACTCTATCGGTGTGGATAAGACTCCCAGGACTACCCATTGAATATTATGATGAAGATATTCTCAAGAGAGTGGGTAACATCCTAGGCAAGATGCTTAAGATTGATCGGAACACCATGCTCGCGACGAGGGGCAAGTATGTGAGATTGTGTGTCGAATTGGATCTCAAGAAGGCTTTAGTTCCAAAACTAAAGATAGGCGATCTCGAACAAGTGGTAGAGTATGAGGGATTGCATGCTATATGTTTCATTTTGGAAGGGTGGGGCACCAGAAAGAGACTGGTTGGATTGAGAATGAATCAATTCCAGCAAGTGTAAATCCTCAGATTGTCCAGCAAAACAATGTTGATCCTCCCAAGCGGTTGATCGGTTATGGGCCTTGGATGGAGGCAGCGAGACGCACTAGGAAAAAATTCCAAAAAAGGAAGGTGGAGGAGCAGAATGGAAACCAAATTTCTCTTCAATCTCAAAATTCCCCAAAAGGTAAATCCAACATATTTTCCACATTGGCTCAATCACAAATGGAAATTCAAGAAGAAGAGAATATGTAATACCCTGAAAATTTTGAGGATATCTACTTTCCTTTTCAGCATTATTCTCTGAATTCTTTTATAGGAAACAACCAAATCACTCCTTAATTTACTCCAATCTTCCTTACATACAAGATAAAATTTGGAAACCAAATCACCACCACAAAACCCAAACCCTAGTACATAAGTGCAAAAACTCTTCCAAACGTCACACCCATCACCACTTTCATCTCTCTCGCTCTCCCTTGTGCCAGCAACGGAAGCACGCGACGACACCGGAGAAACGCAAGTACCACAGTGAGCAACCTCTTCGCCTCTTCCTTTTTCCTCCTTTCTCCTTTCTCCTTTCTTTTATTGTTTTGTTGCGAACAGAAATAGTCTCCAGAAAACATGTGTTGTTTTTCTTTTACTGTTTTGTTGCGTATAGAAACACAGCAACAGTAGCAACGTCTTTTCGACTGATTGCTGTTCCTCTTTCTCTCTCTCTACTTTGTTTCGCTTATGCTCTCTATGTTTCACTGCATCATGGTTTATGTAATTGGAAACCGAGAGCAGGTTGCACACAATGTTATATAATTCAATATACATTTAAGTGCCACCTCACCACTCGTCCAATATCATATTATATTACATGCTCTAAACATGCACACCGTCACCCATCTAAGCACCCACATCATACATATATATTATGCATTCTATATAATGAACACACCTCATCTCATATTTAACATTAGATGATATGTATTATACTATCTCATTATATATATATATATATATATATATATATATATTGTTATCTCTATTATGCTTTATACCATCTGTCATATAGTATACTTAAGATACTTTAGTGTCGGTATACCTATGATGGTTTATATATAAGTAATCAAGTGTAATCCTAAAGTCACGACTTACTTTTAATTATATAGACATACAATAATTTTGAAATCCGGGAGAGTAGTACAAATTACTAATTTATGTACAATCTTTATGTGTATAGGTTGATATTGTCGAGTGTCAAGAAATCTGGACACTTTGAAATTTAGCCATTCAGGTGGGGAAGATTCTATGCCTTTACAATGTTTTATTTTGATATATAGATAGGAATGTTAAATTAATTAGGTCTATAGTATTATTAGATTGCTCTTGCATGTCTATTTTACATGATTTTATATATACCATGTTGTGATTAAACTATGATGATATGTGTGTCAGCATGAATTTTTGTTATGATCAAATGATAATTGGATGCATGCAATTCATGTGGTAATTGAATTTATTTGTATATTATAATGCCTGATCATGAAATACATGACTTGAGAATATTGGCATAGTGAAGTTCATGCAATAATACTATTATATTTAGCATTGTGACATGATACCATGTGTAGTGGAGTTTGAATATGTCTTGTGAATGCAATTAATATCATACTTATGTTGTATGTATGGTGTGACATCACTAAAGAACACAATTAAGATAAGAATCACACATATGGGGCAGTTATTCCAAGGAATATCGCCAATGATTATTATGGGTCGCTAATGATTATTATGGGGCAATTATTCATAATGAATATCGCCAACGAATTTCTGATTTTGGGTAGTGCCGCCCGGGGTTTGATTCACTAAAGGTACATGATTTAGAACGTGATAGAATTCTCGACTCAAACAATCAAATGTTGCAACGATTAATGTGTGATACTTGTTTGTAATGTTCTTGTGCATATATCATGATAAAATGTTGTGAATTGTGTAGATGACCCACTGGGTTTTCAAGCTCACCCCTATTTTTCATATGCAGGTACTTAAGAGAATAAAATCGTGAGTTCGTGACGTAGTTCAGAGTAGTAGGGGTGGGTTAATTATTTTGTTAGTATTGTGGTGGCAGAATATTTTTATTTAATTTTTAAAAATTTATTATTTAAATGGGTTGTATTTACAATCAAAATTTAGTGAACATTATTACGGTTAGTAAAGACCTTGTGGTTTATTTCACGTGTGAATGCCTTGGACTTGAATTTATTAATTCTACTTGATGAATATATTTAAAATGTTGTGTCCATAATTGATGGACAAGGGCAAGTACCCTCTCAATTCAATATGAAAATTTGTATAGTGGAATTATGTGGTCCTTGACATGAAAATAAAAGGGTATTCGTTTATCTTAACCAGTAAGTTGGTTAGAAGAATACAAACTCATATTGTTTTTGCAAATTTTACTATCTATATAATGGTTATGGGTTAAGATAGATGGATACGATTAGCATCTCGTTTTTCAGTGATCTTTCTCGATAAAATTAAAATATTTATTATTTTACTTGAAATTTAAGTTTTGAAAATCGGGGTGTTACAGAATATCTCCCCTGCACACATTCCAAATTCTAACGTATCCAAGGAGCTTGCAAAAGGAAAACAAAGGGAAGATGCCAGAAATGGCAAATGTTCTATTATTGAAGATAGTTTGTGTACAACACCTTCCTAATGAAGCTATACAACAAATCATAGTCCAATCTTCCTCAAAGGGAAAAGGTAAGCAGACAAATCTGAAGGATTATATTATGCATACATCGGAGGAATCCTCGTTGGCCACTGATCGTAACACTTGTTGCGTATAATGGAGGGAGCCAGAGAGATGTAACACCAGAACGGATAGCCATAAGGACAAAGGGGATTTTTTCCACCTTACTAAAATCAGTGCATGAGGCTAGAAATAGCCCCATTAGGCACCTCTCTTTCAATAATCCTCTCTCTTATTGAAAGGGAGTTAACATTGTCACCTTACCAACACCCACCAAAGCCGCCAGATAGTATTGGGGGTGTCCAAAATGGATCTGATGATAGAGATGTTGCTGGAAGCAGAAGTTGTAAAGCTTTGGTTCGTGCAAATCGCAACAGAAGCCCGAGGAGCCATAGAGTTGACACTTAGTGGGCTTCGTACCCTATCTTGCCTTTCTTATTCTATCATTAAAATGAAGATTGTTGCTTGGAATTGTCGTGGCGCAGCCAATGTGAATTTTAGAATAAGTTTCAAGGAGCTTTATAAGTTTATAAAGCCTGAGATCACCTGCCTTTTGGAGACTAGAATTGCTTCCTCAAGGCTCTATTTTCTCCAAAGAAATCCTCATATCTCAACATTTTCTGTTCCTGCAGAAGGTCGTGGTAGAGGTCCACCCTTGTTTGGAGAAGTGACGTGATCAATATTCAAATCATCTATGCCTCACATCAATTGATAACGACTGAAGTGTCTACCTCGAATAATTGCCGCTGGTATCTAACGGCTTTATATGCCTTTATTAATCCTCGGCTCAAACAAGAAAAATGGGATATCATGCACTAGTTTTCTCATGAACACCAGGGACCGTGGCTTATAATAGGGGACTTTAATGATGTGGCTGTGAGTAATGAGAAGATGGGAGGTTCTTTCTCAGCTAGAAGGAGCAGAATTTTAAAAGAAAATATCAATAATTGTAATATTCTCGACCTAGGATTTGAGGGTCCTAGATTTATTTGGACCAACCTCAGGTCCGGAAGTCATCTCATAAAAAAAAAAGGCTTGATCGAGGCCTTTGTAATGAACAATGGCGAAGGCTTTTCCCTGAGGCTAGATTACGACACCTCCCTTGAACACACTCGGACCATTGTCCAATTATTGTGGAAACTGATGTGTTGTTGCACCCCCCATCTCATCTGAAGCCTTTGTGATTTGAAGCGGCATGGCTAGGACATGAAAATTTCAGCGAGGTACTTGTTTCTTCATGGCAATCTAATTTATTTTCCCTAACAGATTCTATTGCAATTTTATAGAGAAGATTAGAGCATGAAATAGAGAGACATTCGGCAACATTTTCAGAAGAAAGAGAAGATTGCTAGCCCGAATTTTGGGTGTTCAAAATTCGCTTGGTTTTAGTATCTCTCCCTTCCTCTCGAGGCTGGAGCTGGATCTGATTGAGTATAATGACACCCTTAAGCAAGAAGTTCTTTGGTACCAGAAATCTAGAGTTCAATGGTTGCAAGAGGAGACCTGAACACATCCTTCTTCCACATTAGCACCATTAATCGAAGAACCAGAAACAAGGTTTCCACTCTCAAAATTGATGGTAATTGGTGTACAAAGAATGACATCCTGAAGAGTCATGACTCAAAGTTCTTCAGTGACTTGTATTCAGTGGCAGATGACAAAGTGCACCCTCCTATTAATGGTGGCTTGCCCAATTTGTTGTCTAAAGAAGATGTGAGTTTGCTCTCTGGTCAAGTAACTCACGAAGATATTAGAAATGCCTTGATGAGTATGAAGCCTTTAAAGGCCCCAGGGCCGGATGGTCTTCAGGCTATATTTTTCCAGAAGCATTGGGATGTTGTTGGTGCTTCAGTTTGACATATGATTTCTTCAGCTTGGAGTACGGACATCTTTCCCAAGGACATTAACAAAACCCTTATCACTTTGATTCCCAAACTTGAGCATCCTGAAGTCATTACACAGTTCCGTCCCATAAGCCTTTGTAATGTAACTTATAAAATCATTTCTAAGGCCATTGTAGGAAGACTCCGCCCTCTGATCGACAAATTGGTTGGTCCCTTTCAGAGTAGATTTATTCCAGGTCGTAGCACCATGGACATTATAATCATAGCTCAAGAGGCTATCCATACCATGAGAAAGAAGCAAGGTGGGTTGGGTATTCTTGCAGCTAAAGTTGATTTGGAGAGAGCCTATGACAGAATCCGTTGGGATTTCCTCCAACAGACTCTAGAATTTGTTGGATTGCCAGAAAATCTGATTTGCCTCATCATGCATTGTGTTACCTCTGTGGAGTTCACAGTTATTTGGAATGGGGAGATCACCCCTAATTTCTCTCCGCAAAGGGGCCTCAGGCAAGGGGACCCTCTTTCCCCTTACTTATTTGTCCTCTGTATGGAGAGGCTTTTTCTTCTCATTACAAAAGCTACTCTAGCAGGTCATTGGAAGCCAATCAAACTTGCTAGAGGAGGGATGAAAGTCTCACACATCGTTTTTGCCGATGATCTTCTCTTATTCTCAAAAGCAACTACTTACCAAGCTAACGTCATGATGCAAATCCTTAAAGATTTCTGTGATATGTCTGGAGAAAGTATAAGCTTATCCAAATCTAAGATTCACATCTCCCCTAATGTGAACAGAGAATTGATTAAGGATATCAGTGATACATGCCAAATCTCCCATACTACAGATCTTGGTAAGTACCTAGGCATCCCTTTGCTTCACTCTAAGGTCTCCAAGCACACGCTCCAATCCCTTGTGGATAAAATCAGTAGCAAATTGGCAGGTTGGAAGTCGAAGCTGCTAACCATGGCGGGCAGAGCTACCCTTATTCAGTCGGTTACCTTAGCAATTCCAACTTACTCTATGAGCTGTCTTAAAATTCCTGCCTTCAATTGTGATCGGATTGACTAGTTGAATAGGAAATTCCTCTGGAATGGCTCTGCAGAAGCCAAGAAAGTCCATCTTGTGAAATGAGATAAAGTGTGCCAACCCCTAAATCCAAGGGAGGTCGGGGCATTAAGCCAATGAAAAACTATAATCTAGCATTATTAGCTAAGCTAGGATGGAAGCTTCTCAAGGATGTTGATGTATCCTGGGTTAGAATCTTGAAAGAAAAATACCTCAAGGACAATCATTTGCTCACCTGCCATAATGTTCCCAACTCTTCATACATATGGAAGAGTATTATCCACGGGGTAAACGCTATCAGGCATGGCCTATTGTGGAGAGTGGGCTTCATTGGTCATTCAACCAACATGCTTGCGGAGATCTGGGCAATCCGAGAGGGACTTAAAATCACTGCTGATTTGGGTTTGCAGAAGTTGATCGTGGAATCTGATTCAATGTGTGTCGTTCGTCTTCTTCAACACGAACCTCCTCAAGACCACCCCTTGTTTGGCATTTTAAAGGACTGTAGAAACCTTTTGAACCAGTTTCGGGATCTTAGAATCGAGCATACTTTCAGAGAAGGCAATGCCTATGCAGATTTCTTGGCTAATGTTGGAGTAGATAGCAACAACCCTCTGTGTATCGTCCATGACCCGCCCCCTCGTATTTTGCATCTTTTGCGCAACGACACCATGGGGATTTGCTTTGCCAGGCCCTAATCTTTAGAGTCTGGCTCCATAGAACCCAAAAAAAAAAGAAGAAAAATATATTCAAGATGCTAATATTTTTCTTTCCACCCACTGTCACACAGCTTCAATATCTTGGAGGAGCATTTTGCATGGGTTGAATTATCTCAAGGATGGGTTAATTTGAAGGGTGGGAACTGGTGATTTGATATCTTTCTGAAAAGACAAGTGGGTGGAAGAAATGCCTCTAAGTGAACTGCTAACTGAGGAACCGCACCCAGCTGATATATCTTTGAATGTTGGAGATTCGCTTGATGAGAATAAACAATGGTGTCTTGACAGGTTACAAACCCAACTACCTCCCATGGTTGTCAATATAATCGAAGGAGTTCCTATCCCTCATCACCATGTTAAAGACAAATTGATTTGGGCTACAACTTCTCACGGTGAATTTACTGTGAAATCTGTTTCTAATATGTTGATCGGCTCGATCTGCTCGGCCTACCAGATTATTCTCTTGGTCTCCCCCTCGGATGGATTGGATCAAATTAAATTTTGATGGTGCTTCCAAAGGCAATCCAGGTATTTCTAGCTTTGGTGGAATACTTGGGAATAACAGTGGAGGCTGGATTATGGTTTATAATGGGTTCATTGGTACAATAGATAATATGGTTGCAGGGAGCTTAGGGAGTTCGCGAAGGTTTGAAAGTGGCTGGAGAGCTTCAAAAGTTTATAGTGGAAACGGATTCTGTGGTGGCTATCAGTTTGATTGAAGGAAATATCTCTGATGATCATCCTCTTTATGGTCTTGTTCAAGACCGTACAGATCTTATGGGTAGACAATGGCGGTGCACTTTGAAGCATACTGTCACGCCTGGGTTGCACATAGTACCCCATACCCAGGGTAATGAGCACCCCGCAGGGCATACTCTAGCCATTATGGAACCATAATATTGTCTCATTCCAGTACACAGTCCACTCAACAGTGTCTAGTACCTCCAGGATCATTTGTCCACACTATTCACTCATGAATAGTACAGGGCCTCCCCCAGATTCGAACTCACAACCTCCTTATAAGGTTTGATTTCGCAATCCGAGTAACCACTGAGCCAATGGCTGGAGTATGTCCTGCGGGGGTACTCATCACCCTGGGTAGGGGGCACTGTGTGCAACCCAGGCGTGACAAAAAAGGCTTATGTATAATTAAAATATTCATTTTTACTTGAAAATTAAGTTTTAAAAATTGGGGTGTTACAAATTGGTATCAGAGCTTAGGCCTCAAATCATGGGAAGTGTTACAACAAATTTTGAGAAGCTTAGTATCAGCGCGTAGGTATCGAATCTTTATGAGATTAGGGTTCAACTTGAACTAGATAAATATGCCAATTATAAACTTTATAACATAATATCGAGAATGAAAGTACAGTGGGTCTAACAAACTCAAAGCTTTTAGGACATCGGTTAGAGACGAGAACTTGTATGGAAACTGTTTGGTTAGAATCTGAGATCAGGATGAATATTTTATTCTTGGTTCCAAAGCGGTATGGGACGTGGAGGAATTTAAGGGTATTTGAGGAGTCTTGAACTTGGAGACTAGCAGGCCATGTTTGGTGAATGACTAACAACTCTGTACGAGCTTGTATCACTAAGTTCAACTGGTATGGGACAGCTTGGAGATAGTGGGTACCTGGGAAGCCTTAGTTGGTAGGACATTTGCGCATTGTTTGGGTGTATTGAAGTTTCTTTGTGGAAGCTTATATCACCGGGCTAGAGTGGTATGGGACACTTGAATACAGAGGGTATAAGTGAAAGTTTGAGAATTTTCTTTATACCATTGTTGTGTGGTATGTTGTTTGTTTGTTTGTTTGTCTTGTTTACATGTATCAAAACCAAATCCTGTACCCTATGACAATCATGGAGCCAAAATTTTGTTAAACCTAGAAACTGAAACAATAAGATCATTTTATTTTCGAGAACTTAGAATTCTGAATCTAGAGTCACCCTAAACGAAAATAATTATCTCATGTAGTACTAAAGATGAGTGAAATTTTATAGATGGCTGCACCTCGAAGAAGAAACACAAGGTCTGTGAGTGATCTCATAAGGGACACTAAACCAGCTGTGCAGACACAACCGACATTCGAACCTCAGCCGACGGAGCAAGAATATGCAAATCTAACAACGAATGTTGACTCTACTGGAACAGAGAACGTCTGACCTACAATAGTTCCAACCCCTGGAATTGTTTTGGGACCAGAGATGATGGCAGAATTTGTGAGACAAGTAGTGGAACAGGTGACCAGATAGATGCCTCAACCTCAACTGAATCCAACAATTGTAGTGCAGAATGAACCAGAAGCTCGAAACATCAGGAGACCTGAAGAAAAGGAATGGGCGGATCAATTGAGAGACTTTCGACGTATGCATCCTTCGAAATTTGAAGGAAAACTAGATCCAAGGGAAGCTGACAAGTGGTTCCATGAGGTTAAGGAACACTTGGAAGTCATTGGAGTGACTGGTCTAAGAATGGTGGCGATTGCGGCTCACCAATTCATAGGTGAGGCTAAACATTGGTGGAGAATGGTTAAAGAAAGTCCTACAGTAGACGTGAACACTATGACCTGGACAACTTTTGAGGAGATATTTTATGATAAATTCTTCCCCAAGGCGAACAAAAAAGAATTACAATATGAATTTGTGAGGCTGACATAAAGGAACATGACAGTGGTAGAATATGAGGCTAAGTTTATCGACCTGTCCAGATTTGCTCATGAACTGGTAGTCAATGAACAAATAAAGCTAGTAGATTCGCAGAGGGTCTCAGAATGAAGATTAGAAAGGTGGTTGTTCCTATGAATATGGAGACTTATAAAGAGGTGGTTGAACGAGCTTTGTTAGTAGAAAGAGAACTGAACCTGCAAGAGACAATATGAAATAGAAACAAAAGGCCTCAAGGACAGAATTTTGATTACCAGGGTAATCACAACAAGAAGCAGAATCTGAATAACTTTGGTGGCAATGGTAATAATTGGAACATAAACAACTTCAACAATGGGAACTAGTGGAACATGAGGCAAAATCACAACAACGGATCAGGATGGTTTAGGCATAATGGTGGACAACAGATGCAGCAAAACGATATTCGTGCACCCCAACAAAATAAAGATCAAGTAGTAACTACGAGACTTTGCTTCAAATGCTACCGACCGGGTCATGTGGCACGAAACTGCACTATGCAAGGAGTTCGACAAAATTTTTGTCTGGGCAACTGGCAGAACATCAACAATGTGCAAGGACGAAATCAAGCCAATCATCCAAGCTATAATCAGAATCAAATCCAAAATCAAAATCAAGGCAGGGTCTTTGCAATGATAGAAGGAAATCCTGAACTAGAAGTTGGTGCAAACGAAGTAGTTGTGGAATTTCGGATTATTAGCTCAGTTTTTCCTTATTAATTAGTATTTATTTACTTGCCTGTTTTAATATATTCTGTTGATTTGTTATTCCTAGTCTTGTGGTCCAGATCCTATTTTATAGGATCTGAATATGTTCTGATTGATTTGTTATTCCTAGTCTTGTGGTCCAGATCCTATTTTATAGGATCTTAAAGGTTCTCTTTAGGTTATATATATTCATTAGGATGTATGTATCTTCATGATAATAATAATAAAAAAGGAGAAACAAAGGATTCTCTCTTTTCTTCTTCTCTTCACTCCACGAAATCTCACATGGTATCAGAGCATAGTACAAACTCTGAATCAATTATGACAAAATATGGGAACACGACGTCCCATTCTTCTCATCCTAATTCGGGTAACTCTACTATCGGAAGAAGTGAATCCGTTGCCCCTCTCATCACCAGCCACAAACTGAATGGGCACAACTATCTCCAGTGGTCACAGTCCGTCATGATGTTCGTTTGTGGAAAAGGGAAAGATGACCATCTCACCGGCGATGTGAAAATTCCAGAGAAAGAAGATCCTACGTACAAGACTTTGAAGGCTGAGAATCACATGGTGATGTCATGGCTTATCAACTCGATGCAAAACGAAATCGGAGAAAATTTTCTCTTATTTACTACGGCGAAGGAAATATGGGATGCGGCGAGAGAAACGTATTCTAGCACAGAGAATGCAGCCGAGATCTTCGGAATTGAAGCCACCCTTCATGACCTAAGACAGGGAGATCAAAGCGTAACTTAGTACTTCAACACTCTCTCTCGATACTGGCAACAACTTGACATGTTCGAGGTACATACGTGGAAGTGTGCAGATGATGCCAACTCTTACAAGAAAATTGTGGAGCAGAAGCGCACGTTCAAGTTTCTTCTCGGACTGAACAAAGAACTTGATCAGGTCAAGTCTAGAGTGTTGGGAATACGGCCTGTTCCAAGTATTCGCGAAGTGTTTTCTGAGGTGCGCCGGGAAGACAGCCGAAGGAAAGTGATGTTAGGAGCCTCGTCAACAGATTTTGCGATTGAAGGCTCAGCCCTAGTGTCACGAGGACTACCGCAATCAAGTATTGATAATCGCGAGCGGCAATCTCGTCCATGGTGTGATCATTGCAGGAAACCGGGACATCTCAGAGAAACATGCTGGAAAATCCACGGGAAACCAGCCGACTGGAAGCCAAAGCGGGGACCGGCTGATCGAGACCATCGGGCCAACTCAGCTACAACCGCCGAACAGAGTAGCTCACTTGACTCAAGCCCCTTTAGCACAGCTCAGATCGATGCCCTGCAGAAATTGTTTGCTCGGTATAGTGCTCAATCCGAAACCCTTACCCGAAGCACCAGTCTCACTGTTTAAAAAGATACAAATCCTACCGTGTTTGCTGCCTCTAAAAGCATCTCTGAGCCCTGGATTGTTGACTCAGGAGCTTCTGACCATATGACTGGTAATGCCTCTCTTCTCACTGACTATAGGCCTAGCACCGAATTGTCAAAGGTTCGCATTGCAGACGGAACTGCCTCCAAAATAGTAGGAACAGGTTCAGTTACACTCACTAAGGACATTGTCCTTACTGCAGTTCTTCATGTCCCCAACTTAGACTGCAATTTGATTTCTATTAGCCAATTGGCTCGAGATCTAAAGTGTGTGACTAAATTTTTTCCAAACCTGTGTGAATTTCAGGATTTGGAATCCGGGAGGATGATTGGCAGTGCCGAGATGTGTTCCGGTCTCTACCTCTTCAACAACACTCCATCATCTTCCACTAGTTATGTGTTCGCCAAAAGTCAGCCAAGTTTCAATTCCAATTTTCGTCTTTCAAGTTGTAGGTCGAGTGTCAATAAAGATAGTGAAGTAATGCTGTGGCACTATCGTTTAGGTCATCCAAACTTCCTGTACCTTGAAAAACTGTTTCCTCAATTATTCATTAATAAAAGTTCGAAATATTTTCAATGCGAAATTTGTCAACTTGCCAAGCATACTCGTGCAATATATCCGAGTGTTCCTTACAAACCATCTCAACCATTTACCATGATTCATAGTGATGTATGGGGACCGTCAAGGGTTAGTAATATAACACATGCTCGGTGGTTTGTGTCCTTTGTTGACGATCACACTCGTCTTACTTGGATATATCTCATGAAAGAAAAATCTGAAGTGGCTTCCATCTTTCAAAATTTTTATTCTATGGTACAAACCCAATTCCAAACCAAAGTTCGTGTATTTAAGACGGATAATGCCAAAGAATATTTCAAAACCACTCTTGGGTCTCATCTCCTAGAGCGTGGCATAGTTCACATCAGTTCGTGTGTTGACACCCCACAACAAAATGGGGTGGCCGAGAGAAAAAATAGGCATTTGTTAGAAGTCGCTCGTTGTATCATGTTTTCAAGATCCGTTCCTAAATGTTTTTGGGGTGAAGCCGTTCTTACCGCAACATATTTAATCAATCGTATGCCTTCTAGAGTCCTCCACTTTCAAAGCCCACTCAAGTCTCTATTAGATATATTCCCTCACATTCGATTCCTCTCTACGAGCCTCCCTTCAAGGATCTTCGGTTGCTCAGTGTTTGTGCACATTCACCAACAGTTCCGTAGCAAATTAGATCCTCGGTCCCTTAAGTGCATCTTCCTTGGGTATTCATCGAACAAAAAGGGATATAAATGCTATTCTCCTATCACTAAATGGTTTTATCACTCCATGGATGTAACTTTTTTCGAAGATCAGCCTTACTATTCTCCCAAATCTGAGCTTCAGGGGGAGACATTCGTGGAATCTCATCTTTGGGACATTGTACAAACTGATGAGTCCAGCTCGTTAGGTGAATCTGCCCCTGTTTCCGTGCCAACCCCACAAACTTCATCACCGTGTGCCAACTCTCAAATTCCTACACTTCCAACAATTCAAGTCTACTCTAGGCGTAACCGACCGGAACACACACCTCAAGCCAGCACTGCTCCAAATTCTGATCCGGTTCCTTATCCCAACGAGTTTCCCTCGATTACGGATACTCTAGTCACTCCTGAACCTGAGGCCCCTCCTCCTATCACTCCCATTGCCTTGAGGAAAGGAGTTTGGTCCTGTACAAATCACCCTATCCAACGGTTTGTATCATATGGAGGATTGTCTACTTCTTATCAAGCTTTTATCTCGGCTATGCACTCTGTACAAATTCCAAACTCCATCCATGAAGCATTCAAGCATCCGGGCTGGAAACAAGCTGTGAATGCCGAGATTGAAGCATTGGAAAAGAATGATACATGGGTCATCACAGATCTGCCAAAGGGAAAGAAAACAGTGGGCTGCAAGTGGATCTTCAATGTGAAACATAAACCGGATGGCAGTATTGATCGATTGAAGGCTCGTCTCGTTGCCAAAGGCTTCACTCAGTCCTACAACATCGACTATGAAGAAACCTTTGCCCTAGTTGCTAAACTTAACACCATTAGAGCGTTGTTATCTCTCGCGGCTAACCTAGACTGGCCCCTCGTGCAACTCGACGTTAAGAATGCTTTTCTTAACGGATTCCTAGATGAAGAGGTCTATATGGAGATTCCTCCTGGTTTTGAAACCAGCTGCACCATCAACAAAGTGTGTAAGCTTCAAAAATCCCTCTATGGTCTTAAACAATCTCCAAGAGCGTGGTTCGACAGATTTACCAAGACTGTTCAAGGTCAGGGTTTCACACAATGTCAAGCGGATCATACTCTCTTTGTAAAAAAGTCACCCAATAACAAAGTGGCTATCTTAATCGTCTATGTGGATGACATCATTCTTACCGGAGATTATGCAAAAGAGTTAGCAAAGTTGAAAAAACTCCTATCCGATGTGTTTGAGATTAAAGACTTGGGTAAGCCAAAGTATTTCCTTGGTGTGGAAGTAGCAAGGTCTAAGCGTGGAATATGTCTATCACAAAGGAAGTACACTCTAGACTTGTTGGAAGAAACCGGGATGCTAGGGTGTAAGCCAGCCGTTACCCCCATGAACTCGAATAAGAAAATTGGGGTGGATTTGACAAGTGTTCCAGCAGATAAAGGTAGATATCAGCGCCTTGTGGGGTGCCTTATATACCTTTCTCACACCCGACCGGATATCAGCTTTGCGGTCAACTCAGCCAGCAAGTTCATGAACTGCCCAACTGAAGAAAATATGGAAAGTCTCTATCGTATCTTAAGGTATTTGAAGATGACACCGGGCAAAGGTCTTCTGTTCCAGAAGAGTGACAATCGGGGCATAGAAGTGTTTTCAGATGCAGACTGGGCAGGAGATTTGGTGGATAGGCGGTCAACATCAGGCTATTGCACGTATGTTTGGGGTAATTTGGTTACATGGAGGAGTAAGAAACAGTCTGTTGTGTCGAGGAGCAGCGCAGAAGCCGAGTTCAGAGCCTTAGCATTGGGCATTTGTGAAGGAATCTGGGTGAGGAAGCTCCTTGGAGAAATCGGAGTGAAGTGTCATGGGTCAATTACTATGCGCTGTGAAAATCATGCAGCAATTAGCATAGCAAAGAACCCCGTTCATCATGACCGCACCAAACATATTGAAATTGATCGGCATTTCATCTCCGAGAAGATTGAAAGTGAAGTAGTGCAACTCGTGTACACTCCAACCCATCAACAGACAACGGATATCTTCACCAAGCCACTTCCAAGAGTTAACTTTGAAGACTTGAGGTGCAAGCTAGGCATGTATGATATATACAACCTAGCTTGAGGGGGAGTGTGGAATTCCGGATTATTAGCTCAGTTTTTCCTTATTAATTAGTATTTATTTACTTGCCTGTTTTAATATATTCTGTTGATTTGTTATTCCTAGTCTTGTGGTCCAGATCCTATTTTATGGGATCTGAATATATTCTGATTGATTTGTTATTCCTAGTCTTGTGGTCCAGGTCCTATTTTATAGGATCTTAGAGGTTCTCTTTAGGTTATATATATTCATTAGGATGTATGTATCTTCATGATAATAATAATAAAAAAGGAGAAACAAAGGATTCTCTCTTTTCTTCTTCTCTTCACTCCACGAAATCTCACAGTAGTGGAAGGTACTTTCATTTTATTTCATGTTACAGTTAAAATCTTGTTTGATTTTGGAGCATCAAGGTCTTTTATTTTTGAAAACTTAGCCAGGAAACTACAACTTTCCACTGTACCTTTATCTGTTGTTATGAAAATTTCAACACCAGTAGGAGTAAACGTCCCAACGACCGAAAAATGTAGTTGTGACCTTAGAATTAATGATAAGCTGATTTTAGCTGACTTGATACTCCTACCCATTAATGATTATGATGTGATCTTGGGAATGGATTGGTTATCTGAGTACCAAGCCCAGATCGATTGCCTTCGAAAAATAATTACTTTGAGGTTACCTTCGGGAGAGTTGGTTAAAATCTATGGGGATAGAAAAAAAATTCCGAGGAATATCATGTCCGCACTTCTCGAATCTGTGAATCACAAAGAGGAATTCAAAACCCTAACAGAAACTGAACCTCTAAAGACCTTGAGGAAGTTAGAAGAGTACTTGGTGGTTACCCTACAGAATGGCCCATGACGAGTTAATAGAACTAAGGACTCAGCTTGATGATCTTAGTGCGAAGAAATTTATCCAGCCGAGCGAATCACCCTAGGGAGCACCAATATTGTTTGTCAAAAAGAAAGATGGGTCGATGAGACTGTGTATTGACTACAGAAAATTAAATCAAGGCACAATCAAGAACAAGTACCCCTACCCAAAATAGATGATTTGTTCGATCAATTGAAGGAGCAACTTGTTTTTCCAAGATCGACCTAAGGTCCGGTTATCACCAACTTAGAATCAAAGAGTCAGACATACCGAAGACAACATTCAGAACTAGGTATGGACACTTTGAAGTCAGAGTCATGCCATTTGGACTCACTAATGCACCAACAACATTTATGGACCTAATGAATAGGACGTTTAGGCCTTATCTAGACAAATTTGTAGTGGTATTTGTTGATGATATTTTGGTTTATTCGAAGACCAATGAGGAACATCAGGAACACCTTATAGTAGTTTTGGAAACATTGAGGTGAAATCAATTGTATGCCAAATTTGAAAAATGTGAATTTTGGATGCAGTCAGTAAAATTTTTGGGCCATGTAGTGTCATCAGAAGGGATATCGGTAGATCCAACAAAAGTTGAAGCAAAAATGAACTGGGAAAAGCCAAAATCAGTGATAGAAATTAGAAGCTTTTTGGGACTAGCTGGTTACTATAGAAGATTTATTCTAAATTTTTTGAGACTAGCTGAGCCTATGACAAAGCTAACAAGGAAGGATGCCAAATTTAGTTGGGATGAGAAATGTGAGAATTCCTTTCAGGAGTTGAAGAGACGATTAACCACAGCCCCAATATTGATCACTCCTGCAAGCGGAGTCGGTTATGTTATTTACACTGATGCTTCTAAGAATGGTCTTGGCGTTGTTCTGATGCAGGAAGGAAAAGTGGTTGCATATGCTTCTAGGCAACTGAAGACTCATGAACAGAATTACCCGACTCATGATTTAGAATTGGCTGCTATTGTATTCTCCTTGAAGATATGGAGACACTATCTTTATGGAGAGAAATTTGATCTATATTCTGATCATAAGAGTTTGAAGTACATCTATACACAAAAGGAGTTAAATTTGAGACAAAGGAGATGGATGGAATTGTTGAATGACTATGATTTTGAGCTGCATTATCACCCAGGGAGAGCCAATGTAGTCGCAGATGTTTTAAGTCGAAAATCGTATAAGAACGATGTAGAAAAAACCCAGATGTACCAATTGATTGAAGATTATAATTTGGGCGTACAAAAAAGTGAAAATCAGATTTTCTTATATAATATGAGCTGCAAGCCAGACCTACTACATCAAATTAAGGAAGGTCAAGCTCAGGATAGAAAATTGATAAAATGGGTTGCTGGTGCAAGAGCCAATAATGGAAATGCAAATTTCAAGATCGATTCAGAGGGGTTATTGAGATTCAGAAATCGAATTTGTATACCCAGAATTGAGGAAATTAAAAAGATCTTATTCGATGAGGCACATCAGACTAAATACACTTTACATCCTAGTGGAGATAAGATGTACCAAAATTTAAAGAAAAACTTCTGGTAGAAAGGCATGAAGAGAGATGTAGCCAAATATGTGTCTAAATGCCTTACATGTCAGCAAGTTAAGGCCGAACATAAAAGACCGTCTGGATTGTTACAACCTTTAAAAATCCTTGAATGGAAATGGGATAACATAGCAATGGATTTCGTCGGAGCTCTTCCTAGAAATCAAAAAGGTGAAGATAAGGTTTGGGTAATTGTGGATCGACTTACTAAAGTGGCACACTTCTTACCTATTAAATCCACAGATCCGATTAGTAAACTGGGAGAGCTGTATGTTAAAGAGATTGTGAAACTACACGGAGTACCCAAATCGATAGTCTCAGATAGAGATTCCTTATTCACATCTCAGTTTTGGCAGAGCTTACAGCGGGAATTGGGAACCAAATTAACCATGAGCACCGCCTATCATCCTCAGACAGATGGTCAATCCGAAAGGGTTATTCAGATCCTAGAAGACATGTTGAGAGCTTGTGTACTAGATTTCAAGGGAAATTGGAGTAAATACTTACACCTAGCAGAGTTTGCTTATAACAATAGTTACCAGACAAGTATACAAATGGCTCCATATGAAGCCTTATATGGACGACCATGTAGGTCACCATTGTGTTGGGCCGATTGGGAAGATATGGTACTTACGGGACCTGATATGATAATGGAAATTAACGACAAAGTAAAGTTGATCCAGGAAAGGCTAGTTACTGCACAGAGTAGGCAGAAGAGCTACGCAGATAAGAGGCGCCGACCTCTAGAGTTCCAAAAAGGTGATAAGGTATTTCTGAGAATAATCCCTCAAAAAGGCATCATGAGGTTTGGTAAGAATGAGAAATTATCGCCTCGGTTCATCGGTCCATTCAAGATCAATGATCAAATTGACGAGAATTCTTACAAACTAGACTTACCAACTAGTTTATCTGTCATCCACAACGTATTCCATGTGTCGATGTTGCGAAAATATGAACCAGACCCTTCCCACACCATCGATTGGAAAGACGTAAAAGTATAAGCTGATGCCACCTATGAAGAAGGACCTTTAAAGATCCTAGATTGGAAAGTTCATAGTTTGAGGAACAAAGACATTCCATTAGTTAAAGTGTTGTGGAAGCATCATGGAGTTGAAGAAGCCACTTGGGAACCTGAAAGTGAAATGAAGGCCAAATACACCGACTTATTTCAAAGAACACTCTAGGTTTCGAGATACAACTGGTCAACAGTGGAAAAAGCTGAACATCATCAAGTAAGTAAGCTTATACTTTAATTTTGGGATGAATTTTCTTTTAAGGCAGGAATAATGTAATCCATTGAAAAAAAAAATCCAAAAAATCTACTTTCCAATTTCAAACGTAATCCCTGAAAATTCGAAAAAAAAATATCTACCTTCCAATTTCGAAATTATTCTCGCCTGAAATCTCGCCCTACAATCGTGGCTCTCTCTTTCAAAACCCCAATCGCGCTAAACCCTCGGATTCCAAACCCCAATCACAAAAACTGAATCGCCCCTCTCTCTCGAAACCCAAATGCACAAAAACCCAACTCTCTCTTTCGAAACCTAGCCACTGCAACTCGCCGCCGCCTTATTCAAAACCGCCAAACTTCTATATCCGCTGCAACTCCAAAACCGCCAAACGAAACCCCTATCTGATATTCACAAAAAATTGTCGCCCGATTCACGAATGCCGGTGAACTGCCGCTGTCCCCCCTTTTCTATTTTCTCTATTCTCTTCTCCGCCATCGCACGCTGCAACTTCCATCTGGTTCATCGCCATTGTTGAGCCACCGTCTGTTGCCGCTGCAACTCGCCGCTGTTTTCTTCTAAACCACCAAGCTCCTCTCTCCGCTGCAACTCGCCGTGACTCTCTCTCTCTTTCTCTCTCTCTCTATTTCGCTTATGCTCTCTGGGTTTCACTGCATCATGGTTTATGAAATTGGAAACCGAGAGCAGGTTGCACACAATGTTATATAATTCAATATACATTTAAGTGCCACCTCACTACTCGGCCAATATCATATTATATTATATGTTCTGAACATGCACACCGTCACCCATTTAAGCACCCAATATCATATTATATTATATGTTCTGAACATGCACATCGTCACCCATCTAAGCACCCAATATCATATTATATTATATGTTCTGAACATGCACACCATCACCCATCTAAGCACCCAATATCATATTATATTACATATATATTATGCACTCTATATAATGAACACACGTCATCTCATATTTAACATTAGATGATATGTATTATACTATCTCATTATATACATATATATTGTTATATCTATTATGCTTTATATCATCTGTCATATAGTATACTTAAGATACTATGGTGTCGGTAAACCTATGATGGTTTATATATAAGTAACCAAGTGTAATCCTAAAGTCACGACTTACTTTTAATTATATAGACATACAATAATTTTGAAATCCGGGAGAGTAGTACAAATTACTAATTTATGTACAATCTTTATGTGTATAGGTTGATATTGTCGAGTGTCAAGAAATCTGGGCACTTTGAAATTTAACGATTCAGGTGGGGATGATTCTATGCCTTCATAATGTTTTATTTTGATATATAGATAGGAATATTAAATTAATTAGGTCTATAGTTGTCACACCCTGGGTTGCACAGCGTGCCCCCTACCCAGGTGTGGGCGCACCCCCTCGGGGCGAACGCCTAGCCATAGTACCACATAATATTGTCACATCTAGCCGAATTCGCGATACCCAACAGGGCCCTAGTAACGGACTAGATCATTTACCCCCACTATTAATGAATAGTGAAGTGCCTCCCCCAAAATCGAACTCGAGACCTCCCTTAAGGAGTCTGATTTCGCATTCTGAGTAGCCACTGAAACTGTGACAACCCCGCACCCCGGACCACCAACCACGCAGGGAATGGCATGCGGAATGCAGGGGCGGAACGCCCGACGTAGGCATCTCCGACCACTCCTCAACTCCCGTGAGGTGGTTGAGACCCTACGAGCCTTATCTCAAACAACGACATAATATCAAAAGGTACTAAACAAAACTACCCACCGTATTAATCATCAAAGACAAGAGATAATCCATAAAAAAGAACCATAAATAAAATCATAATTCCTACAGTCCAATAAAATTGACATACACATAAAGTCCAAAATTGTGGGTAGAAATAAAAACTGTCATATGCCCACATGGTCTATCTAACAAGTCCCAACTCACCCATACTACAATGTGGTAAGTGTTATAATTACATAATCCAAATTATAATACTTCATAATTTAAAACACAGTTCAATCAAAATGCCTCTCAATTCACATCGAGGCCTTGGATTCTCTCGCAGGCAAGGCCCTCAAGATATGACTACTCCTTTGCCCTTATTCGGGACAGAAGGACCTGGAAGAGGAAAATGAGGGTGAGCCAACGGTGCCCAATGAATAGAATTCAAATATGTTATCAATACTCATCAATAAATATCATGTATGCATGTCAATGTGTAGCATGATTAAAAACTGAAAACATATAGATATCAAGCATTTATAATAAGTTCGATGCAAGTAAAAGCTTATCAATAAATATAAGCCCAATCCAACGGTGGACCGAAAAGATAAGTATCTTTGATGAACAAGTCTCTAATCAGACAATTTCTCCTTTCCTGCTGCAAATACTCAAACTCAGATGACTATATCACACAACATACTTAACTCATAAACATCTCCACCGTTCTGAATTCAGAAATGTCAGTTGTGAACTACATACCCAAATTTGATATCCATCCAACGGTAGATTGAGGAGATCTATAAGTTTGAGCAAAACGGCGCGAGAAATCCAGACTTTCCGATCAGCTTTGTTTGAGAGGTTAGATCTCATAGACGATACCTCTAATCAAGTTCTCCACCGTTAAGAATGCAGAAATATCGGTTTTAAACTACATACCCAAATTTTATATCCATCCAACGGTAGATTGAGGAGATCTATAAGTTTGAACGAAACGGCACGAGAAATCTAGACTTTCCGACCAGCTCGGTTTGAGAGGTTAGATCTCTTAGAAGAAATCTCAAATCAAGATCTCCACCGTTCAGAATGCAGAACCATAAGCTACGAACTTGATGACAAAATTTTAGCTTAATTTGATCATATATCCCGAAGATCTAGCTCTTTGATGAAAACGTCGCAGAGATTTTCCTCCTGCAACTCCCTCTTTCTTTCTCTTCTTCTTTCCTTTCTCTTCTTTTCTTTTATTTTTTTCCTTTCTCTCCACTCACCTCACTTTCTAGCATTTCCTTGATTCCCTCCACTCACCTCACTTTCTAGCACATTCTTGGATTAGAGAAGTGGGCATGGGACACTTGTCCACTTTCATGCACCAACCTTCACATGTGTTGGTCTCATACTACCCATACCAACCACATGTACTTTAACCAATCTCATGCTTCCATGCATTTTAAATGTCCAATCCATTTAATACACCAAATTTTCATTCTCATTTATCCTTTTATTCAATCAATCCTAACCCATATCAATTCATGGTTTAATGGACTCATGCATAAATAATAACATATGCATTATACTTTAATTTAACATGACCCATATACAATTTATAATACACATATTTATATAAACTATCAAGCATCAACTTTACAAACATTAAACAACCATCAAACAAACACCAACCATATCAAGGCAACACATAGAGTTTGGGCAAAGTGCAATTGGGTTATGGGCTAGATGAAATAATTTTCGGGGCGTCACATCACACCCACCTTAGAATGAACTTCGTCCTCGAAGTTTTAAGGTTAAGAAATTATCTAAGCCCATGAACTCGGCAAAGTGCTCCATCATGTAGTCCTCACGCTCCCAAGTAACCTGCTCTTCGCCATGGAACTGCCATCTCATCTTAACCATCGTAATCTCGCGGTTACGTAACATCTGGACCTTTCGGTCAAGTATCTGAATAGGTTCCTCATCATAAGTCTCATCCTGCCTCAGTTCAATGTTCCTCCAGTCCAAGACGTGATCAAAATCACTCTTGTACACTCTCAGCATTGACACATGAAAGACATTGTGGACTGCTGCTAACTGAGGTGGCAAGGCTAATCGGTAAGCGATGGGGCCAATTCGTTCTAAAACCTCGAACTGCCCAATAAATCTCGGAGCGAGCTTGCCTTTTATCCCAAATCTAGTTTGGCCCTTCTAAGGTGAGACCTTCAGTAAAACTTGGTCACCCACCTCGAACTCTACGGTCTTCCGCTTGGCATCAGTGTAACTCTTCTGCCTGTCTTGGGCTACCTTCATATTATGCTTGATCCTCTTAAAATTCTCTGCGTGTTCTTGTACAAACTCTGGTCCCATCACCGCAACATCCCCTACCTCCGTCCAACAGATCGGAGATCTACAGGGTCGACAATACAATGCCTCAAAAGGAGTCATGCCAATACTGGACTGATAGCTGTTGTTGTACGCGAACTCACACAGATGTATGTACTCCTCCCAGTTACCACTGGACTCAAGGACACAAGCTCGAAGTATATCCTCTAAAATTGATATCAACCTCTCAGACTGGCCATCCGTCTAGGGGTGAAAAGCGGTACTGAAATCTAGTCTAGTGCCGAGCTGCCTCTGCAACCCCTGCCAGAATACCGATGTAAACCTCGGATCCCTATCTGACACAATCGAAACTGCCACTCCATGTAATCTGACTATCTCCCGCATATAGAGTCTGCTCAGCTTGTCCATAGAATCCCTAGTGTTCACCGGTAGAAAGTGAGCGGACTTGGTCAAGCGATCAATAATAACCCAAACAACGTTATGTCTCCTCGGGGTGTTGGGTAATCCCACAACAAAGTCCATAGTGTCATGCTCCCACTTCCACTCAGGAATGGCAAGCGGTTGCATCTGCCCTCCAGGCCTCTGATGCTCAGCTTTGACTCGCTGACAGATCTCACACCTCTGAATGAACTGAGCTATCTCTCTCTTCATGTCGGGCCACCAATACATTCTTTTCATATCATGATACATCTTGGTTCCGCCAGGATGAATAGCATAATGAGATCTGTGAGCCTCTTGGAGAACACTCTGTCTGAGTCGTGGATCTGCGAGAACCCATAAACGTCCCCTAAATCTCAAGGCACCATCAGATGACAAGTGCCAATCAGTAAAATCACTACTCTCAGCCCAAGACTTGTACATCACATAATCAACGTCAAGTCTCTGTTGGTCAATCACCTCCTGGACTTGTGTAGGCTGAGCTCTCATTTGAGCACATATCACAATCTGATCTGAAGGGGTAGCACATATACTCATAACCGTAGCCGCCTCAAGTAGTCTCCACTCATGAGACATCTGGCGTGCTACCATAACTGTCTCTACCCGCTTCCTGCTCAACGCATCAGCCACTACATTGGCTTTACCTGGGTGGTATTCCAATGTAAAATCATAGTATTTGAGGAGCTCTAACCACCTTCTCTGCCACATGTTCAATTCCTTCTGAGAGAAGAAGTACTTGAGGCTCTTATGGTCAGAATACAGAGTGAATCTCTCACCATAGAGATAATGCCTCCAAATCTTCAAAGCAAAAACCACAGCGGCCGGTTCTAAGTCATGAACAAGGTAGTTCTTTTTATGCACCTTCAACTGCCTCGATGCATAAGCAATGACCCTATCCTTCTGCATCAACACGCAACCCAAGCCGATGCGAGAGGCATCGGTATAGATAACCAACTCCTGATCAGGCTCTGGCAAAATCAACACTGGCGTATATGTCAATCTTTTCTTCAGCTCTAAAAAGGCATTCTCACACTCCTCGGTCCATACAAAGGACACATCTTTATGGGTGAGCCTAGTCATAGGCGTAGCTATCTTGGAGAATCCCTGAACGAATCTCCTATAGTAACCAACTAACCTAAGAAAGCTTCTGATCTCGGTCACTGTGGTAGGCCTAGGCCAACTAATAATGGCTTCAACCTTAGACGGATCAACTGAAATCTCCTCGGAACTCACCACATGACCTAAGAACTTCACTTTGGTGATCCAAAACTCGCACTTGCTCAGCTTTGCATATAGCCTATGCTCTCTCAGAGTTTGCAAGGTCACTCTAAGGTGTTCCTCATGCTCAGCCCGAGTCTTGGAATACACCAATATGTCATCAATGAAGACGATGACAAACTTATCCAGATACTGCCTAAAGACCCTCTGCATCAGGTCCATGAACATCGCCGGTGCATTAGTCATACCAAATGGCATCACAAGGAACTCATAATGTCCATAGCGGGTTCTGAATGCTGTCTTAGGCACATCCTCCTCCCTGATCCTCAGCTGATGATACCCGGAGCGCAAATCAATCTTCGAAAAATACCTCGCTCCCCTCAACTGATCAAACAAGTCATCAATCCTTGGGAGAGGATATTTGTTCTTGATGGTCACCCTGTTCAATTGGCGATAGTCGATGCACAACCGCAAGCTCCCATCTTTCTTTTTCACAAAAAGAACTGGTGCTCCCCAGGGTGACACGCTCGGGCAAATAAAGCCCTTAGCCAATAACTCCTCGAGCTGTTTCTGCAACTCTCTCAACTCTGCTGGTGCCATTCTATATGGTGCCATGGAGATAGGCTTCGTGCCAGGGACTAGTTCAATAATGAAATCGATCTCTCGCTTCGGTGGTAATCCTGGAAGATCCGCAGTGAACACATATGGAAAGTCCCTAACAATGGCAATATCCTCAAGTATCACCTCACTAGTCTCTTCCTCATCAGGCACTAACCCAGCCAAAATCTCCCTATCTCTATCAGTCACAAATCTACCCCTTGTGACTGTCTGGTCTGAAGCTCTACCCTGTTGTGTAAACACTGGGTGTCCGGGGATCTGAAAAATGATTCTCTTCGCGAAACAGTCGACAACTGCATGATAAGCCGCGAGCCAATCCATCCCTAGAATTGCATCAAACTCTAAAAACTCTAGGACTCGAAAGTCAATAGGCATCTCAACATCACCAATCTGAACCGCACACTAGCTACAGATCATGTTCGGGTAGATCCTCTCCCCAGCTACAGTACTTAGCACTAACCATGTACTAGCCCTAATGGGAGTCAAATGCAAACTATCTACCATACGTCCAGATATGAATGATAATGTAGACCCAGCATCAAATAATACATGCATAGAAGTACGACAAATAATAAGAGTACCTTCCACCAAAGTCTTGGATGTTGTCGGGTCTGGCTCAGTAGCTGCCTTCGCTGTCTCTCTGGCACTGGACTGCTGCACAAATCCCTGAGCTCTCTGAAAATTCGGACACTCGAACTTCCTATGCCCAACCTGCCCACATTGAAAACATAAGAACGGAGCCCTGGGCGCAAATGACCCAGTCTGAGATGTCGTCACATAACTTCCTCGGCCTCTACCTCTGCCTCGGCCAACAGTCTGTGGGAATGGGGGTCTCGGTGCACTCGGTGCCTGAATAGGAATCGGGACAGGAGAGGAAACCACTGGTGAGGCCATCATACCGGTCTGAACCTGGGATGGCTTACTCTGAGCACCATCAGACTGTGCTCTTCCAAAAAACTTTCTCTTCCTTTCCCATCTTCCCTTCTTCCACGGAGTCTGGAACTGTCCCCCAGACTCTGCTTGTGAAGTCGGCTCACCTGGAGCTGCTCGTGTAGACATACCATCAACCCGCTCAGCCAACTCATATTGTTTGGCCCTTTGGACCACTGTGGTAAAATCAGTCATCTTCGTCACAGACAAGGCTTGTCGGATTACAGGCCTTAGGTTCAAAGAAAACGTCATAATCTTGTCACTCGGCGTCTGAACTAACCCAGGGGCATAAACTGCGAGTTGCCTAAACCTGAGCTCGTACTCCCTGACTGACATGGTGCCCTGTGCGAGATTCAAAAACTCGAGTTGCTTAGCCTGTCTCTCAGTCTCTGGAATGTAAGCCTGTAAGAACAACCGTTTGAAGGTGTCCCAACTCTTCACTGCCCCCTGTGTATCCAACACTGAAAGCCACCAGTCCTCTGCATCACTCTCCAGTGTGTGAGTAGCACATAGGACCTGAGACTCCTCATCAAGCTCTAAGGAGCGACTGATCTTCTCGACATTTTTCAGCCAATCTTCGGCCTTCTTCAAGTCAACCCCACCAGTGAATTCCTTAGGCTTTAGCTTCATGAACTTCTCTAGCAGTTTGATCCGCCGATCAGTGGGGTTCTCCACAACAATAGGAGCAAGTGTAGGCATAGGCTGAGGTACAACCATTTGAGGTCCTGTTGCCCCTGCAGCTCCACTAGCCTCGGCCCCACTAGTGCCCGCCTCCTGAGGTATTGTTTGAGGTGACTGTCAAGCAATAGCCTCAACCTGCTGCACTAACGCCTGTATCTGTGAAGTCTGGGCTGCCATCAAGCAGCCCTGTGCCTAAATGATCTCCTCTATCCTCCCCATCCGGTCATCATCGGATGGCCCTGTGCGTGGCTGTCCTAATCTCTCGCTCCTCCTCATGACACTGAGAAGTAGAAATACGAGCAACCATCACACATTTAAAACATTAACAAAGCCTCATAACTACCCATACCATATAATACACGCAGAAAATATGATAGTAAGGCTTTTAAGTTAGTTCCTTTAAGCTTTTTAATCACCTAAATCACTCACCCAATTCCTAGGTCAAAGTCATCTAAGTCCAATACATAGACCAAACCTAGTAAAACCTGGCTCTGATACCAACTGTGACGACCCCGCACCCCGGACCACCAACCCCGCAGGGAATGGCGTGCGGAATGCCGGGGCGGAACGCCCGGCGTAGGCATCTCCGACCACTCCTCAACTCCCGTGAGGTGGTTGAGACCCCATGAGCCTTATCTCAAACAACGACATAATATCAAAAGGTACTAAACAAAACTACCCACCGTATTAATCATCAAAGACAAGAGATAATCCATAAAAATGAACCATAAATAAAATCATAATCCCTACAGTCCATTAAAATTAACATACACATAAAGTCCAAAATTGTGGGTACAAATAAAAATCGTCATATGCCCACATGGTCTATCTAACAAGTCCCAACTCACCCATACTACAATGTGGTAAGTGTTATAATTACATAATCCAAAATATAATACTTCATAATTTAAAACACAGTTCAATCAAAATGCCTCTCAACTCACATCGAGGCCTTGGATTCTCTCGCAGGCAAGGCCCTCAAGATATGACTACTCCTTTGCCCTTATTCGGGATAGAAGGACCAGGAAGACGAAAATGAGGGTGAGCCAACGGTGCCCAATGAATTCAAATATGCTATCAATACTCATCAATAAATATCATGTATGCATGTCAATGTGTAGCATGATTAAAAGCTCATAACATATAGATATCAAGCATTTATAATAAGTTCGATGCAAGTAAAATCTTATCAATAAATATAAGCCCAATCCAACGGTAGACCGAAAAGATAAGTATCTTTGATAAACAAGTCTCTAATCAGACAATTTCTCCTTTCCTGCTGCAAATACTCAAACTCAGATGACTATATCACACAACATACTTAACTCATAAACATCTCCACCGTTCTGAATGCAGAAATATTAGTTGTGAACTACATACCCAAATCTGATATCCATCCAACGGTAGATTGAGGAGATCTATAAGTTTGAGCGAAACGGCGCTAGAAATCCAAACTTTCTGACCAGAATTGTTTGAGAGGTTAGATCTCTTAGAAGAAATTTTAATCAAGATCTCCACCATTCAGAATGCAGAAATATCGGTTTTAAACTACATACCCAAATTTGATATCCATCCAACGGTAGATTGAGGAGATCTATAAGTTTGAGGGAAACGACGCGAGAAATCTAGACTTTCCGACCAGTTTTGTTTGAGAGGTTAGATCTCTTAGAACAAACCTGTAATCAAGATCTCCACCGTTAAGAATGCAGAAATATCGGTTTTAAACTACATACCCAAATTTTATATCCATCCACGGTAGATTGAGGAGATCTATAAGTTTGAGCGAAACGGCACGAGAAATCCAGACTTTCCGACCAGCTTGGTTTGAGAGGTTAGATCTCTTAGAAGAAATCTCAAATCAAGATCTCCACCGTTAAGAATGCAGAACCATAAGCTACGAATGTGATAACAAAATTTGAGCTTAATCTGACCATATATCCCAAAGATCCAGCTCTTTGATGAAAACGTCGCAGAGATGTTCCTCCTGCAACCAACTCCCTCTTTCCTTTCTCTTCTTTTCTTTTATTTTTTTCCTTTCTCTCCACTCACCTCACTTTCTAGCACATTCTTGGATTAGAGAAGTGAGCATGGGACACTTGTCCACTTTCATGCACCAACCTTCACACGTGTTGGTCTCATACTACTCATACCAACCACATGTACTTTAACCAAGCTCATGCTTCCATGTATTTTAAATGTCCAATCCATTTAATACACCGAATTTTTATTCTCATTTATCCTTTTATTCAATCAATCCTAACCCATATCAATTCATGGTTTAATGGACCCATGCATAAATAATAACATATGCATTATACTTTAATTTAACATGACCCATATACAATTTATAATACACATATTTATATACACTATCAAGCATCAACTATACAAACATTAAACAACCATCAAACAAACACCAACCATATCAAGGCAACACATAGAGTTTGGGCAAAGTGCAATTGGGTTATGGGCTAGATGAAATAATTTTCGGGGCGTCACAATAGTATTATTAGATTGCTCTTGTATGTCTATTTTACATGATTTCATATATACCATGTTGTGATTGTTAACTATGATGATATGTGTGTCAACATGATTTTTCTTCTGATCAAATGATAATTGGATGCACGTAATTCATGTGGTAATTGAATTCATTTGTATATTATAATGCCTGATGATGAAATACATGACTTGAGAATATTGGCATAGTAAAATCTATGCGTTAATACTATTATATTTGACATTGTGACATGATACTATGTGTAGTGGAATTTGAATATGGCTTGTGAATATAATTAATATCATACTTAGGTTGTATGTATGGTGTGACATCACTAAAGAACACAATTAAGATAAGAATCACACATATGAGGCAGTTATTCTAAGGAATATCGTCATTGATTATTATGGGGCAGTTATTCTAAGGAATATCGCCAATGTATATTATGGGGCAGTTATTCATGATGAATGTCGCCAACAAAGTTCTAATTTTTGGGTAGTGCCACCCTGTGTTTGATTTCCTAAAGGTACGTGATTTAGAACGTGATAAAATTCTCGACTCAAACAATCTAATGTTGCAACGATTAATGTGTGAAACTTGTTTGTAATGTTCTTGTGTATGTATCATAATAAAATGTTGTGAATTGTTTAGATGACCCACTAGGCTTTCAAGCTCACCCCTATTTTTCATATGCAGGTGCTTAGGAGAATAAAATCGCGAGTTCGTGACATAGTTCAGTAGTTCAGAGTAGTAGGGGTGGGTTAATTAATTTGTTAGTATTATGGTGATAGGACTGAATATTTTTATTTGATTTTTAAAAGTTTATTATTTGAACGGATTGTATTGACAATCGAAATTCAATGAACATTATTACGGTTAGTAAAGACCCTGTGATTTATTTCACGTGTGAATGCCTTGGACTTGAATTCATTAATTCTATTTAATGAATGTATTTAAAATATTGTGTCCATAATGGATGGACAAGGACAAGTACCCTCATAATTCACTATAGAAATTTGTACAATGGAATTATGTGGTCCTTAACATGAAGATGAAAGGGTATTCGTTTATCTTGACCAGTAAGTTGGTTAGAAGAATACAAATTCATAGTGTTGCAATTTTTATTACCTATATAATGGTTATGGGTTAAGATAGACGGATACGATTAACGTCTCGACTTTCAGTGATTTTTCTCGATAAAATTAAAATATTCATTTTTACTTGAAAATTAAGTTTTGAAAATCGGGATGTTACACATACTCTTAGAGATGGCAACCAATGTGTGGATTTTCTTTTCCATGCCCATTCCTAATGCTGCTTCCATAGTCAAGTATAGTGTCCCTCCTACGGGTCTTTCTCCGCTCCTTTTAGCAGATATGGCGGGTATTTCTTCTGTACCATCAACCAAAAGAAACCTGTTGCAAGAAGTAGTGTTAATTATCAACAAGAGTATAAATATCAATATAAAAAATCATTGATAAAATCTAGAAGAACAAAGTAATGATGCTGCAAAGTTGTTTTCGAAGAACATTTCATCTTCAACAGCGAAAACAACAACAATATCATCTTTCATAGCAAAAACAAAAATATGAACCAAGTCCCACAGAAATTCGACTCTGAAATGATGAATCTGAATCAGATCCAGACACAAAATCAGAATCCAACATACTCAAGACCGCCAAAGATGACAAGTGAGAAACAGATAGAGATCAAAAATTAAAAACATCATTTGATCATTAATTTCATACAAAAGTCTTGTTTATCTATTTTCTTTCCTCTCATTCATGGACCCCAAACATTCTAAGACAACCGCTCCCTTTCTCAATATATCAAATGACACCAAGGCCATTAAAGCTAATCACGGGAATAAATCAATCCAAAAAGAAGAAGATGAAACAAAATGAAATTCTTCAACCAAATTTAATCCAATGCTAACCGTCATCTTCATTAAAAGTACTCTTTCATTCCCCATTCAACTCAACAAATTTTCCCTTAAAAGCAACAATGTTTCACAGATAAATTTTGATTAATGACAACATAGTTTGACAATTGATTTCATAAATACCAACTTTATTTCCCATAGTAATGTAATCAATTTGTTGTACTGTAACAATAACCATAGTAAGTAATGTATCAATGGTAGCACTAAGCTCTAAAATAAGAATTTGATGAAAATTTTTAATTTTCAAAACTATTAGAATCAAATTATTGGAAACAGTTGGGAACTGGATCTTTAGAGTTGTCTTTAGCAATTGGGTCATTTGGCAAATTCCTAAATTGTTACAGCTTCTGTTTGAAATAAATTAGAAACACAGTTTCAGTCCATCAGAGCTCATGTTTAAAAAACCAAGAGGTTTCTTTTCACCGGTAATGCAATATTGAAAACAACTACTGAAAACACAATCTCCCTAATCAAACTTTAAGATATTACACTCACCAATCAATCTCTCTTCTGTTGCAATGCCCTACCATATAAAAAAGAATATACATGTTCCTTATACTAGTAGTTGGTGAAACTCATGGAAAAAAAAAATCACAGGGTGTTTTGATTTCCTTGATAAGGAGATTTTTTGGGTTTTCTAACAATTGGGAATAATTGCATATTTCAGTAATTGAATTTTGGTGGCACATGAGCAAGAAGTGAAACACAATGTAAAGAAGAAATTAGTAGAGCTACGCGGAATGGTGGCATTGTCTGTGGCTTCGGAATATTTTGCACAATACCATGCCTTAGATTTTAGTGATCTTTTTAATCTTTTCTATTAGAATCTTTTTCCATTTCAGGGAGTTGAAGCCTATGAAGCAATATTGAATTAGACAAATGTTGGAGAAAACAATAACAAGTTTTCCAGGATTTAAGCTCTTGGTCTAATCTTCATCCCTCTAACCTTGTTATATTTCTAGATTGGAAAATCATATCTTTCAAGTATTTTTGTTAACTATGTGTATGGTTGACTCTTTCTCTTGATAGGGGGTTGTGCAAGACTCTCGAGAATGATTGATGATTTCAGACAGGCTATGGATGAATGCGAATTCCAGGATCTTGGCTTTGCTGGTCCTATGTTCATTTGGTGCAATAAATGCCAAGGTGAGAGTAATATTAGAGAAAGGATAGACAGAGCCTCATACTCCGTAGCTTGGAGATGTAGATTTCCTATGGCAGATTGCCTTCACTTGCCATTATATGCATAGGACCATAGAGCCATCTTAATAAGTACTGAAGGAAAACAACAAAAGATCTCACCACAGGCGGTTCTTGTTTGAATCAATGTGGGTTGGTGAAGCTAAAGCTTCAGAGGCCATCAAGCAAACATGGGACAACATAATATCTTCTCATGCTGGTCTAAAGGTAAGAACTTCCAATTCAGAGTGTCCAAAGGCCCTGCATAGCTGGAGTAAGAATTGTTTTTGGTTTCTTCTCCACACTATTCACCAAACCCGAGATTGTTTGGAAACACCCCTATAGCAGGCCATTAACTGCAACAGTGAAGAATTCAATAAAATCATTGGAGAACAAGTTGGAAGACCTGTATGCTAAAGAAGAAAGTTACTGGAAGCAATGTGCAAAAGATGACTAGCTGCAAGTTGGGGATAGGAACACGAGTTTTTTCATGCTAAAGCTAGCAAAAGAAAACGATGGAGTACTTTGATCTGAGGGCTCTTTAACTCTCAGAGTGTATGGAATAAAAACAAGGAAGAGATTGGGGAGATACTAGAAATGTACTTCAGAGACCTATTCACTGATAGAATTAAGGGGTAATTGATATACTAGAATTATGGGATTGATATCCATAATTATAGTATATCACCTATAATGTCTCCTATTAATCTGGAGAGATATCCATAATTGATATGATTACTAGAATTATGGGATTGATATCTATAATTATAGTATATCACCTATAATGTCTCATATTAATCAGGAGAGATATTATTGACTTTCCTTGTAAAGCTCTTGTGTGTATCTTATGTATTGTAACAATGTACTGTGAATGAAATAACAATGAAATTATTTCTTCAATTGTGTTCTTGATATGGTATCAGAGCCACCTTCAATCTCCTATTCTTTACATTAGGAATTGAAGCAGGTCTTTTGTTCACAATTGTTAAATTTCTGTTCATCTTATTCTGCTACGATTCATTCGTATCCGTATCAGTATGTCTGTCCATCAAGAAGGTGAAACTTCATCCAAGAAGATTGATTCTTCTCCTACACCCGTGGCTGCGGTTGGTTTTCAGATGCAGGAAACGTCCTCCTTGATCACCCCAGAACGACTTGATGGGACCAATTACATAAAATGGTCTCTGAATGCTCAAAACAAGATACAGGGCCGTAAGCGTTGGGGTTTTATCTCGGGCACAAAAACTGCACCCAAAGATGTGAACTCAGAAGAGCTTGAAGCGTGGGAGGATGACAATTGCTTAGTCAAATCCTGGTTGCTTGATGCGATGACAAATGACATTCGCTATCTCTTTCTTTGATTGCCTACAACAAAAGAGGTATGGGAGGCAGCAAAACAAACATATTCTGTTGATCAAGATGCATCACGAGTTTATCAACTACACTGTGAGGAAATTTTTGTCCGTCAAAATGGAGGTTCTCTCATTTCTTATTTTGGTCAACTAAAGAAAATTTGGCAGGAACTTGATGATATTGATCCTTGTGTTATGGAGTGTACTGTTGATATTGCCAAATATACTACCAAGGTCAACTGTCAACGTGTGTATACTTTTTTGGCTGGTCTTGATTCTCGGCTTGATGGGGTTCGTGGTCGAGTACTTGCAATTACACCTCTTCCCAATATACAAACAGTTTATGCCATGGTGTGTGGAGAGGCAAATCGTCAAGATGTTATGATGGGTGAGAAGATTGGAGAAGGGGCAGCAATGATCTCTCGAAAATCATCTACCTCAAAGAAGGATAGAAAGTGTACTCATTGCAGTGGTATTGATCATATTGTTAAGACATGCTTTCGTCTCCATGGCTATCCGGATTGGCATCCCAAGGGAAAGAAAAATTCACAAACGTCCGTTCATGCAAAGGAAGAGGACACCAACTCTAGAGGGAACCTAGTTGCCGCTGCCGGATTCACTGCTAAGTCAGGTATTTCTTTTACTAGAAATAGTTATTGGATTATTGACTCCGGTGCAACGGAGCATATGACTTGTGACCAGAAAAATTTTCTCACTTATCTCAACAGTGTTCCAAAACTATCATTACCAATGCTAATGGTGTATCATCTCCTGTTCTAGGAGCTGGTACAGTCCCTTTATCTCCTACCTTGACCACCAAAGATGTGTTATTTGTTCCTCCTTGAATTGCAGCCTTCTTTCTATTTATCAATTTACCAAAGCTCATAATTGTGTCGCCATATTTTTTCCTACTCACTGTGTTTTTCAGCACATCCATACCAAGGAGAAGATTGGCAGTGGTAAACAAATTGGCGGATTGTACTATCCGGAGGAAGGGTTCCAGTCTTCCAACAGAGAAGGACAAGTCAACATAGTCAACATAGTGCAGGCCGATTTGGTGAATAAGCGCAAGGTGGAAATCTTGTTATGGCATAAGAGATTGGGACATCCATCGTTTAGCTACCTTAAGAGATTATTTCCATCTTTGTTTAGTAGTAGTACTCCTAAGGATTTTATCTGTGAAACTTGCACAATGGCGAAAAGTCATCGCACTACTTTTCATTTGAGTGATAATAAAGCAATTTTCTTTTTTGCATTAATTCATTCCGGTGTTTGGGGACCGGCACCAATTCCAACTCCTAATGGAATGCGGTGGTTTGTTACATTCGTTGATGATTGCACTCGAATGACTTGGGTTTATCAGTTGAAACACAAGAGTGATGTTTGCTCCATTTCTCAATTATTCCATCAAATGGTGACTACACAGTTTGACATTCCAATCAAAGTTCTGCGTTCAGATAATGGGGGGGAATATTTCAAACAAGAGTTGTCCACATTCATGCAATCGGTAGGGATTATTCATCAAACGACATGTCCTTATTCTCCTCAACAGAATGGTGTTGCAGAGGGCAAAAATAGACAGTTATTGGAGGTCACTCGGTCACTCTTGATTGGGGGTCATGTTCCCTCTTACTTGTGGGGTGAGGCGTTGTATTCGGCAGTGTACTTGATTAATCGAACACCATCCAGTGTCCTTACTTTCAGACGACCATTGGATGATTTATCTGATCATTGCACCCTGCCACCCATAGTACATTTAGCTCCAAATATTTTTGGGAGTGTGGTGTATGTCCACCTACATCCACATCAAAGAACTAAGCTTGAGTCTCGTGCGTCGAGGTGTGTTTTGTGGGTTATGGAATCAATCAGAAGGGCTACAAATGTTTTGATCCATCTTCACAGAGGTTTTATGTTTCAATGGATGTTGTTTTCCATGAACATGAACTCTTTTATCAATCACTGAATACTGATTCCTCACTTCCGGGGGTGCATCAACACGAAGTGTTGAATCATGAGGAAATTCGGTTTTTGTATCGGGCACAGGAGGACAATGAAGTCAATGCTATACCCGAGGAAAATGAATCACTGGAACTACTGGATGATGAAACTAGTGCTATACCCGAGGATAATGAAACCAGTGCTATAGACCCAAATAAGCATGATTCGAACTCTATTCAGGATAGTACAATCTTGCCTCGACATGAAGCACAATCACTGCCTCAATCTTCTTCTACAGAGACAATCTCAAAGGTACCCATAAATCCTCATATAAATACTACTGTTCTTGATAACGCTGTTGTTGAATTCCAAGCTAATCATGAACCTCAACTACCTCAATCCCGCTTTCCAGTCCGATCTAACCGTGGTATACCACCATCTTTGTATGAACCCGATCCTAAATCCAAAGCTAAATATCCCATAAGTAATCATGTGTCTTCCAAAAGATTGTCTGAGTCATATGCCTCTTATGTGCTGCAGTTATCATCTGTCTTTATTCCTAGTAAAATGCAGGAAGCTTTAGCAGATCTTAGATGGACTCAAGCCATGGCGGAAGAAATGGCAGAGCTTAAAAAGAATCTCACTTGGGAGCTCGTACCTCTACCTAAAGGGAAAAGAACTGTGGGATGTCGATGGGTGTTTGCAATTAAACATAAGGCAGATGGTACCATTGAAAGGTACAAAGCTCGGTTGGTCGCAAAAGGATATACACAATCATATGGGGTTGACTATCAAGACACTTTTGCACCTTTTGCCAAGCTTAATACAGTAAGAGTGCTCTTATCTTTGGCAGCTAACCGAGATTGAACGCTTCTTCAATTAGATGTAAAAAATGCATTTTTACATGGAGACCTTGCAGAAGAAGTATATATGGATCCTCCCCTAGGTGTAGAGGAGTACTCAAATACTACTATGGTGTGCAAGCTAAATTACGGCGTTATATGGGTTAAAGCAATCTCCAAGAGCATGGTTTGGGAGATTCACCAAGTCCATGAAGAGCTTTGGTTATAGACAAAGCAACTCCGATCATACATTATTCCTAAAGCACAGAGAGGGAAAAATTACTGCTTTGATTATCTATGTGGATGATATGGTAGTAACTGGTGATGATCAAGATGAAATTGAGAGTTTGCAACGACGCTTAGCTTCAGAGTTTGAAGTGAAACAACTTGGTGACTTGAAGTATTTTCTTGGTATTGAGGTAGCCCGATCAAAGAATGGTATATTCTTATCTCAGCGTAAATACATTCTTGACCTGTTAATTGAGACAGATACTCTCGGATGTAAGCCTACAAGTACCCCTATGGAACAAAATCATAAATTGTTCTACTGTTCGAATGCACCTCCTATTGATAAGGGAAGATACCAAAGACTTGTGGGAAAATTAATTTATTTGTCTCACACGAGGCCAGATATTGCTTATGCAGTGTCGTTTGTGAGCCAATTTATGCATGATCCTCGTAAACCTCACATGGATGTTGTAGATCGCATATTAAGATACTTGAAATATGCCCCAGGTAAAGGTTTGCTTTTCACCAAGAATAATCATATGAGAGTAGAAGGTTACACTGATGCAGATTGGGCTGGTTCAGCTAATGACAGAAGATCTACATCAGGATATTTTACTTTTGTGGGAGGAAACCTAGTCACGTGAAGGAGTAAAAAACAACCTGTTGTAGCAAGGTCAAGTGCAGAAGCAGAGTATAGAGGCATGGCATATGGAGTGTGTGAGTTACTCTGGTTGAGAAAAGTGCTAAAGGATTTGAGGGCAGGTTCAAAGGAAGTAATGAAATTGTATTGTGATAACACTTTAGCTATTGCGATTGCTCACAATCCAGTCCAACATGATCGGACAAAACACATTGAGATTGATAGACATTTCATTAAGGAGAAAATTGATGCAGGGATCATTACATTCCCATTTGTGAAGTCTGAAGAACAACTAGCCGATGTTCTTACCAAAGTCGTGGCCAGCCATATGTTTGATAATTCTCTATGCAAGTTAGGCATGTGCGATATCCATGCACCAACTTGAGAAGGGGTGATAAAATTAAGGGGTAATTGATATGATTACTAGAATTATGGGATTGATATCCATAATTATAGTACATCACCTATAATGTCTCCTATTAATCTGGAGAGATATCCATAATTGATATGATTACTAGAATTATGGGATTGATATCCATAATTATAGTATATCACCTATAATGTCTCATATTAATCTGGAGAGATATTATTGACTTTCATTGTAAAGTTCCCGATCTAGTTATCCAACAATCAAACTGTTGAATTAGTTTTGGAAGGTGTTAGAAGAGTAGTGACAGATGAGATGAACCAGTAGCTCGTAAGACCCTTCAGCTCCAATGACATAATACACGCCCTTGTCCAAATGTCTCATTCTAAAAGTCCAGGCCCAGATGGTAGGATTGCTTTATTTTATCAAAAATACTGGCATATGGTTGGGGATGATGTGAGTAAGGCTTGCCTTCACAATCTAAATAGTGAGGATGATCTTGACGAGCTGAATAGAAACCCTCATAGTCCTAATTCCTAAGGTGAATAACCCCAAGATAGTGTCTAATTTCAAACCTATAAGCTTATGGAATGTGGCATACAAGCTAATTGCCAAAGTACTCGCAATAGACTAAAACCATGGCTTCTTATCATTTCAGAGCACCAAAATGCTTTTACAAGTGGAAGATTGAAAACTGATAATATTATTGCAGCTCAAGAACTCTTTCACTATATAGAAAATAAAAGAGGGGGGAAAAATGTTATGCGACCTTCAAATTAGACATGAGCAAGACATATGACAAAGTTGAATGACTATTTTTAGAAAGTATTATGCGAAAAATGGGATTTGCAGAAAAATGGATTTGAAATGCCTTTCTTTAGTTAAATGTTCACTACTCATTAATGGGAAAACTCAAGGTGATTTTACTCCTAATAGAGGTTTATGGCAGGGCGATTCACTATCCACACATCTCTTTCTTTTATTTGTCAAGGGTTTATCTTCTATACTCAAATTGAAGGAGGTTCAAGGACAATTAGAAGGGCTTGCAAGGAGTAGCCCAACCATTTTCCATCTCCTTTTGACTGAAGAAAGTCTTATTTTTTGTAGGGGTACAAATCAAAATGGCCACTCACTCAAACATTCTTCGCAGCTCTATGAGAAAGCTTCAGGGCAGAAAATTAATTTGGAGAAGTCCACATACGTCTCAGGAGCAGAAAAAAAGCTTCCACAAAATTTTGGAGATCATAAGGAATAATGGTCATGCTAAATATTTGGAGTTCCCCTCATTGAGAAGGAGAAACAAGTGTCAGATGTTCGAATATATCAAGACCGAAATGTGGAAGACACTATAGAGCTGGTAAAAAGAGATGTTCTCCGTTGGTGCCAAAGAAAAAGGCAGTAGCACAGGTCCTCCCTGTATAGTCCATAAGTTGTTTTTGGATTCTTCTCAACCCATGCAAACTCCTTTAATCAATGATGGCAAGGTTCTATTGGGGAACAAATTCAATGGCTCGAAGAATCATTGGAAGAAATGGGAAGACGTGTAAAGTGTAAACACAAACAGGAGGGTTGTATGGGTTTTCGAGATTTGGAAGGCTGAAATAAGGCCCTTCTTGCTAAACAAGGTTAGAGGTTAATCAAATTCCCGAAATCAATGATAACTACAATTCTCAAAGCCAAATACTTCCTTAACTTCCTTGTCCTAGGATGCAAAAGTCCTACCACGATCTTCCTATGTGTGGCGGAGTATTTGTTGGGGTCGTGAGTTATTAAGGAATGACATCAGGCAGAGAGTTGGCAAAGGAAGACAAATCAATTTTGAAAGCAATCCATGGCGGCCTAGGCCGACTACTTTTGTAACACCCCGTAATTTTAATTAAATACATACTTTAAAATATACGTATGTTATACGTAAGAGCTAAATATACGCTTGATATTACATGTATTTTAGGAGCCAAATATACATGTGTATGAGTAGTAAAGAAAGAAGATGATTAAGTTATGGGGTTGGTTAATTAAATATGTGAATTGAGTGTATAGAAGAAGAAAAAGAGGAATAACAATTAATTACTGTTCATTTACGGGTACTGTTCACGGAACAGTACCATGAACAGTACTCGTATGTACTTAAAAAAAAACGAAAGAAAAAAAAACAAAATGAAAGAAGTTGCTGGAGAGAAACAGAAGAGGAAGAACCGAGAAGAAAGAAAGAAGAGGAAAAAGAGGGAAACGCAGGATTCGCGAAATCAGGACCTGCGGTAAGTGATTTCCACTCTATTTCTTCGTAAAATTGATATCTAAGCTAGATGCAAACTTTTAGCGGAGTAATCTTTACTGTGGGAGCCATTTTACGGCGTTTTGACAAATTGGAGTTTTGACCCAATGTAAATGAAAATTCGCTAGAAAGGTAGAAAAAAACTCCTTAGACAGTAGGGACCCCGAATACGTGGTTAGATTCTATTTCATGAGTTTTGAAGACAGTTTGACAATTTTAATACAATTTACATGTTTCGAATGAATAGCGACAAATAGTACTATGAACAGCAATGTGAATAGTGAACAATGAAGTGAATAGTGACAGCGATGTGAATAGTGAACAGTGATGTGAATAGTAATGTGAATAGTAATGTAAACAGCGATGTGAACAGTGATTTGAAATCATAGAATCGTAGAGAACTGAATTCCGGACGTTTCGATGCTAAGATTGTGATTTTTGGATATGATTTGATAGTTTTAGTAACTAAGTATATGGTGTCGTGAAAATATGATTTTGAAATCTATTTTCACTGTTCTTTCTTGTGGAAATATTTAGATTGACCACAGAAATGATATAGTAGTTTCTTCAACTGCTTATGAGTCCTAAATGGATTTATTATTCGTGATTTGAAGTGAGTTGAGAAATTAAAGATGTAAATAGATATAAATACATGAAATTGAATTATGGAGTGATTGTGACAGGTTAAATTAGTTGGATTTAACTTGGAGCTAGACTCGAAAGCGACGATGATTGGGTTTAAGTTGAACGTGTTGTACTGTGAGTATAATTTTCTTGATTTGGTTCTTGTATGGCATTGTACGCATATAAAATGTTTTATTGTATGCATGTGATAGTTATATATAATTGATTGAGTTTTATGGATCATGCAAACTGATTTTAGAAATTGGAGTTTGTAATGATGTCATTTCGTTAGGAATTAGACCCGGATGAGGTTTTGCGAGTCCTCATTGTCAGTAGGTATGTCCTAACAAGGGTTGCGATCCTTGAAATGACTTTGAATTGGGTAATAAGAGGTTGTGGCTACCTTGTAACGGTCATACAAGGGTTAGACTCGCTCTCTTGCCTTGCGGAGGAGGGAGATTGTGCATTGTATTATGGAAAACTCATGAAATTTATGTTGTTGACATGTATAATATATTCGTTGAATGCTGCATGTGTTGAATAAGTGTTTGAAATGATTTTCAAAGTCATATTTATCTAAATGTATATAATTGTCATCTCAAGAACTATATTCACTGAGCTGTTGTTTGCTCACTCCATTTCCTCCAATATTTCAAGTATTGAGTCGAAAGGAAAAGGAAACTCCGTGAGTGATAATCACGTGAGCCTTCGTCTGGTATGTGTATGTACGCTTGGAGGAAATAGCTTATATTGTTAGTTTGATATGTATACTTATCACACATTATATATATATATATGTGATATCATCTAGATGGGATGTGTGGGCATATATATAGCTTAATATATTGGATGATGAAATGAAAATGTGATGTGTGAATGAATGGAATGATTATAGAGATCTATATTGGAGTTGATTTGAGGTATATTAGGAAAAAAATTTCTGTAAATGTTGGGAAGGATTGTGAGACTACGTGAAGGCTGACAGTGTATTATATATTGTATATGGGTATGTACAGTGTATAGTATATTGTGCCGGTCATGACGTCAGCCTACGTCAGGGGCGTCGTGACAATATTGGTATCAGAGCCTAAGTTTAAAATTCGTAAAAAGATTAAAAGCTTTATGATATTATGATTGTTTGTAGGGGTATACATATGGGTAGTCCTATTATGTTGAGCATAATCCAATATGTTATCTTGATTGAGCATCACCTGTGTCGGTGAATTCCAGATTTGGAAATGAATAGTCAAGAGTAACAATGAAAAGTGTTGATCAAGAAAGGATCAGAAGGCTGGAAGGAAAAAAACTGGATGTAATCCAGTGATAATAAATTATATAGCTTCTATATGGCTAGGAACTACGCAACAACAACGAAATGCACAGCTTATGAGCTTGTGGCAAAGTTGTAATGTGAGAAAGACAGAGGCTTAAACCATTGATAGCTCCAGATGTGGGTGCCAATGGTGTGGGTACTTCTATATAAACATTATAGTTGAGACTGAAGTCAAAATAAAATAAATAGAAGGTCTCAATGATAAGCCAGATGAAATGAAAAGATATGTGAAAGTTATGGAAACTTTCAGGAGAAGAGACTCTCCTATCTTAACTGGCAGTCTGATAGTAGACGAAGTAAAGAATTTGCTACTCTGAGTGGAGACCATCTTAGAAAATGATTAAGTCTCTGAAAATGATAAAGCAAGTTAGCTAAGTTTAAGCTACCTGATGATAAGAGATAATAGAAAATTGGGTTAAGGACTCCTGAGATGATTAAGGCATGAGATTAATGAAAGAAGTTATTTTATAAGGGCTTCTATCATCATGTTGACATTGATTTAAGGCATGAAAAAGTTTATCTTGTTCAAATGTAGTGCCATGCCTAACCATAAATACAAACATGAATTAAATAGACTGGTATAGTTTATTTTTGGAACGATCACTATGAATACTCTGCGAATGATAAAGATCTAGAATAAATTTTGGGATCCTATACGGCAGGTTTGATCATTGTTAGGTTATATAGGCGCAAGTTGTGAGGCAGCCTATAACTTTCGGGTTAGCCAAAGCTGTGGTGAAATTGTTAACACCAGCAATAGTGAGATAGCTTGCACTGCCGTTTGAAGCCGAGTTATCAACACCAGTGTTAGGTAAAAGTGAAATAAGTAATGTAAGGATATGTTTGGGGCAATAATATGAACTTCAAGATAAGCGAAACATTGAGTAAGGTTGAGATTATGGTTGTATTCGTGACTCTAATCTTGTTAGTACCTGACCCAATAATAATGGGAAAAAGGGAAGTGATGCTAACGAATTATGAAAACCAAAAGTGGTTCCCATTGCCTGAGCAAAAGTCACAGACTGAGTAAATTGTATCTCGACCAATAATTGTCTATTATCAATCTATAAAAAAAAAGACATGGGACGTGTTAGTGTCCCGTTAGTCGATATGGAATGCCCCAATAGTTTTATCAATGTGACTCCACCATATTTTAGAGAATAAATTAAAGTAAATACAAGACCAGATCCAAAGATTAGAAGGACGTTGATAATAGGTATGATCAACATTTTGTTATTGTGTATATTCTGATGTATTGTTGGATCTACCTGGTCCTTTATCTCTGGTGATATGGTAGACAAATTGTATTATCTTCTGTTATAATAATGCATCATTGATTGTGAGTATGCCTACAGGAGAAAGAATCTACCATGATATGGTTAGCAAAGATTATGTGTAATAAATATGAGGGTCATCAAGTACTTATGGACTTTAGAATATGAAGTTTTTGGAATTAGATGCTTCGTTGGGTATGATTGGCTGGCTACCTCTCATGCTAGGTGGAACGTCTCTTTGAAAAGAAGTAATATTCTGAATAAGTGAAAAATTCTCATTTTGAATCTCGAGAAATTTATACCCTCAAAATTGTCTCTCTAAGATAAGCTAGTTATTGACGAGGAAATGGAGAATATGGCTAGTACGAAGCCATTTAGAGTAATGTAATAAGGCATGCAGTTGATTAAAATTCCTGTGGTGAGCTGGTATATTGGAGTATTCTCTGATGAATTATTAACATTGCCACCTGGACAGGAGATTGATAGCATATAAAAATGATGCCAAACACCTGAGAAATTGTGCGAATTTAAGGTGTAGGTAAATGTGTTAATGAGCAAAAGATTTATTGTCCTTGATATGCCACCTTGGAGAGCATTTGTGAGAAGATGGAAAGAAGGTATAGTGAACTATGTTTAAGTATGAATTACTGTTAACTGAGCAGGGTCACAATAAATAATGAATATCCTTTACCATGGATAGATGGTCGAATTCGATAAACTAAATGGAGCTAAATTTTCGTTAAGATCATTTTGAGATCTAGGCACCATTAGTTAAGAATTCGAGAAAATGATGTAATGCAGACTGTTTTAAGACAAGATATGGATATTATGAAATTTTGGTAACCTTGATTAATGTGTCAATCATGTTTATAGGATTGATGCAGTGGGTATATGAATCATATCTTGATTATTACATAGTCTTCGATGATGATATATAAAATTGTCCCAAGAAATGAAAGAAGCACGAATAGCACCTCGGAATTATCTTGTAGTCACTGAGAGAGCACCGATTGAGTGCCAAGCTCGGTGAATATGAGTTTTGAATATAATTAAGATGAGAATTTTTGGATCACATGACCAGTTTAAATAGTATCTTTAAGGATGCTGCGAAGGTCAAAGTGATCATAGTACTGTGAAAACTGATGTCAATGATGGAAATCAGAAGTTCTCTGGTATTAGTTGTATGTCACTCACGAAACTAAACCAGATGAATGTTATATAATATGTGGACCGTTGTGCATGGGGAAACTCTCACAGTAGTAAATGTTGTAACAAGTTTCAGAACCTGGAAGTAATTGCGATTGATGAATATCACGTCCAGATCTGGATTTTGCATTGATACAAAAGGATAGGTTAATTACTTATGCCTTCAGATATTTGGTAGTGCACGAGAATAACTATCGTGAGAGTGAATAGAAATTTGTTGGTAGTTATTTGACTTAATGAGAGCATTGCCTCTATAATAAAAATGTCACATTCTCTTCAGATTTTAAGAGTCTGAAGTAATTATTTGAACGGAAAGAAACTGAATATGAGGTAATAAATGCGGCAAGAATTCCCGAAGGATTTGATTTTACATTGAATTATTATCCTAGGAAAGGCCAATATGTTGCTGAGGCCTTGAGCAGGAAACAGGCTGAAACTGGAGTAGTATCTATCAGTTATCCATAAATGGAGATTATTGTGAGCGAGAGGTACAATTATGAGTGTACTCTCTGTTACTTCATGTGTTGATATTTGTACTCGGATGCATATTCAGCTGATTGATACTCATATTCAGAGAGTAAGATTTATGATGAGACGAGTATGATATCAGTATGAAAGATTATGAAATTGGTTATATAGATTGTGTTAAATGAAGATGGGATTCAAATGGTATTTTATGGGTTATGGGTAGATATGATACCATCTGGATGACCATTAGTGGACTGATAAGTCTTTGTATTCTTCCAATGAACACCAAAATTCTATTGATAGACTGAGTAGATTGTATATGTGTGAGATAGGGAGATTTGATGGGAGTACTCAGATATTTGTCATGTCGGATTAAGATCCGAAGATTTTGTCGAGATCTGATATATGATGCAGACTCGATTTGGTACTCATCTCCTTCTCAGTGTGATATTGTATTCTCAGACTGACTGACTGACTGAGAGAGTGACTTTGATGCTTGCGAGCATGCTCGGGTCTGGCATACTTGAATTTTGGTGGAAGTTGGAAAGAATATGCTATGTGTGTAAACTTATGTAAACTTATGTGTATAAACAGCTATGATAAGAACATAATGATGGCACTCTAAAGGTTTTATAATAAGCCTTATAGATCTCCAACTTGTTGACTTGAAAGTATGGAGTTATTGTTATTGGCGCCACAGGATATTATTACATACACAAGGTTGGTATATAGGCCTTGAAATTTATTGTGGCTGACCCAGTTTTGCTAAGGGTCTTACCACAAAAAGGCCAAATGAGATTTGGAATGAAAGGAAAGCTCGCACCGCGATTTGTTGGACCATTAGAGATCCTTGATAGGATAGGTCCATTGGCTTACCGATTTGCTCTACTGTCACGGTTGATAGGTGTCCGTAATATTTTCTATAGTGATGTTGAGGAAATGTCATTCGGATTCCATATATGTTATGGATATAACTCAACTCTAAGTTGGGAAGGATACCACGTATCAAGAAGAGCAAACATGGGAGCGGACATATAAAATGCGGGAGCAGTTTTCTGGGATTGAGTCTCACTTGAGGAAGTCCTTGAGTTAAATTTCGAGGACGAAATTCCTTAAGTTGGGGAGATTGTAACACCCGGTAATTTTAATTAAATACATACGTTGAAATATACGTATGTTATACGTAAGAGCTAAATATACCCTTGATAATACACGTATTTTAGGAGCCAAATATACATGTGTATGAGTAGTAAAGAAAGAAGATGATTAAGTTATGGGGTTGGTTAATTAAATATGTGAATTGAGTGTATAGAAGAAGAAAAAGAGGAATAACAATTAATTACTATTCATTTACGGGTACTGTTCACGGAGCAATACCATGAACAGTACTCGTATGTACTTAAAAAAAAAACGAAAGAAAAAAAAACAAAATGAAAGAAGTTGCTGGAGAGAAACAGAAGAGGAAGAACCGCGAAGAAAGAAAGAAGAGGAAAAAGAGGGAAACGCGGGATTCGCGCGAAATCAGGACCTGCGGTAAGTGATTTCCACTCTATTTCTTCGTAAAATTGATATCTAAGCTAGATGTAAACTTTCTAGCAGAGTAATTTTTACTGTGGGAGCCGTTTTACGACATTTTGACAAGTTGGGGTTTTGACCCAATGTGAATGAAAATCCGCTAGAAAGGTAGAAAAACACTCCTTAGACGGTAGAGACCCCGAATATGTGGTTAGATTCTATTTCATGAGTTTTAAAAATTGTTTGACAATTTTAATACAATTTACGTGTTTCGAATGAATAGCGACAAATAGTACTATGAACAGTGAACAGTGAACAGTGATGTAAATAGTGACAGTGATGTGAATAGTGAATAGTAATGTGAATAGTACTATAAACAATGATGTGAACAGTGATTTTAAATCATAGAATCGTAGAGAACTGAATTCCGGACGTTTTGATGCTAAGATTGTGATTTTTGGATATGATTTTATAGTTTTAGTAACTAAGTATATGGTGTCGTGAAAATAGGATTTTGAAATCTATTTTCACTGTTCTTTCTTGTGGAAATATCTAGATTGACCACAGAAACGATATATTAGTTTCTTCAATTGCTTATGAGTCCTAAATGGATTTATTATTCGTGATTTGAAGTGAGTTGAGAAATTAAAGATGTAAATAGATATAAATACATGAAATTGAATTATGGAGTGATTGTGACAGGTTAAATTAGTTGAATTTAACTTGGAGCTAGACTCGAAAGCGACGATGATTGGGTTTAAGTTGAACGTGTTGTACTGTGAGTATAATTTACTTGATTTGGTTCTTGTATGGCATTGTACGCATATAAAATGTTTTATTGTATGCATGTGATAGTTATATATAATTGATTGAGTTTTATGGATCATGCAAACTGATTTTAGAAATTGGAGTTTGTAATGATGTCATTTCGTTAGGAATTAGACCCGGATGAGGTTTTGCGAGTCCTCATTGTCAGTAGGTATGTCCTAACAAGGGTTGCGATCCTTGAAATGACTGTGAATTGGGTAATAAGAGGTTGTGGCTACCTTGTAACGGCCATACAAGGGTTAGACTCGCTCTCTTGCCTTGCGGAGGAGGGAGATTGTGCATTGTATTATGGAAAACTCATGAAATTTATGTTGTTGACATGTATAATATATTCGTTGAATGCTGCATGTGTTGAATAAGTGTTTGAAATGATTTTCAAAGTCATATTTATCTAAATGTATATAATTGTCATCTCAAGAACTATATTCACTGAGCTGTTGTTTGCTCACTCCATTTCCTCCAATATTTCAGGTATTGAGTCGAAGGGAAAATGAAACTCCGTGAGTGCTAATCACGTGAGCCTTCGTCTAGTATGTGTATGTACGCTTGGAGGAAATAGCTTATATTGTTAGTTTGATATGTATACTTATCACACATTATATATATATATATATATATGTAATATCATCTAAATGGGATGTGTGGGCATATATATAGCTTAATATATTGGATGATGAAATGAAAATGTGATGTGTGAATGAATGGAATGATTATAGAGATCTATATTGAAGTTGATTTGTGGTATATTAGGAAAAAATTTATGTAAATGTTAGGAAGGATTGTGAGACTACGTGAAGGCTGACAGTGTATTATATATTGTATATGAGTATGTACAGTGTATAGTACACTGTGCCGGTCATGACGTCAGCTTACGTCAGGGGCATCGTGACAACTTTCAAATTAATAACTCTGATTGAGGATTAAGGAGAGAGGTCTGTAGCAGATTTCATTACTCTACAAAGGAATTGGAATGAAAGATTGTTGCTCTGCAGCTTTAATTGACAAATTGTTGAAACTCTGCAGCTTTGTTGAAAATAAAGCTCACCTTTCATACAACCTTTTGACTTATTGGCTCATTTCCAGTTGCTTCACACGGTTGTAAGTGGCTATAAATATAGCTCATTCCTCACTACAAAATCATCCCAAAAACAAGCTATTGCTTCAGTAAAAGAGTGAGGATCCTGGGAGAGAAAGAGTGTTGTAACATTTCTCCATATTTGAGTTTAGTGAAGTTTGCTGCCTCCCGTGGACGTAGGCAATTTGCCGAACCACGTTAAATATTGTTGTCTTGTTTTTTCTTCATGCTTTACCACGCTTTTGCATCACAAATTGGTATCAGAGCCTAGGTGAAGCTTTGGAAGAAAACGGACCCTCTGTCGAATTTTCGAGATTTCGTCGAAATTTCGATATTTCTTAAAAGTGATCAGAACTGTTTTCTGATCACCCGTGGAGGTAGCTCTTGTTTCCAGGAGTCCAACGTAATAAACAGCGAGAAAAACGGACAAGAAACGAGTTCCCAGGAGCCGATCAAAGTTTGTCCAGTTCTCTGCAAATGTTTTTTTGCAGAAACGCAGCAGCAGGCCAACAGCAGTGAAGAAGAATGATCCATTTTTAAAAGGATCCGATCCGGATCCAAGTTCTGACCCGGATCCGACCCACGACCAGTGAGCCGGTCCAGCTCAGATCCTGCCCTCTGACCCGGTCCAGCCCGACCTAGCCCACTTCGGCCCGATTCTGTTCAGCCCGCCCCAGCTCGTTTCAGCCCGCAGTTGACCGAATCCATTTTCGGTTGACCAACCATATCTGGCTCATTTTTCGTCTGATTTCAGCAAAGTCAGACCCGTTTCCACCATTTTCGACGGTTCCGGACGCAACCGTGCCATCAGTTTCTACAAATTCAGCTCCTAAGTTATTGATATAGCTTAGTTGGAGTAGTTTATCATTTCTAAAGCACTTTTCGGCGTCATAAATATCTTTGGTCTTAATGGCGGAGGAAATCCCAAAAGATACTGCAACCACAAGCAGTCCTTGGCAAAGAAGTTCGTGTCCAACGCAAAGTTCGAGGTGGAGAAATTCAACGGCACCAACAAATTTGGCATGTGGCAATGCGAAGTTCTAGATCTATTATTCCGGGAAGGATCACATATCGCCTTGGAAACCAATCCCAAGGATATGTCCGATGATGATCAGAATTTCGTAAATCGTCAAGTTTGTGGAACAATCAGACTCTGTTTGGCAAAAGATCAGAAGTACTTTGTCATGAAAGAGACTATGGCAACAAGTACATGACGAAAAGCGTAGAGAACCGACTCTATCTGAAGAAGAAGCTATTTTGTTTTCAGTACAAGAAAGATACTCCCATGATTAAGCATCTTGATAATTTCAACAAGATTCTCGCTGATCTACAGAATCTTTATGTTGAAATTAGTGATGAGGATATGGCACTATTGTTGTTAAACTCTTTGCCTGAAAGTTATGAACATTTAACAACAACTTTGCTATATGGTAAAGATGATGTTAAATTCAGTGATGTTTCAAATTCTTTGGTGAACAATGAGTATCGAAGAAAGGACCAGCTCGATAACAAGGAAGCATCACCAGAAGCCTTGACGGTATCCAGAGGCAGGGCTAACAACAAATCTGACAGACCCAGTGGGCGAGGCCGATCTCGCTCAAAGTCAAAAGGACCTTCATCACATCGACGTCTTGCAAGGGATGAATGTGTCTATTGTCACCCAAAGGGGCACTGGAAGAAAGATTGTCCAAATAAGGACAAGACAAATGCAAATGTGGCACAGAAGGCTGAAGAAGATTCTGCATTCTCAGTTTCATCTATAGACAATCAGTCTGATAGATGGATATTAGATTTCGGATGTTCCTATCATATGCGTCCGAATCGACATTGGTTCTCAAAATTGGATGAGTTCGATGGAGGAGTCGTGCTCATGGGCAACAACAATACCTGCCAAACAAAGGGTATTGGAACTATACGCCTTAAGATGCATGACGGTACAACAAGACGGCTCACGGAAGTTAGATATGTCTCAGATCTGAAGAAAAATATGATCTCACTAGGAGTCCTTGATTCCAGCGGTTACAAGGTAACCATTGAAGATGGAGTTCTAAAGGTTGTACGTGGAGCACTCTTGGCCATGAAGGGTACTTAGAAAGGAAATCTCTATTTCCTTGACGGACACACAGTAATCGGAAGTGTATCAGCTTGCACCAGTTCTAATAATGTTTCATCGGACACTTCCCGACTTTGGCACATGCGGCTCGGACATGTTGGAGAGAAGGCTCTTCAAACCTTGATAAAGCAATGTTCTCTTAAAGGTGCAAAGACCGGGAAACTTGACTTCTGCGATCACTGTATCTTAGGAAAGCAGACGAGAGTCAAGTTTGGAACTGCAATCCATTGCATAAAATGAACATTGGATTATGTTCATACCGACGTTTGGGGACCCTCTCGAAATGCTTCATTGGGAGGTAAACGTTGGTTTGTTACTTTCATTGATGATTTCTCACGCTATGTTTGGGTTTATACCATGAAGCATAAAGATGAAGTGCTAGATATCTTTCTTATATGGAAGAAAATGGTAGAAACCCAAATGGGAAGGAAGATTAAGAGGCTCAGATCTGATAATGGAGGAGAATACAAGTCAGACCCATTTCAGGAAATTTGTGAGAATGAAGGGATAGTCAGACATTTCACAGTACCAGGCACGCCACGACAAAACGGTGTTGCTGAACGCATGAATCGTACTTTGGTAGAGAAAGTTCGCTGCATGTTATCTCATTCTTGACTGAGCAAGGCATTTTGGGCTGAAGCTTGTCATATGCCTCTTATATCATCAATAGACTTCCTACAACAGCACTAGATGGCAAAACTCCCAAGGAGGTATGGTTTGGACAACCGGTTTCAGATTATGATTCTCTGCGTATTTTTGGATGCACTGCATATTTTCATGTGAAGGAATCCAAACTGGATCCTAGGTCCAAGAAAGCAATTTTTATGGGCTTTAGTGAAGGAGTTAAGGCTTTCCGACTATGGAACCCTGAGTCAAAGAATATTGTACTAAGTCGAGATGTAACTTTTGACAAATCTGTGATGTTAAAGCATACAATTTTTGATAAAGAAAATCTAGATCCAGATTTGCATCAGCAGATGGAGTTAGATATTCCAGTAACTCCTGGCAAGTCAGCAGAGATATCCAACCAGCCTGAAGAAGACGAGGAGGAAATCTCAGTTGAGGTGGAGGCTCCAGGACCAAACAACCAGAATCAATTGCCACCAGTCGACCAAGAAGAGAATTCCGCAAACCTGCTCGGTACACTGACATGGTTGCATATGCATTTCCAGTCACCGAAGATGATATTCCATACAATTACAAAGATGTTATTCAGAGTATGGAAAGTGATAAGTGGAAAATGGCAATGAATGAGGAGATGAAATCACTCCATCAGAATCAGACTTGGAAGTTGGTTCCACTTCCGAAAGGAAAGAAACCAATTGGCTGCAAATGGGTTTTCGCTAAGAAGGAAGGCTCTCCCAGCACAGATAGTATCCGATACAAAGCCAGACTGGTAGCAAAAGGCTACGCTCAGAAGGGAGGAATTGACTACAATGAGGTATTCTCACCTGTTGTTAAGCATTCATCAATTCGAATATTATTGGCTTTGGTTGCACAGTTTGATCTCGAGTTAGCCCAACTCGATGTCAAAACTGCTTTTCTGCATGGTAATTTGGAAGAGGAGATATATATGTCTCAACCAGATGGATTCAAAGTACCAGGAAGAGAGAATTGGCTTGCAAGTTGAGCAAGTCATTGTATGGCCTGAAGCAGTCACTGAGACAGTGGTACAAGAGATTTGACAGCTTCATCAAAGGGCATAAATATACCCGTAGTCAGTTTGATCATTGTGTCTACTATCGCAAACTTCAAGATGGTACATTTATCTACTTGCTTTTATATGTAGATGATATGTTAATCGCATCTAAAAGCAAGGTGGAGATCAACAAGCTGAAGGCTCAATTGAGCTCAGAGTTTGAAATAAAGGATTTTGGAGAGGCCAGAAAAATTCTCGGGATGGAGATAACTCGAGATAGGGCCAAAGGCACAATCTGTTTGACTCAGACTCAGTATTTGAAGAAACTTCTTCAAACTTTTGGCATTGGCAATGACACAAAACCTCTGAGCACACCATTGGCACCACATTTCAAGCTAAGTACATCAATGTCACCAAATTCTGAGGATCAGAAGAAGCAAATGGAAAGCATTCCATATGCAAATGCAGTTGGTGCCTTGATGCATGTTATAGTGTGTACCAGACCTAACATTTCACATGCTGTATGTAACATCCCGTAAATTTAATTACACATATACGTTGAAGTACGCGTATATCGATATGTATATTACACGTATTTTATACGTATAAGATACATATAGCATGATAGTATACGTATTTGATACGTATGCGCTAAATATACGCGTGTATGATTTAATAAAAAAAAATGTGGATTGAAGTATGATTTAATGAATAAATGAATAGTATGATTGAATAAATGAATAGTATAATTTAAGAGGGGTGAGTTGGTTAATTATTGAGCATAAGGGGTATGGGATCATGTTGGTATAAACTATTATTTTCTCCTTTCTCATCTTAAGCTCTCCTACGTTCAAATAAAGTAATAAAACAAAAAGAATAAATAAAATGTATAAAAAGAAAAGAAGAGAGATATGAGTGGAGGCAAAATAAAATAATCTAAAAAAAAAAAAGAAAGAAAAAGATGATGCTCTTCAAGGCTTGCCGACAAGAGAAGACAAAAGAAAACAAAAGAGAAAAGAAAAGAAAAAAAGAGAAGAACTTGCAAAGATAGAGAAAGAGCAGAAGAAGAGCCGAGAGGAAGGAAACGGAAGGAAGGAAGAAAGAAAGGAAAAGGAAGGAGATCCGAACCAGAGGTAAGCCATTTTTGCTATTTTTCGTCGTAAAATTACTATCTAAGCTAGATGTAACCTTTCTAGCAGAGTAATTTTTGTTATGGGAGCCGTTTTACGGCGTTTTCCAAAATTGGGGTTTTTGACCCAACGTAAAAGAAAAGCCGCTAGAAAGGGAGAAAATGCTCCCTGAACTGTTAGAAACCCGAATATGTGGTTAGATTCAATTTTATGATTTTTGGAGACCGTTGGACAATTTTTATACAATTTATATCTTTCGGATGAATAGTAATGAATAGTGATGAATAGTGAATCGTGAATAGTGCACAGTGAATAGTGAATAGTAAATAATGAATAGTGTACAGTGAATAGTAAATAGTGAATAGTGTACAGTAAATAGTAACAGTGAATAGTGAATAGTGAATAGTGAATAGTGCACAGTGAATAGTGCACAGTGCACAGTGAATAGTGAATAGTGCACAGTGAATAGTGAATAGTGAATAGTGAAATGAATAGTGAATAGTGAATAGTGAATAGTGAATAGTGAAATGAATAGTGAATAGTGACAGTGATTGGAAATCATAGATTCGTAAATAACAGAATTCCGGACGTTTCGATACTAAGATCGTGATTTATGGATAATTTGATATTTTTCGTAGCTACCGATATGATAAATGATGATTCTCATGATAATATATGATCATTTCAGTGTTTACATTGAGAGCTTAAGGGCCTGGATAAACGCTATTGAGGAAGCAATATTATTGCTTGAGTTTAAAGGTTGGCTTAGAAAACCCGTGTAACCACTGTGAGTATAGTTTTCTTGATTTGGTTCTTGTATGGCATTGTACGTATATAAAATGTTTGATTGTATGCATGTTATATTTATATATAATGCATTGAGTTTTATGGATCATGCAAACTGATTTTAGCATTGGAGTTTGTAATGATGAGGCTTTGCGATTCCTCATTGTCATTTCGTTAGGTTTATCCTAACAAGGGTTGCGATCCTTGAAATGACTGTTAATTGGGTAATGAGATGTTGTGGCTACCTTGTAACGGCCATACAAGGGTTAGACCCGCTCTCGTGCCTTGCGGAGAAGGGAGATTGTGCATGGTGTTATTGAATTGGGTCATGAGAAGTTGTGTCTACCTTGTACGACCATACAAGGGTTAGACCCGCTCTCTTGCCTTGCGGAGGAGGTAGATTGTGCATTATGTTATTGAAAATCATGAAATGTATGATGTTGACATGTACAATATATTCATTGAATGATGCATGTGTTGAATAAGAATGATTTTAAATGTCATATTTCTATAAATGTATATAATTGTCATCTCAAGAACTATATTCACTGAGCTGTTGATTGCTCACTCCATTTCTTCCAACATTTCAGGTAGTAATTCAAAGGGAAAAGGAAAACTCCGTGACACGTGAACCTTCGTCTAGTACGTGTACGTATGCTTGGAGGCAAGAGATTATTTCTTGTTATTTTGATATGTATAATTATCACATATTATACATATACTATCACCTAGATGGGTTGTGTAGTAATCTTAGATAATGCTTGGAATGATGTCATGTATGAATTTCATTTGCGGAATGAATGGAATGATTATATTGGATTTGATGTGTGGTATAAAAAAAAAAAAAAAAAATTTATTATGTAAGTTTGGGATGGATTGTGAGAGTACACGTGAAGGCTGACAGTGTATTGTATACTGTATACAGGTATGTACAGTGTATAGTACATTGTGCCGGTCATGACGTTAGCCTACGTCAGGGGCGTCGTGACACTGTAAGTATGGTAAGTCGTTACATGCACAACCCCGGTAAAGGCCACTGGCAAGCAGTGAAGTGGATTCTACGGTATATTCATGGTACTGTGGATATTGGTTTAAAGTTCGAGAGAGATAAGATAAGTTGTAAGCATCTAGTCGGATATGTGGATTCGAATTATGCTGGAGATCTTGACAAACGCAGATCTACTACTGGTTATGTTTTCACTATGGTAGGAGGACCAGTGAGTTGGAGATCAACACTACAGTCAACAGTTGCTTTGTCTACTACAGAAACAGAGTACATGGCAGTAACGGAAGCTTTCAAGGAAGCAATCTGGCTTCATGGATTGACTAAAGACTTGGGAATTGTGCAGAAGAATGTTGAAGTTTTCTGTGACAGCAAGAGTGTCATTTGTTTGGCAAAGAACCAAGTTCATCACAGTTGAACGAAGCATATTGATGTTCGTTTTCATTTTGTTCGAGAAATAGTAGAAGAATGGAGTATTCTTCTGCAAAAGATCAAGACTGCAGATAACCCCGCAGATATGCTTACAAAGGTGGTTACAGAGATCAAGTTCCAACATTGTTTGGACTTGATCAACATCTCACGAGCTCGGAGTGCCTAAGGACACTAATAGAGGCAACAACAGTTTTTTGAAGGAAGCTCGCCAAGGTGGAGATTGTTGCTCTGCAGCTTTAATTGGCAAATTGTTGAAACTCTGCAGCTTTGTTGAAAATAAAGCTCACCTTTCATACAACCTTTTGACTTATTGGCTCATTTCCAGTTGCTTCACACGGTTGTAAATGGCTATAAATATAGCTCATTCCTCACTTCAAAATCATCCCAAAAACAAGCTTCTATTGCTTCAGTAAAAGAGTGAGGATCCTGGGAGAGAAAGAGTGTTGTAACATTTCTCCATATTTGAGTTTAGTGAAGTTTGCCGCCTCCCGTGGACGTACGCAATTTGCCGAACCACGTTAAATATTGTTGTTTTGTTTTTCCTTCATGCTTTACCACACTTTCGCATCACAAAGACTCCAATATATATATGGTTTGGGAAAAGGATTTAGTTGCCATATTGAGTATCCCTCTCAGCTCAAGGGATATGGAGGACGGTCTAATGTTGGCATTACACATCATATGGGAATTATTCATTAAAAAGTGGTTATTGGTTGCATAGGAACTTCCAAGGTGATGGTATGCTATCTCCATCTAAAAGTCCTGACACTTGTTGGAAGACACTTCGGAACCTTTGTTTACCACCCAAAGTGAAAGTTTTCTTTTGGAGAGAACTACATAACGTCCTACCCACTAATGTCAACCTGTATGTATGAGAACCAAGGTTTTAGCAATTTTCCTATATATATTTATTTATTTATAAAAAGAATGCAAAAAACTTATAAAACAAATAAACAGAATTAACCTGGGGGTTTGGCAGTTTGATGGAAGGAGAGTAGAGAGATGCTTGGTAAATCTCTGCTTCTTGCTGCAAGAAGAGAGAATTTAATTAATACAAATGCAAGAGAAAATAATCTCATCGATAAACAATTAAAAAAAAAAAAAAATACCGGGCCTGATGAGGAATGAGAAGATATGTCCATGATATTCTGCTCGCCAAAAGGAGAGGATTCGGTGTCAGATTATTTTTTAAAAGAATACCAAAAAGTTTATAAATAAATATAACTACAAACATGTAATATGTAGACCAAATCTAGCTAAAGCATGGGCAACTGTATTGGTTCCTCTTTTTGTGTAATTGATATCCTTAATGTTATGATCTTCCACCATCTGCCTGATATCTTGAGCCATAAGTCCAATCTCTTTCCTTGATAAAGTATGACCCCTTCAGCGCCCAAAATGGGGGTATAAAAAGATGTAACAGCCAGCTTTAAACCTTCTTGTAATGCCCCTTGCATTTTGCTATCTCCACTGGAATAGAGAGGTTAAAATTCCATGCCGCTGCACACCTTACCTCTCCTAGTGCATTACGAATAATTGCTCCCAAACCAACTTTCCCCATATTAATATCAATTGCTGCATCAACATTTAGTTTGAAATCGCCTTCAGGAGGTGGAATCCAAATATTAAGGTTAATACTTTCCTTGACCTATCTAGTGATGAAAATTGTTTAAGGAATACTAGAGGTGTTCATCAATCAGACCAACCCAAATTAAAATTATTGGGTTGGGTTGGGTCATGAGTTCACACTACCATAATTCAACTAACCCAATTCAAACCGACCCACTTTAAAAAATGTAAAACCTTATTATATTTTTTCTTGCATTAACTTGTTTTCTCAAGTTGATTGAAGAAATGTGATTATCTATGCTCATTTGTACTCTCTCCCTATCTCTCTCTTTATATATATATGTTGAATGTTTATTTCAAATAAATTGAGAATATTCGTTTCAAGTAAGACTAAAATACATAGATTTAAAAGTTATACTAAATTAAACTTCAAAGTTGCTCTCTACTTAAAGTTAAATGTAGCTTAAAATTGACTAAAAATTAGCCCAAGCTTAATCCTATTGACCTGGATTGGGTTGGATTAGATTGTAATTTTTTCAATTTAAGCTATGTGGATTAGATTAGAGTTTGACCCAAAATCGATCCAACCCAACCCGTATGCGGCACCAAGGAATACACAAAAAAGAAAGAGCGGAAACTCTCAATCTGTAAGATGTGGTTCAGATAGCTAACAACAAATTCCCAGAAGAGTGACCTTAGAAAATGCGGCGTGCAAATAGCGGGTGAGACTCTACCATGCAGAAATGCTTCCAAGCAGAAAATATAGCACATATGATTCCTAGTAACACCTATATCTTTGTCTCCAAAGGAGAATATATAGCTTTTGTATTCTCGTCTCATAAGCTATTTTTGCAGTCAAGTATGAACATAATTGTAATTTTGTATATTTTCTTCCTTCGTGACATCTTGTTATGAGGTTTTATTTGATTCAACTATATTAAATGACCTTAATAAAAATATCAAAAATGCTAAAAATGACTCAAAATCCATGCCCAAAATTACACCCCTGCTTATGAGGCAAGTGGTGAGTGGTGTTTTTTTTTTTTGATGATGCATGTGGTGAAACGGTAATTTGCCCTATCAACGTGGATATGATTTTGGATTGTTTTTAGTATTTTGTTAAAAATTATAACTAAAGAAGTGATTAATATTATTAATGAATTTGAGTTGGTTTGGATCAGATTTTCTCTTATAAAATCTCAACCATTGATTTGTTAATTCCTAGCTCATCCTATCCAATTCAACCCAATCCAATTTAATTTATAAACATAACTCTAACTTTCGTTATTTTTTTTTTATTACAAAATTACTTTTATAAGTTAAAAATGATATTTAAAACCAAACTCATGCTGACGTGGTGTACGATGAGTTGAGTGACCATTTTCTTTCTCTTTTATGATATGAGTAATGTGGTGTATTGCAATATATAACATTTATGAGTATGTGTTTTGAATCGTGTTAGCATTCCATCATGTTGTTAGAGCAAAAGCCACACTAAACTTTATCAAAGGTTGATGAATCTAGCCCAACCCAACCAAATGTATAGCTCAACCCTTTTGATTCATTTTGAGTTGTTTGAATCACTACTCTAGTTGGTCAGCAGGTGACCACCCCTACCCACCAATGTGCCCTTAGAAAGTGCATCAATAACAATATTGTATCACATAAGTGAGAAAGATAAGGTAGGGACTGCTCTCCTAAATTTCTGCATTTGCTACTGCATTTTGGTAGGCTTTTGAGTGTCAATTATTCTCTGTTGCCTCTTCTTATCCACATATATATAATATCAATCAGATAATATTGTTCTTCCTTCACTGAGTCTCTCCTCCAATGGCTTCCTTCTTTGGTTCTCTCCCTTTTCTTTCTAACCCACTTCACATATCTCACCATCTTTCTTCTTCTTCTTCTTCACAATCCCCAAATCCTCCCAGTACTCCACCACCTTCAACACCTCAACCTCTGCAGACATCTTCATCTGATCGGCAGCCCAAACCAGTGTCTGTTAATGTGCAACAACATAAGAAGCCAGGTACAAAATCCAGTATCACAAGCTCCAAAGTTGAGTCCACAGATTGGATAGCCTCCACATTAACCAGGCGTTTTGGCCTAGGTGCTGGCCTTGCTTGGGCTGCTTTTCTTGCTTTTGGCGTCATCTCTGAACAGATTAAAACCCGGTTTGAGGTTTCTCAGCAACAGACAAATACAAGGTTAAATATACCTATATGAATTTTTTTTACTTCAATTACTAGCTACTAATAGGCTCATATATATATTACTTCAATTACTAGCAATTGGGTCTTAATTGTCTCATCAATTAATCATTAGTTATTGGGGCCTTTGTCTTTACAGAGATGTTGAGAAGGAAGAAGAAGTACTGCTCTCCAGTGGAATCAGGTATACATACACAAGAGATGCTACATAACTCTTATAATGACTCTTTAACCTAACTTTCATCACATAGAACGGTCACATGATTCACTAGTCTTAAGGAACACTTTTAAAATCACGTAGTGGAAGTAGAGTCACATTAAGAATCATTTTGACATTTTTCTACCTTATAAGTAACTCCAATTCTTAATTAGTGACTGTAATTAAATCTCGACAAAACTGCTTGTATGACAAGCAATTGGTGTGATTTTCAGGTACTATGAGATGAGGGTAGGTGGAGGTGCCTCTCCAAAACCAGGAGATTTAGTAGTGATTGATCTTCAAGGGAAGGTTGAAGGGACTGGTGAAGTGTTTGTGGACACTTTTGAAAGAGATAATAAGAAGCCATTAGCACTAGTAATGGGTTCAAGGCCTTATACAAAGGGCATGTGTGAAGGGATAGAGTATGTTCTAAGGTCTATGAGAGCTGGTGGTAGAAGAAGAGTGATAATTCCACCTAGTTTGGGATTTGGAGAGAAAGGGGCTGATTTAGGCTCAGGTGTTCAAATTCCACCCTCTGCTACTTTGGAATATATTGTTGAGGTTGATAAAGTATCAATTGCTCCAGCTTAATTAATATGTTAATTTGATTGAACAAAAGTTTCAATGTGTTCAGAGTATAATTAATTAAGCATTTTTCAATTATCGGATGTTACGTACAAAGTAAATATGTACTAGGAGCAAGAATTCGAACAAATAAAAAAAAAAAAAAGAAGCAATATTTTTCTATTTCTCTTCTTATTATTAGTATTTACCTTAAACTAAATTTCAAGTTGAATCTAAAATGCAGCTGCCAAATCAGGCCCATGGGCCAGAATACTTGAGAGACTAGCATGAAGCTGTTTTTTTAGGCCAAGTTTCCAAAATTACTCTTTAAAAACTTTTTTTTTTTTAATTAAAGTTAATAAAAATATGTAAGAGTTAATTTAACTACAGTATACTTCTCTCTACGTTTCTTACTTCCAAATTTACTTCACTTGCAGTTTTTTATTTTACCAGTTTCACCAATTTTTTTACTGTTCAATGCCTTGGTATACTAAGGTTTACAATTCAAAAACAATTTTCAGTTTTTAAACAGTAAAAGAATAAGAAAACAATAAAAAAGTTGTTTGGTGGAGTAGTTTTTGTAAACTACTTTTCTAAACTTATCTCACGAAAAAGTAAAAACTTGGAAAATGATATTTTGTCATTTCTCGAGTTTTAAACCAAACACCACCTTAAAGACTAAAGTAGATTTATATTACCCATCAGCATTTGGCACAGGTGGTGGGTACACTGTCTCCCACTCAGAAGGTGGGAGGTTCAAATCTTGCTGGAAGGAAACTAAAAAAGGAAGTACGAAGGCCTAGCGTCAATAGACTTCAATTTCAGGTTTTTGCTTACTTTACTTCGAAAGTATGGGAAACCTTAATCAAACACTCAAATGAGGCGATTTTACATCAACAAGTAATTTTATTTAAAATTTATTCTCAGTTTGGAAACGTAAATTGGATGATATGTGATACTGGTACATGTTGCTTCTCCTTTATGTTGTACAAAATGTAATAAAAAATCTAGTCCTCTATTTTTTGGGGGGTTATACTTGATGATAATGATTTTACAGACACAAACAATGGTTTCTTTAAAGAGAGTATAGAAACTGGGCTCTATAGAAAAAGATATAAAATGAGGAACATATATATAAATGGGCTTAGATAGTTAATTGGAAGCGGGTCGAGTTTCAAGGTCATCTCCATATAGAAGTTTCAGCGATCGATTCTTAGATGTGTCTTTATTGGGAGAGGTCTACCATTTTGTTGTCGCATTGAACAGGAACTAGTTCCGAAGGACATGGTTATACCATGT